>JARQOC010000003.1:733823821-734358734 GCA_033576535.1 Allobates femoralis
GTAGTTACTAGTGAAGTTTGTATAAATAATTTCTATTGTGTCCTGGCAAATGGATGCATGACTGTTTAGACAACCGAAACCCTATTCTCCTTGAAAAGTCATTTTGCCTTTGCCATACAGGATCATGCTTGAAGGATGCGTGTGTCTTTAGTTGCGGGGATCGTCTGAATTGAGGCCACATAGTACAGTCGTTTAACACACACAATGGAAAGTTTAAGGCCAAAATCAGATGTGGAGTGGGGCGTATGGCTTCTGCAAATGTCTGCCTCAGAAGATCCTGCATTAACAACACATCAGGGATGTGTCTTGGACATGATGAGTATTCAAGAGTGTGCTGCGTGGTGTGATATTTTGAGCAAAACACACAAAGGCTGGGGTACGTGTATAATGTAGTTGGGTGTTATTGTAAAGAACCAATATTTAAATAATGTTACCTATGTGTTCAGCCATGCCTTGTGGTCACACGTCAACATTATGGCCACGTATATGGGCTTAACCTCATGATGTGTTGCTTTTGACAAGGGAGATGTATTGTACTGGTGGGCCAGGGGTGTAGAGTGAGCAGGTTTGGTTGGCAGACACTGCAATGTTGTGTTTGGCCCTTGAATGGTGGTCTATATGTATGTGTGTAGCCTGGTGATCACACTTGGGTATGCTGTGGGAAAGTGGGCAGGAGATGGATAGGGAAGGAGGTGGTGTGTGTAGATGATTTGTGATGAAGCGTTATTGTACTGATGTTTCTTTTTCTCATTTTTGCAGGGGTTGGTACGTGATATGATGTTCGACCCTGATGGAGATGCTATCGTGGCTCTTGCCTTGGTGGAAGAGCAATAGTGGCTGGAGGATAGATATGAGAGATTGCGGGCTCGCAGACCACGGCATGTGTGGGCTCGGGATTGGCTTCTGCACCGGGACACCCGGAGCCACATGCAGCTGGTGCATGAGCTGGAGGATCGTAGTCAGCATGATTTCAGGAACTACCTCCGTATGTCAGAGGACTCTTTTACATTCGTATTGGAATGCATAAGGCCAGTGATAGCCCAACAGGACACTGTGATGCGTCGATCTGTGCCACCTAAGGAGCATTTGGCTATAACTTTGCGGTTCCTGGCAACAGGTCGTTCAAGGACCGACCTACAATACACTTCACGTGTATCACTGTCCCTGAGCCGCCTCATGCCAAAGACGTGTGTGGTCATCTGGAGTAGTCTGCTGCCATCCTATATGCAGCTTCCAACAACACCTGCTAAAAGGATGGATGTTGCCAGAGGGTTTGAGGATCGCTGGCAATTCCCAAACTGCGGCGGTGCATTGGATGGTAAGCTCGTGAGGATCACCAAACCCCCAAACTCAGGGTATTTGTATTACAATTACAAAGGATATTGTAGTGTGGTCCTCATGGCCCTGGTGGATGCGAACTATGAGTTCCTCTACATGGGCGTTGGAATGAATGGGTGTATCTCTGATTGAGGTGTGTTCGCACACTGCTCCTTGGCATAAGACCTAAGGACAGGTGGGCTGAACTTGTCCTCAAATGATGAGACAACCCATCATCTCAACTTTGCATTTGTGGCGGATGAAGCCTTCCCACTTCAGGCACACTTACTACGGCCATATCCCCAGAGGACCCTTACTTCTGAGCAGCGCATTTTCAATTACCGGCTATCCCGGGCCCGCTGTATGGTTGAAAATGCGTTCGGGATCATGGTCAATACATTCCGGGTTTTTCATGCACGTCTTCATATGAAACTGGAATCTATTGATGTGGTAGTGCTGGCCTGCTGTGTGCTGCATAACTTTCTGCATGGTAGGGATCGGTCATCATACACGCCGGCAAGTTATGTGGATTCAGTAGAGGTCCGTCCCGGGTATTGGCGTGCTACCGACCATGGTGTGGCGCCACTTCAGCTGCTGAGCCAGGAACAGTAGAGACACATACTGCTCCTACTTTAATGGCCCTGAAGCAGTGGCCTGGCAGCACCAGCAGGTGTAGGGTGGCTGGTGTTGTCACGCCGCAACATGATGAGGAAGGTGTAGTCACCAGGGTGGCTGCACCATGAGGATTTTGTTTGGGTTTTTGTGTGTGCACATTCTTTAGTTAGTTAGTTAGTGATGCTTTTTTAATTTTATACTTTGACATGTTTACACTGTGTTCCAAATTATTATGCAAACTGGTTTTAAGTGTCATAGGGTTTAATTTTTATTTTTTTTCAATGAAACCCATTGATGGTATTGTGTCTCAGGGTTCTTTGGATCATTGACATTAATCTCAGATATCTGTGATAATTAGTTTGGCAGGTGAGCCCAATAAAAGCAAAACTGGGTGTTTCACAAAATTACGCAGGCCACAGTTTTCAAGTAACATGGGAAAGAAAAAGGATGTCTCTGCTGCCTAAAAGCAACAAATAGTGCAATGCCTTGAACAAGGGATGAAAACATTTGATATTGCAGGAAAACTTAAGCGTGATCATCGTATTGTGAAGAGATTTGTGGCTGATTCTGAGCACAGATGTGTTCGTGCAGATAAAGGCAGATTGAGGAAGGTTTCTGCTAGGCAAGTTAATCAGATTAAGAGAGCAGCTGCTAAAAAGGCCTTACAAACCAACAAACAGATATTTGAAGCTGCTGGTGCCTCTGGAGTCCCTCAAACCTCAAGGTGTAGGATCCTTCAAAGGCTTGCTGTTGTGCATAAACCTACTATTCGGCCACCCCTAAACAGTGCTCACAAGCAGAAACAGTTGCAGTGGGTCCAGATATACATGAAAACTAATTTTAAAACAGTCTTGTTTACTGATGAGTGCCGAGCAACCCTGGATGGTCCAGGTGAATAGAGTGGTGGCATCCACCAACCATCCACTATGTCCCAACAAGGCTGCAACGTCAGCAAGGAGGTGGAGGAGTCATGTTTTGGGCTGGAATCATTAGGAAACAGCTGGTAGGTCCCTTTAAGATTCCTGAAGGTATGAAAATGACCTCTGTAACGTATATAGAGTTTCCAACTGAGAACTTTCTTCCATGGTACAAAAAGCAAAAACATGCCTTTAGGAGCAAAATCATCCTCATGCATGTCAATGCACCATCTCATGCTACAAAGAATACCTCTGTGCGATTGGCTGCTATGGACATAAAAGGAGATAAACTCATGGTGTGGCCACCATCTTCCCCTGACCTCAACATTATAGAGAACCTTGGGGTATAATCAAGCAAAAGATGTATGCGGGTGGGAGGTAGTTCACATCAAAACAGCAGCTCTGGGAGGCTATTCTGACATCATGCAAAGAAATACAAGCGGAAACTCTCCAGAAACTCACAATATCAATGGATGCTAGAATTGTGAAGGTGATATCAAAGCAGGGTTCCTATGTTAACATGTAACTTGGCCTGTTAGGATGTTTTGGAGTTAAATAGCTTTTTATTTCAGTGAATGTGACCTGTTAATGCTGCAAATTCAACAAATGAGCATTTTCAGTTCTTTCAAACATATCAAATGTTTAGAAACTCTACTGTGCCTAATAATTTGGAACAGTGCATTTAGAGTTTATACTGCTATCATTGGGAGGATTCTTCAATAAAATTTGATGTATACTCTAACGGGTAGTGACCTTTATTACACTGATCGTGATTTGCACCGACCATTTAGGAAAATCTGAAAAAAAGAACATTTGTATAATAATTTGGAACACAGTGTATTGTTTTACATTACTTGTCATGTTGCATTTCTTTATGTGATGTTAACACTTGTGTTTTCTGTTATTTTGTGTGTGTTGTTGACCTTATTTTTTTGGTGCACAAAAATATAAACTGAAAAAAATTGGATCCAAACAACAACATGTGAGTGTAGTTACTTTGGGATACAGGGCAGTTGCACATAGCTTTATGCTGTGCACTGAGGTATGTGATCAAAAGCTATTGATGGGTCCGTGAAACATTGTGTGTTAATATGCAGTACACAGGTTCAGCCCTTTGGGCCACTTAGTATGGTGCAACTGTGTGTACATATCCATTGTGATGTGTTGGCCCCACAGAGGCACGTGTTCACACACATTAAGCAAACAATGGTGTTTGTGGGGTATGTAGGTACAGATCCATTCTGGATCAACATGTTAGGCTATGGTTTGAACTAGATGGACTTAAAGTCTTCCTTCATCCTTAAAAACTATGTTACTATGTTACTTTGTTAAAAATAGGTGCAAAAAGTCATCGATAGTCATGATACCAGCTGAAATCTATAAGTAATAAGAAAGCAATACTGCCACTTAGTGGAAAATAATACTAGCTGGTTCAACTGATGGCCTAAAAAAATTGTCTCATTGTTAAGGTGCCAAACAGGAAACATCTCATGATGGGTAAAACCAGTGAGCTGTCTCAAAACTAAAGATGAGCAATCTTTTCTGAACAAGACTCGCCAATTTCAAATTTGGCATGAGTCTGGCGCAGACAGTTGGTGGTTGCAAACATGAACATGTTGAAAAAGTTGATGAACTCGGCTGTGTTCGGAAAAATGTTAAAAACTTTAAAATAAACCTAAAACTTTCTTCAAAAGCTTGGGGCCAAAACGATCATTGGAATACCTGGTGGCTGAGATCCCTGCTAGTTAGCTAAATTCACCACCATTGGGTCTACCAGTTTCTTTCAACATCGTGAATTTAGGGGACTTTTGAAAGAATGTTTTTAAGCTTCCTCGAGTTTCCAAGTGTTGGGACACCTGCAGGCTGTGAACCTTTGGAAGAGTGCTAGATGTGCCAGCAGCTGTCAACTTTAAGAACCTTAACATTTTTCTTTAAACATCCATTTAAGAAAGCTTTTATTTTTTTTAGAGAGGAAACCTTTGTTATTGAAGAGGGTCAGCAATGGGGGGCTCCGCGCAATTTCTATGTCTAGCCAGGTACAGCTAAGCAGCTGGGGGTTGGAATCCGCAGTGCAGGGAGGCCCAAGCTTTCTGGGCACCCCCCGCTGCAAATTGCATCCCGCAGCCGCCCCAGAAGATGTCGCGTTCATTGAAGCGCCATCCTCTGGCGCTGAACCCCGCTCTTCCAGCGGCCCTGGTGGCTGTGGCACGCTGGGTTATAAAGGGGTTAATACCAGCTTTGTTATACAAGCTGGTATTAAGCCCGAGATTCTTAATGTCAGGCCAGGTTTGACCCGGCCACTAAGAATCTCCAATAAAGGGTTAAAAAAAACACATAACAGAGAAAAAATTTTATTAGAAATAAAAAAAAAGCCATTAGGGACTCCATCTTTAATTAAAAAAATCCTCTTCCGTCCGACGTAGTCCAAAACGCGATGTCCTCTCTGCTACATCCCCTGTGCATATATATAGCTGTCTATGCACAGGGAATGAGCAGACTGAGAACAATCTCAGCTCTGCTACATTATCTCTGTGCACAGGGAGAGCAGGCGGGCTCTAGGACCCTGGAGCTGCGGCAGCCTGCAGGCTGAGAGCAGACACAGAGCAGACAGCTGGACTCTTTACTGTGCGAGTTTCCCTGCGATTACTTGCACAGTAACGAGTCCAATGCAAGTCAATGGCAATCCTAGTTTTGTCAGAGTCTCTGACAAAACTAGGATTGCCATTGATTTGCATTGGACTCGTTACTGTGCGAGTAAACGCTGGGAAACTCGCAGAGTACCGAGTCCTGCGAGTCCCTTACTACTCGCCGAGTAACGAGTCCTAGCGAGTAGATTCGCCCATCCCTAACCAACGTCAAGGTAACACATATCACAACGGTCCCTATCTACCTTATTTAACAGCTAATCCTATGTAACAGTACCTATGGATGCAGGATACAGAAGGGCCAGAGTCCAATATGGACACGCTGTAGAAAACGGCATTTTATGTGCCTGGCTCACTAAGAAAGGGGTGGGGGGCACCCCCTATCTTGCATAACAAGAACTAATTAGACACTTACAGGTGAGCCAATGCACAAAGTGAACAAGTCTGTAGAACTGTGTTCACACCACCAATCCTCTACCTCCTCTGCCTCTACCTGTTGAAGGCCTCTGGCGGGGGTGCTACACATGACTGGGAAACACAGCCTTCTGCATCTTCTACCTTTTTCTCTTTCTCCTAGGTCTCCTCCTCATACTTCTGGTCATGTTGGTATTGGGGATCCAGTAGCTGCAGCACCTGCTATACATAGAATCCAGCCAGGCATGCTGCAAGTCTGTAGGACTGTGATCAAAACCTGGAAAACTAGATCACAAAAAACAGTATAACAAACGTATAGAAATACTCTGCTGTGATAGGTAATAATAAAGAGCTAGTACTGATGGAAAAAAGTGTTAATAACAGAGTATTTAGTTAATACGTTTTCTGCAAAAAATGTACTAAGCCGTTCTACCAACACCAAGGTATCCCATATCAGAATGATCCCTATGTACCATATTTAAAACCTGATCCTATGTATATTACCTATGGAAAGGGCCAGAGTCCAATATGGACACATTGCAGAAGATGGAATTTTATGTGCCTGGCTCACTAAGGAAGGAGTGGGGGCACTTCCTATCTTGCACAACAAGAACTAATTAGACATTTACAGGTGAGCTAATGCACAAAATGGACAAGTCTGTAGGACTGTTTTCACACCACCGGAAAACTAGAACACAAAAAGAAGTATAACAAATGTGTAGAAATACTCTGCTATAATAGGTAATCACAAAGAGCTAGTGCTGATGGAAAAAAGTGTTAATAATAGGGCATTTAATTAATTCGTTTTTTTGAAAAAAATGTGCAAAGCCATTCTACCGACATCAAGGTAACCCATATCAGAACGCTCCCAATCTTCCTTATTTAAATGCTAATACTATGTACAGTACCTATGGATGTAGGATACAAAAGGGCCAGAGTCCAATATGGACACGCTGCACAAGATGGCATTTTATGTGCCTGGCTCACTAAGGAAGGAGTGGGGGGCACTCCCTATCTTGCATAACAAGAACTAATTAGACACTTACATGTGAGCCAATGCACAAAGTGAACAAGTCTGTAGGACTGTGTTTACACCACCAGTCCTCTTCCTCCTCGGCCTCTTCCTGTCGAAGGCCTCTGGCGAGGGAGCTACACATGACTGGGAAACACAGCCTTCTGCCTCTTCTACCTTTTTCTGTTCCTCCTGGGTCTCCTCCTCATACTTCTGGTAGTGGTAGTATTGGGGATCCAGTAGCTGCAGCACCTGCTATACATAGAATTCAGCCAGGCATGCTGCAAAATCATGTTCAGTCTAATATCTTGTGTTCCCGGTCCCCGATGGCATAAGGAAAGGATCACCTCTTGACTGCTGTGAGCTCCTCAGGTCCTCATCTAACATCATAGCCCAGGATTGGATCCGCACCTCATTACAAATGAGGCCCAAAGTCGATAGTGTGCGGTGGAGCTCCAGGTGTTATATGTGTCAATCTCTTTTGCATGCCGCTCCAGATCTGGTTCTGCTGACCCACCCTCTGCCCCTAGGTTGGTTAGGAAAATGACCTCCCCGAGATCAGGCATGACTTGCGGTGAATTAATCTCCAAACTACTGTGTAATGCCATCATGGCAGCAAGTTCAACTGTAGTAGCAGACAGTGTACCTGCATTGTACTTCACTTCTGAAAGGGACTCGCTTCTTCCACTGACAGGATTCAGAATCAAGCAATCACTACTGGATTTTAATGTTTGCACAATCTTGTTTCCTTGCATGTCTAGCTCCTAATTAACTTATCAATTTGGTGGCTGGGTTACATGATTACATGATTACATGATTTGTCATGCATATATGTATTTCTATTGTGTGTCTTGGAACAACATAAAAAAGAAAAAAAAATCAAATTGGAAATAAAACCCTAAAGAAATTTAAAAAATGAGTCGGACAACATTTTTGCCACCCTCTACTAAAATATTTTGTTGCATGCCCTTTGGAATAAATAACTGCACTTAATCGCTTCCTATAATCATCAACACGCTTCTTTCACCTCTCAACAGGAATTTTGGACCACTCTTCTTTTGCAAACTGCTCTAGGACTCTCATATTTGAATGGTGCCTCACTGGGGGTTGGAATTCACATAGTCAATTTGATTTGTATTTCTGATGAGTAGTATTTTAGATAATAATAATAATAATAATAATGAGTGTTTTTAGGAGTTATTTTTTGTGATAATATTATTGTTCTCCTCATTACATTTGGACTTCAACCTGGCTTTGACTATGGCTCTCCTTTTTTGGCTGATCCTCTGTTCTGATTTCAGTTACATGCAACTTTTCTTTCCTTTTCTTTTTGCAGCTGCACTTTGGGCCAATAGAAATCTATCCCATGGGTTGTGTCAAGTGAAGTCTAGATTCTAGAGCAGATGTTAATGGTAAAGTACCAAGGAGTTTCCCAAAATTCACACTTAAAGAAGACCTGTCACCCCCCTGATGCATGGCAATCTAAGTGCAGCACTGAATGCAGCATGTCTGCTGCATTCAGGGAAGAGGTCCCCCATGTGCCTGTGTGCTGTGTACCCCGAGATATAGCCTTAGAAAAACTCACTGTTAGAATCCATGAGGGCAGTCCCTGTGGCTGAAGTTAGCTCTTTTCACGGGGGGGAAAAGCATTCCCTCCCCTGTGTCTCTGTGCCGCCTCCTGCTGTGCTAGCTCTGCCTTCCTCCTCTCCTGCTCTCTGTCACTCATCCTGCCTCACTCATCCTGCCGCACACAGCATGCAAATCATTTGTCCTGACATCAGTGCTAGATTCCTACCCTGCTGTCTGAACAAAGCATAAGCAGCACAGCAGGAGGTGGCACAGAAAGGCAGAGGAGGAGGGAATGGCCCCCATTAATTGAGCTGGCTCCTGCAACAGGGACTGCCCTCATGGCTTCTAACAGTGAGTTTTCCTAAGGCTATAGGGTACACAGCACACAGACATGCTGCATTCAGTGCTGCATTTAGATTGCCATGCAGTAGTTATTCATGGCCAACTGGATTGTGTCACGGCCAATTCACTATTTTCATCACCCACCAGCTTAGGCTGGTTTCACACTACGATTTTATCAGTTCCGATGCTGTCCGATAAAAATCGGACAGCATCGGACCGATTTTGGGCCCCATGCAGCCCTTTGGGCATCGGACCGAATCGGATGTGCACTAAATGCCATCCGATTTGGTCCAATCCGATTCTGTCCGATTTTATTATCGGTGCTAAAATCGGCGCCTGCTCCGATTTTAGCACCGAAAATAAAATCGGACAAACTCGGATCGGACCAAATCGGATGGCATTTAGTGCACATCCGATCTGACCCCGATCAATTTGACATGGGGCCCTATGGTGCAGGGTCCGAGGAAACATCTGATGTCTCCTCGGACCCGAATTTAGTGTACTGAGCATGCTCAGTACACTAAAATCGCTCCAAAAGTGAATGAATGGGTTAATTTAAAAAAAAAAATCTATGCTCACCTGTCCACGAGGCCCCCGACGTCTCACGGCGTCTCTGGTGTCTCCAGGTATCTTGCCGTCTGTGCTGACAGGACCTGCCGTGATGTCACAATCACATGACTGCCAGTAACCAATAGCCGGCAGTCATGTGATTGTGACATCACGAGAGGTCCTGGCAGCACAGAAGACAGAACAGCAAGACACCGGGAGACGCGTGGGACCGTGCAGGAGTCGTGGACAGGTGAGAAAGGACAGGAGGAGAGGAGGAGGACAGGAGGAGAGGAGGACAGGAGGAGAGGAGGAGGACAGGAGGAGAGGAGGAGGACAAGAGGAGAGGAGGAGGACAAGAGGAGAGGAGGAGGACAAGAGGAGAGGAGGGGGACAAGAGGAGAGGAGGGGGACAAGAGAAGAGAAGGAGGACAAGAGGAGAGGAGGGGGACAAGAGGAGAGGAGGAGGACAAGAGGAGAGGAGGGGGACAAGCGGAGAGAAGGGGGACAAGAGGGGGAGCGCAATGGGGGACCGGGGACCATATTGGAGCACCGGGGGAGAGACAGCTGATGACAGCTGACAGGAGGGAGGTGAGGGCAGGCATCAGACAAAATGTCGGAATCGGATGCCTATTTGGCATCCGATTCTAGGCATCAGAAGAATCCGATGCTGTCCGATTTATATCGGACAGCATCGGATTTTAAAAAATTGTAGTGTGAAAGTAGCCTTACACCTAACTATATGCACAGTGAAAACTACTCCTTTGCTAAATTAGGTCAATCTTTAAAACCAAATCTTCACATCTATTTTATAGCGTAGCACTTAATTACAATTCCAGTGCAAGCGGGGGATATTATTATTATGCTTTGCCTATATTGCGCTATCATATTTTCACTTTACAGATATAATCAATGTCTCATTTGGAGCTCACAATCTAAATTCCCTATCAGTATGTTTGAGTATGAGTGTGTGAGGGAACTGAAGATCCTGGAGGAACTAAGTGCAAACATGGGGAGAGTATACAATACTCTTTGCCATCTACTGATAACGAAACTGAACCATCAAATGGAATAAGACAATCAACTCTGCTTGATGGATGGAAAATAACAATCTACTATATAAAAGCCCTATCCAGTCTGTCTGTGTGTCTGTAAGTTTGTCCCGAAAACAGTGCCACCTATAGGACATTGTGTAAATTACAGTAAAACTGGAAAATTACAGTTAAACTGTGAATGTGAAGATGCCTCCAAGAGGAGAGAGCACACATGGGGAGAGATAGCACAAGAGAGAGAGAGCACACAGTGGGAAGAGAGTGTGCATAGGGGAAGAGACAACACAAGAGGAGAGAGCATACAGAGGGAGAGATAGCACAAAAGGAGAGAGAGCACACAGGGGGAAGAGAGAGTGCATAAGGGAAGAGACAGCACAAGAGGAGAGAGCGTACAGGGGGAGAGATAGCACAAGGGGTGAGATAATGAACAGAGGGGAGAGACAACACAAGGGGAGACAGATTGCATGGGGGAGTGATAGCTCAATAGGAAGAGACTACACAAGAGGAGATTCGAGCCCACTGGGACGAGGGTACTTGGAAACCGGACCGTGTCTGCTATTGGGGAAGTCACGGTGGTCCTGGTCCGGACCGTGTCCCTGGCCCTGGCAAATAAATGGGTGTATTTACAGGGGGACGTGACGCCACCCACTATGTGCGGCCAGTGATGGGGCCGCCGTTGCTGCAGAACCTCGGGGATGATGTAATGGCAGTGTAGATGGAATAGTTCCAGTGGGTAGAACTGTGTTCCCCGGGGCAGTGTTGGTAAAGTCTATGATGGAGGTGAATAGTGGAGACGGGTTAAGGATCACACACTCATGTTTTGTAGTAAAAGGTGCAATTCTCCTTCTCTCCTGATGCTGCAGCTTTCTTCCAGCCTGTGTGCAGAGCTGACAGGCTTGTAGCTCTTCAGGTGGGACCTCTCTGCTGTTGGATGTAGGGCAAAGGTTGCAATCAATACACAGACTCACAGTTTTGCTGTTTTCCAAAGCTTTACTGCAGATGTTGTTGCAGATTATAGTCCACGGGTCTGTACTGGGGCTAGGCTCTCCTCCCACCCTGTCCGGGTCATCAGCTTCCTCATGCTGCGCTGTGTGTGTGTGTCCTGGCTGCTGGTCTAGCTGAGCTGCTGGGACTGTCTCACTGTCTCTCTGTTCTGCTGGTACCACTTGGCTAGGCAACTTGAGTCTTCTGTGCTGTGCTGATCCCTCCGTGTTGCTTCGCGCTGGTACTGTTGTCGTCTAAAGGCTCCACTACTCCTGGATTCACTGTGCTGTGGGTGCCAGACACAGTGCCGGATCCGGTGTCCGTTCTGTGCGCTCTTCTGGGGCGAGTAATGGTTGCTCTCAAACTCCCGACTTGTTCCTCAGTCTGTAGTTCTCCTGTTCCTCAGACCCTCACTAGGCCTGCACTGAGCTAACTCTGCTCTAAACTGTGCTCTTCACAGCACTGATCCGTGCTGAACTGTTCTGAGCTGTTCTGAGCTACTTCCTGTGGACCTGGAGTATTTAAGAGAGCAGGTTGTGCTCCCCTTCCTGGCCCAGAGGTGCTAGTGTAAGCCAGTGTGTTGTGGGGGAGGGAACCCGTGTGATCTTACTGTGGCACATTAACCAATGAGGTGCCACAGAGAGAGAGCACACAGGGGAAGAGAGAGCACACAGGGGTGAGAGACAGCACAAGGAGAGAGAGAGACCACACAGGGGGATGACGAGTAGCGCCTGTCAAACCATGGACAACCTGTGCAGCAGCGGGCACTCCTGCACCCTCCTCAGTGGGAGAATAGTTGGACTCTTTAGTAGCGAGAGTAGTTGGACCAATATATAATCACACACATTATAGAATAACCCAATGCGACAGAATGGGACCCCTGTCTAGTAAATAATTATATTTAATTCTTATTATTTTGTAAGTGGGTATATTTTTTATACAGTGCATTTTTATTTCAAACTTACTAGAAGGAAACCAGGTTTCTATTAAATTCAATTATTGGTATATATTGCATAAAATATGCTAACATATTTCTGATTCCACTTTAAAGTGCATTTTCTTTTGAGCTATACTGAGGCAAAGTCTGTGCTTAGTATTCTACACTCTTCATACAATGGTTATGACTCATCAAAGAGGAATCCCTTGGGGATCACAGGTTATCTGCCATTCTTTTATTGGCAGTGCCATACAGGACAGCGTCTTTTAATGAATCCCATCAAATATAGTGTAAGCTCCAAAAGAACTACACTCAAGCAGTCAACAAGTCTTCTCCTCCTATTGCATAAGCGCACACCATTTCTTCCTAAATGCATCATTAAAGACATACTCTTCCTAATCGTTTTAAACCATCTCAGCGGGTTGGTAAATGGATGCCCTCTTGTTTAGTTTATTAGGAGTTCATTATTTGAATTCATCACTTACGGTGAGTAAAATTCAATACAAATGCTTCAGAAGACATAAAACATAATGCGAGAATATTTAATGGGTATTTACATTTTTTACTAGCAGGCTTTTATTGCTTTGATTTTGATTTCCCAATGAAAAAACATTCCACAAGAAAATACAACCACAACTTAGGTGCTTTTGCGAGGTTGTTATTTCTACATCTAAGCTCAGGTAAGTCATTTAATCATGTGATGCACCGATGTCACTTTAGGCGACTGCAAGGTGTGCATGATATGGTATATAGGTACATGAAAAAATACAACAGCCACTATGGATAGTTTAAATTGACATACCGCTCAATTATGTTTATAGAGAAATCTATTATGTTATAGAGGAAAGCTACGTAGGAGAGGGTCACCTGATGAGGTGCAGTTGCCTGGGTTTGCCTACCTGGCATGCAGAGACCAGTGCCATCCTCCACAAATGATATCACTCTTCTCTGCAGATTGGGTGCTCCGATACCGCTCTGTTGACAGCTCGTTACAGCTGATCGGAGTTAACAACAAAGAGCGTACTGCCTTTGTGCACATTGCACAGTACTCTGCGCACATGGACTAGCCCAGCCCTGAAAAAAGTGTCGCTGATGACGTTCCGTTTCATGGAGAGGGTAAGGTTGCGGTCACTGCCGTGGCCTGTGCAACCTGACTAATGACATGTCAGTTGACTATCCTGGTATCCCACTGGGATTATTAAATGAAACCTCATCGAACAGGAAGTAAGGAAAAAAATAGAATAGTAGTTAGGTAGTGTAGTTAAAGAACAGTAGGGAATTTTGAAGGCAAGTATATTGGAAAATAGCTTAGATTATGGCACTTAATAGACAATGATTAGAATGCAAATTACTTTGCATTCAAGCTACCCCTTTAAATGTATTTCATTGGATTTTACTCCAACATAAAGGATCAAGTATTTGTGAAGTGTAATACAAACGACACAGGGTATTCCAAAACTTAAAATATAAATCTAAAAATTGTGACTTGCCTTTGTATTCAGTCCACTGTAGTCTGATACTCCTAAATAAAATCCTGAGTGATAAATTGCATCCAGATGTCGCCTAATTAGCAAACTGAGTCCCACATGTGGGTCATTTAATCTCAGTATAACTACTGCTAATCTATGAAGGCATCAGAGGTTTGAAATATTAGGGCTCAAACAACATCATGAACACCAAGGAACACACCAGACAGGTTAGGGATGAAGTTTGGAAGAAGAATAAAGCAGGGTTGGGTTATTAAAATATAGCCCAAGCTCTGAACATCTAACAGAGTTCTGTTCAATCCATCATTGAAAAATGGAAGGAACATGACACAACTCCAAACCTATCAAAACTGATTTAAATTGACATCTCACACAAAGAGAGCACTAATTAGAGAACCATAATAGTAGTAAGAGGAAAAATCCACTCACCATGAAATTCCTTGCCCCTCCACAAATGAATCTAGATATACAGGGTGCACCTGTAGATATAGATATATGGATGCACCTAAATAAAATGGGAATGGTTGGTGATATCAACTTCCTGTTTGTGGCACATTAGTATATGGGAGGGGGAAAACTTTTCCAGATGGGTGGTGACCATGGTGGCCATTTTTAAGTCAGCCATTTTGGATCAAAACTTTATTTTTTTCAATGGGAGAGAGTCATGTGACACATCGAACGTATTGAGAATTTCATAAGAAAAACAATGGTGTGCTTGGTTTTAACGTAACTTTATTCTTTCATGAGTCATTTACAAGTTTATGACCACTTGTAAAATGTGTTCAAAGTGCTGCCCATTGTGTAAGATGTCAATGCAACCCTCTTCTCCCACTCTTGACACACTGATAGCAACACCACAGAAGAAATGCTAGACCTCAGCATTGACACATTCAGGAGGCTGAACAAGAGAGGGCTGGAGGCAGGGAGGACACCAGCAGCAGCGATGACACATACAGGAGGCTGAACCAGAGAGGGCTATCGCTGTATTCACATAAAGACCTTTTTCCCTAAAACCAGTGGTTGATATATGTATATTTCTGTAGTCACATAAATGCCTTTTTTTCCCTAAAATGAATGGTTCTAAAATATTGCTGTATTCACATGAAGGCCGTTTTTTACCTAAGATCAGTGGTTGACAAATATCTCTGTATTCACATAAAGGAACTTTTCCCCTAAAATCAGTGGTTGCAAAACATCGCTGTAATCACATAAAGGCCTTTTTTCCCTAAAATTAATGGTTGCAAAATATTGCTATATTTACATACTTACACCCCTGGGGGAGGGCGGTGACTCCCACTAAGAACTGTGTGGAGTCCTAAGAAATGGGAGGACACTTCTGTTGTTTGCCCTTCTAGAAAAGTTCCCTATGTCAGCAACCATATGAATGGTAATAAACGTTCAGGTTTGGACTTGTGTGTACATGACTATGTGTAGGTATTTACCAAAAACATCAGATGGAAGTGTAAAGGCCCCTTTACAAGCTGAGACTTTGCAGTGATCCCACCAGCGATCCAACCTGGCCAGGATAGCTGGAAAGTCTCTATGCAGTCGCTGATGAGGCAGACTCACCAGCGTCCAGTGGACCAGAGACATCGTGGAAAGAATTTAATCTATTCTTTCCACGATGTTGAGCTCCTGCTCCTGTCTTCTGACATGCTGCAGTAAGCAGGAGCAGGCTGGTAACCATGATAAATAACGGGTACCTAGGCAGCGCGCAGCACCTAGTTACCCAATGTATATCTTAGTTACCAGCCTTCTCTGCTTCCAGACTGGTATCCAAGGTACACAGCGGGTATCTAAGCACATCGCTGTCCCTAGTTACCCGCTGTGTAGCTTGGATACCAGCCTGGAAGCAGAGAAGGCTAGTAACCAAGGTATACATCTGGTAACTAGGAGCTGCGCACTGCCTAGATAACCGTTGTTTATCATGGTTAGCAGCCTGGGAGGTCGCTGATCATTGGTCTCTCGCTGTCACACACAGCGATGCATGCTGACCAGCGGGAGACCAAGGACGGAAAAATGGTCCTGAACAACGTGCAGCGATCAGCGACCTCACAGCAGGGGTCTGATTGCTGCTACGTGTCACACATTGTGACATCGCTGTTACATCACAAAACCTGTGATGTTTCAACGATATCGCTAGTGATGTTTTAGTGTGTGAAGTACCCCTAAGTCTGGGGATCTTAGCTTCAAGGTTATTGGTCCATTTAGTGTGATGGCCATCCTCAACCCTTTGTGCCTTCAGCTCAACCTGCTCCCCATAATGTATGTAATATATTCCACAGGTCATCACTAAGGAGGTGTGTCATGGCCCACAAGCCATTTGTATCTGCGCGTTTATGGGGATCAAGAGGATCTAATGTCTGTGGGTGTTTGTGTGTTCCAACCATAGGTCATTGTCAGACAAGTTGAGGCATAAAGGTCCTGAAGCCCTTCTAGTGGGGGAGTACTGTCACAAGTTGACTTCTCTGCAGTCTGTTCATTTTTTAGTTTTGTTAGATTCCTTTTGGACATTAAGGGTTAATGGCAGTTTTTTTTAAATGCTGTTGTTGTAGTTGGATGATGACTTCTTCCCCATGCTTTAAATAGTCACAGGATCCATCACCTGATGTCACTGTTAGAGTTCATTCTCTGCCAGACCTTTTTGCTGTGTGGTTGTAATTTTCTGCTTCTGAAGATATTCCTGGAGACCCATTTGTTCTTCCTTGGTGTGCTGCTGCCTATTCCAGTATCCTTATTGTGAGTTTCCCTGTCTGTCTTACCTATTCCTGTCTTGTATACCTTGCAGTGGTGAGGCTAGCACCCTTGCCGGACAATGCACTAGCCGGGGTTACATGAGGTGACAGACAGGAACTAGGCACATGATGGAGGCAGGGGGAAGGACCTGATCAGGGTGTCAGGACAGAAAGGGACAGATGCAGGCCAGTGTCAGGGGGTGTCCCCATCCCTCGCTCCCTACAGTTAAGGGCTTCCATCACCTTTTTTCTATCCTGCTGTTCATTTGTGTCTCACCATGCAGCGGACACTTTACCTTTCCGTACGTGCCAATAATATTTATATTATGGGGCAATTGATGCCACTTTATGTGGTGTGTGGCCCTAATTTTTTGAAAAATGAAGATTCTCCTTGGGGTCTCCTTGTTATGTGTTGCATTAAGTAAGCAGGGCTCTCTGAACATCATGCCTACACCTGTCCTCCCACTCTTACACAATGTTGAACCTTGAAATGCTGGTCCCAGAAAATTGATGCCACTTAATTTTTTGAAATGTGGAGATTCCTATTTGAGTCACCTTTTTGTGCATTGCCTGTAGAAGTAAGGTTACAAAAATTCAGTTACATTTCAGAGATAAGTAAAATTCAGTTAACATTAAGACATGGATGAGTGACCGGTGGTGGCCTGGTATGCTGTGAGCCCTAATACCTCATGCAACCTATCAAACTGCTTTTCTGCTCAGCCACCCTCAGGTAGCACACATACCAGCTTCATAGACTATTGTTGGTAGAGAAATTAAAGGATATCAACACAGGTAAGTGCAGGCCTAAAGGTTTTGTATATTTCACATTTTTGGTTAGTACAATAAACCTCATTTCAATCTTAAAATATTACTGTGTCCATCAGTTATTACATATATCACATTGAAATAGCTGTTGCAAAAACCCAAATTTAAACAAAAAAAAATGAGTGGAATTAAGAGGTGTACCCAAACTTTTTCATATGACTGTATAGTGATAAACATTAATACAAAAGCAGGTACACAGTGAATGACTGCCAAGCAAATATTGAAAAATGGTACTTATCATATAGTCTTGTAAATAAATGCCTCAACACGTTTACCCAGGCTGTTCATCAGGAGGCTGATACAGTGCTGCTCATCATTATTGGCACCCCATAAATTCTTTCATAGAATATCTTCAGAAATAAATGAAAATGTGCCAAAGTCCTCAGAATTTTTTAATTAGTGGTCCAAAGTACTACAACCATAAAACATTGCTTGTCCTCTTACATGTTGCAATTTCAAAGAAGAAACAGCATATGCAGCAGGAAAGGCACCCCTAATTAATTCTTGGTTGCATACCTTTTGGCATTGATGACATCCTCCAAATGTTTCTTGTAGCCAGATATGTATAAGCTTCTTGCACTTCTCAGCTGGTATTTTCTCCCATTCTCCCTTTGCAGTTTGTTAAAGCTCTTGAATGTTTGCAGGGTTCTTTTTCCCAATGGCAGATTTCAGGTCACCCCAACATACTCAGGTCCTGCGTGACAAGGACATTGCCTATAGATGGGGGTTCCCAATGAAACTGATTGTTCATGGGAATGGCTCCACTTTTATCTGCCATACTCCGGCTCAAGCAGGCAGGTTGCTCTCCCAGTGGGGCCTCCACTCCCCAAGTGGTGTTTCCGCCTCAGCTTCCCCACGCTCTTCTGCACCAGACTCTCACAAGCGCCACATTGACCCAGAGACATGTCTGAACATGCCTGCATAATTGTGGAATACCGTGATTGCTTTCCCGCAAGTATTTTTCTTTGTCTGGTCGTCTTCCTTAAGAACTATTGACTTCCAACTTTACCTTGCCAGGGTGCTTCCGACATTGTTTTTTCTCCCCAGGAGCTCTATGGTTTTGGGTAGTTTAGCCCTCCAAGTGTTTTTTCATCACTTTTTGTGAAGAAGGTTTTTCTCCCCTTACCCCGTACAACAGGGGTCTGGTTCTCTAGTCTTTTTGACTTGTTACCGGTACTTTTCTTTGTATGTTACCCCCCTTTTTTCCTTCTTCCAACCCCCCGTTCTTTATGCATATCATCATGCATGGTCATCCATTTTAGGTTGCTTTGCTGAACAGCGTATATATTGCTCTTTTATTATCAAGTATGAGTATTTCTGTTTATTCCGTAAATGTAAACGGCCTTAATTTCCCGGGGAAACGTTCTCTGGTGTGGAGACAGTTAATTAAGTCACGTGCAGATATAATCTGTCTTCAAGAGTCACATTTACTAGAAAATGATAATATTAGAATGTACTCCAACTCCTATCCATACCAATTGTTTGCAAACAGCAAGTCTAAACAAGTTGGAGTCGGTATTTTCATCACTAAGTCAGTGTCGTTTCAACATGGTGCTACCATTGGCGACCACTGATGGTCAGTATTTAATAGTTTTCTGCCATATAAATAATGTTGCCTTCACCTTAGTATCCCTGTACGCTCCAAATACGGGCCAAATCAAATTTTTGAGGGGGCAACTCAACAAATTAGAATCCAAAGTAACTTCTGGAGACTTTAATATCCCAAAGCATAAGTCATTTGACTGCTCTATTCCTTCTCACTCTAGGTGTGAAATGGGTTCTTTGATTTCTTCCTACCACCTACATGATATTTGGTGGTACCTCCAGACTGGACTATATATTAGTGGATGATGTTCTGCTGCCTCAATGTCTCGCGGCGGAGATCGGAAATATACCGTGGTCCGATCACACTCCTATTTCTCCTTGCATTGAGGACCCGCTCGCCCTAAGAACCCCAGTTTATTGGAAACTTAATGAATATCTTCTAACAGATCCTGCAACTGCTGATATGGTCAAATCTCAAATTAATGAGTTTTTTGCCCTTAATGACACAGGCGATATACTTGATGATACCCTTTGGTTCGCTCATAAAGCAGTAATTAGAAGTTCTTTCCTTAAAATAGCCGCCAATGTAAAGAAACAATATAACAAAACTCTTCAATCAGCATTATCTAACCACAAGAAATTAGAGTCTCAACATAAAAATACACCCAGCTACACCTTACTTAAAGATCTCACCAAAGTCCACCTTTAAGTTAAATCCCTACTATTAATTAAAGCAGGAAAAGCCCTTAAAAAATGCAAAGCCAAATTTTATGCTCTGGGTGACAGAGCTGGAACCTTATTAGCAAAGAGAGTAAAAAAAGGCTGAAACCCAATCTAAAATTCCCTTCCTTATTAAATCTGATGGCTCTCGGATCTGCAACCCAATTGAAATAGCGGCAAAATTCGGTGCCTACTATGTTTCTCTATACAAACTCAAGCTAGACCCGAACATCAGGCAGCCTTGTCCTGCCTCTATATCATCTTTTCTAAATAAAACTTCTCTCCCTAAGCTCTCTCCTACCGAACTAACTCTTCTTAACTCCCCCTTTTCAGAACTCTAAATAACTCAAGCAATCCGTGCGCCTGGGCCAGATGGATTCCTTTTTTTATATTATACCCAACTTTTCATCACTGCTCTCCCCATATTTACTCTGGCTATTTAATTACTGGCACTCTAGAGGCGAAATCAAGAGAGAAGGTCTTGAAGCTACTATAATCACCCCTCCTAAACCGGGGAAGCCCATAACCTCCCCAGGTAATTTTTGCCCTATTGCATTGCTTAATTGTGACATGAAACTGTATGCGAAAGTATGGGCTAATAGACTAATGGAGGTTCTTCCCTGTTTGATCGACCCGGATCAAGTTGGGTTTGTTCCTGGGAGACAAACCAGGGATGGAACAAAGCGTATTGTGGACCTGCTCGATATGGCGGAAAGAGGAGATATCCCCAGTGTATTAATGTCTTTTGATTCCGAAACAGCATTTGACACTGAGGATACATTGCCGAAGTATTGAATAGATTCAGTTTCTCGGGGAGTATATCATCCGCTATCATGGCATTATACTCTGAACCCAATGCCTCTGTGAACGCATCGGGTTTTAGGTCACTCTCCTTTTGTATCTCCACTCATTTTTGCCCTGGTAACGGAGCCGCTTGCAGCCATTATCAGACAAAATCCTAATATACAGGGGATACAGTACAGTTGGCTCTAAAACACACAAAATCGGATTATATGCGGATGGCGTCATTCTTACTTGCACTAATGCATTGGATTCCATATCAGAAATTATGTCCATTCTTTCAGAATTTTCCAGTGTGTCATATTAAAAACTCAACTTGTCTAAATCAACAATTTATCCTCTAAATCTCCCCATTGCTGTTCATATTCAATTACAAAATAAGTACCTCTTTGTTAGGTCTAATACAGGTTTTGTTTATCTGGGAATTTCTATGGCACAGCTCTCCAAAATCGTTAAACATAATTGCGATCTACTCACGCAAGAAATCCGTTCATATTTACATAGATACTCCTCCTCTCTCCTCTCTTGGATGGCCAGAATCCAAATAATAAAAATATTAATCCTGCCCAAATTTATTTACCTTTTTCGTTGTCTCCCACTTAAATTCCCACAGACGTGCTTGTCCACATTTCAAACCTATAACTGGCCAATTCATTTGGATCAACAAACCACACCACATTTCTCGTGAAGTGATGTCCCTCCAATACTCTAGGTGGGCCTGGGGTCCCTGATATTCAAACCTACCAGAGGGCTGCTCTGTTGGAACCGGCAAAGTTGTGGTGAGGGGAGGAACTGACCCATTATGGCTCCAAATAGAATCTCACTATGAACTATCAAGGTTCCACCAGGCTCCTCTTGGAGATGAGTCTTCTTCAGCACCCCAAACAGCATATGTTTCTACGCTCAATGTCATCTTTACTAAGGATTGGTCTCTTCACAGCAGAGACTTATTGCCTTTCCTATACAGACAAATCTCCGACAGTGCACTGGAGTCTCTATTGATAACCTAACACTGACCCGATGGAGTCAACAGGGTATTGCTCTGCTTGAGGATCTATTAAACCAAGAGGGCCTACTTCTCCAGTTCTCCGACAGTGTGACCAGGTTTAATCTCCCTAATTCCTATTCTACCAGTACCTACAAATTCATCACTTCCTCAATGCTTGCCCACTACCCCATAGAGATGTTTCCCTCTTCAATGGAACTCTCCAGCAATTTTTTAAGTCCGGCTGTTCTTCCTCTCATGGAGTCTTTATTATATACAAAGCTTTACTTACCGCCAAGGTTATTCTAAATTGCCTTTTATGGTACAGTGCTGTGCAAATTAATTGGGACAAAGCATTTTTTTAAGTGAAATCGTAAGTTGGGGTTACCAGTCAGTGATTCAAACCAGTTTTAACTGCTTTGAACAGGTGTCAGTGTACAACCTTGAGTAACAAAATGTGGTTTGACTGGTGTTAGTCAGAAAATAACAGCTAGCTGCCCCCTCAGCTTCAGTTGAGAGCTTGTTTCTGTGAGGAGTGGTTTAGTGTACTTTTTCTCTCAGTGTGATTCGTGCCTGTAAAAATGGATGTTACTCCACGGAAGAGGTCTAGAATTATTACTCTTAATGAACATACACGTCTGACTGTAAGAGAAATCGCTTCCACCGTTGGTATTGGAAAATCTACTGTTTCAAGAATAATTTGCACGCACTTCTGGATTGTTTTCTCCAAAACGAAAAGGGAAATGTGGAAGAAAAAGGAAAACGACACCAAGAACTGAAAAAACACTTATCAGAAATAGTAAAATTAATGCAAGAAAAACGTCCTTTGTCCCAATTAATTTGCACAGCACTGTATCATGGGAAAGTAGTCTTTCCTTTTTGGCCTCTATGGACATGTGGAGACATGCTTTCTCTCATACGACCAAATTCTCTACCTGCATTAATCAATTGGAACAGGCCAAAAAATTGCAACTCAATTGGTATATAACCCCTCTAAATTTAATGGTTCTCATTCCCCACTTTGTTGGAGAGATTGCCATTTAATAGGGTCTATGGCTCATATCTGGTGGAATTGCCCTAATTTAAAAAGGTTTTGGTATGAAGTCGAACATTTGATAACCTCTGTGGCCAAACTGCCCTTCTTGGACTTCATTTAGAGGATATTCCTCCCTTACTGCGCCCTATGGTCATTATATTTTAATAGCCACTAGACAATGCATTGCTAAGCACTGGAAAACGCATATTATTCCCACCAGAGGTGAACTGATGTCTAGACTTAACCTGCACTATCAATACGAGTCTATCCTTGCCCATGATCTGCCGAGAAAAAGCAAATCCTTACTTGGTGGGACCCCTGGAAAAGGTCCACCTTTTACTCCAATATGTAACCATAAATACACAATTATGGAACATCTGCTCCTAACAAGCCTATTTCCCCTTTGACTTCCCTGTCCTCCCTCTCTTCCCAGAAACTCCTGTTTCCCCTGTACTGTTCATTTTGTCCCTTATAAATCAAAGTGTCAGGGATGGGATTGTTTGTAACTTCTTGTTTCTAATATGCCTGATATTTCTTGTGCATTACATTATGCTTTGTTCCTTTTCCGGTCCTTTAATAAAAAAAGATTGGTTTAAAAAAAATAAAGTGTACGCTTTTAACATTTTCGATATATCTGTTTTTAATGTATATCAAATAAATTCTTTGTTTTAGGACTGGAATAATGTTAAACTGGGAAGGACCAAATTACCTTGATCCTTCCCACTCTGATAATACAAGCCCCAGCTGTCTGCTTTACCGTGGATGGTTATCAAAAATACAGCTGAGTCCACACCCTTTTTTAACTACTTGAATAAATAATTTTATAAAACGACGTGGGATCATCTCTATTTTTGTTAACCAGCCAAGTTAAAGCAGATAGCTGAGGGTTGCAGTCTGCAGCTGTCTGTTTTACCTGCGCTAGTTATCAAAAATAGGCAGGAGCCCACACTGTTTTTTTAAACTTTATTGCTCATAGCAGCGCACAGTCATTTTACTCATGCAATAAAGCTTGTTGATTGGCAATCTTTATTAACATACAAAAAATACCCGTGCCCAGGTATCTGGTGTTTGGTATGTACCCCGAACTTTACAGTTCAAGCTTGTTCATCTCTAGTCATTGAGGCAATGACATTATCGCAAAGCCTAGCAATATTCAAGTCCCATATAGGGCAACACACTTGTTCTGCTCCAGTACACTCTACTTGGAAATTTTTATGCAAATCTGTATAAGTCCCACCTCTTTGGCTGTTACCTTCCCAGAACAGTCTCAAACTGCACAGGACTGTTTGCTGTATACTTAAACTGGCCTTAAAGATGTGTGATTGAATATTTCATCATGCAAAATGGCTTAGATGTGTACTACTGGGATTGGAGCCAATAACGTTTTGTTTTACCTGACTTAAAGATCCACCCCTGGCATTAACTATAATAAATTACATTACATAATATATCTCTTCAAGTCTCCACTGTGTAAACCCGGATTTAAAAAAACAGTCATGAAATTCTACTTGCAACTTTACTAAGAATCTTTACACTTTTTGCAGCATATTTCCAAAAAATATAAAGTGTTCTGGAAGTGAGTTTATACCAGACTTTAATAATGAATGATAAAAGTGAGAGTGGAACCTGGAAAAAGGTAACATTAATATTTATATGTGGTTCTGCAGATTTCAAACAGCAGTGCCTTCAGCTGGCGTCGTAGCTTTTAATACTAGGCCAAGGTTATAAGCTACCAATCAATAACAAAAAAAGTTACCTCGTTTCACAAACAGTTTATATAGAGGAGGTAAAACACCGAGGAAATATGATACAGAAGGTTACACTGGAAAAAGTCAGCACATTTATGTAACAGAACATTGATGTTGTTATTATCGGTCACAATGAGAAGACAGGAGTATAGTGCACAAATAAAACTCGGTGCAATAAAGCCATATGCATGGTGGTGAACAGATACAAAATTTAAGACAGCTAAATTTGATAAAAAATATCTTCTTCTTCCAAAAATGGTATTTCTGAATCTAGCCTTAAAGGGAATCTGTCAGCAGGTTTCAGATATATAATCTGAAGACTCCATGCTGCAAGGGTTAATAGAGTTTTCAGTCATGCGTATCTTATTATGCTGTGTGTTGTTGTCTACCTCTTATATTTGTTTTAGCACCAGTAGATTATCATTGCTCGGACACAGCATCAGCAGTGGTGGTTCTGGTGATGTACTTGTGGTAGTTTTAGTGATGCATTCATGAATCAATGGGGGGTTTAGTAATATATTCATGTAGTGATAGTGGTTCTACTGCTGTATGCATGTACTCCTGATGACCCTTGTGATGCCTTCATGTAGTGGTCATGACTCTTGGCAGCTCTTGCACATAGTACATAAGCTTTATGAGTCCAGGAGTCCCACTACCTAACACTATTAACAGAATGTGTATGAGGCCCTCCTTTATGTCTAAGGCTGGGGTCACACATAAGCCCTCAGTCCGTTTTTGGCTTCAGTTTTGTTAATTTTTTTTTCTAAGTCCAAAAACTGACAGAAAAACGCATTGGGTGTAATAAACACCCTGTGCGTTTTTCTCTGGAGCTCAAAACATTGCCCTGTCCATTTTTGAGCCAAAAACGCAGTAAACAGCGTTTTTGGCATCAGTTAAAAAACGCATGCGTTAACGCATGCGTTTTTTTAACATGGGGCCCTATGGGAAACGCATGCGTTAACGCATAGCACATATAGGCATCTGCGTTAACGCATGCGTTAACGCATATGCGTTTTTCATGAAAAAATGACTAAGTCCCAAAAACGTTCAGAAGTGCAGGAGGCTCAAAAAGCACCCCAAAAAAAACGGACTGGTGATGAAAAGGACTTCCAAAAACGGATTTCTATGTGTAACCCTGGCCTAATACAAGTTGTATCAGAGTCCCTCAATTCTTCTAATTTTTGTTAGTTCTTGTATTGTGCGCATGAGGTTTGTGAGTGCCAGAGTCCCTCCGTCATTAAACAGTTTATGGCTGACCATTTCACACACACTACATGCCCAGATAAGGTTGTAAAATGTTAACATTACTTTTACCAGTGACTATCAGTGGATGTGGTTGTAATTTCCCTTAACTATGTCATCTATTGTAATCATGGGTGAAGGGGTAAATGCTGAGAGACGGCCTATTAAGGAGTGGAGGAGGCATTTTTTTTTTCTTTATAATTTTGTCTTATATACAAGTCATTGTATAGGAAAGAATTTTTTTCCTGTAAAATTCATTTTATCTTCATTTTTTTTTACTGTTAGTCCGTAAAAGTGGAGTTTGGGTACGTGCACACACGCAGCTGAAAAATGTGTGTTTTTGCCACGTTTTCAATGCAGGTCTCATACGTTTTTCACCTGCAGTCTTATCAAATTTTTGACTGACTTTATAGAAGTTAATGGGTGAAAAATGTTGCAAAACCACCAAAAGAATTGACATGCTGCAGATTTGACACCTCAGGATTCTCATTGACTTTGCTGGCATTAGGATTCCCTTCAGGTTTTTTGACAAATCTGCACTCAAAAATGTGAGAAAAATGCAACATGTGCACACAGACTAAGGGCGGCTTCACACCACGGTTTTGCTGACCCGGGACAGCCCTGGTTCAGATTTCAGCCTCATAGTATTCCTATGGGGTCGGATGGCAGCTAATTGCCATCCGGTTCCTATCTATCTTGGAGGCTTCGGGAGAATTCGGATTTTTGTCCCAGACACAAAATCGCAGCTTGCTGTGATTTTCTGTCCGGAGCAAAAATCTGCACAAATCGGATTCTCCCGGATCCGGCACGATCCGGCGCCCCCATAACATTGTAGTCTATGGCACCAAATCGCGCGGGATCCGACATAAAATCAGTCCGGCTCCCAGGTGCTGAGGCTCAGTGCCGGATGGCTCTGAACTTCAGCACCATGGAGAGCTTGCCGCTGACATTTCAGGACCATGGCTAGCTCCCGCAAGCTGCGATCCTGATATTTCAGCCGCGTACTGCTGAATACAGCAGAAAATGGGACCGGAGGGCATATTTGCCCTCCGGTTCTCTTCTATCCTGGGCTGTCAGGTTCTGTCCGGTGCTTCATACAAAACACCGGACAGAACCTGACAGCCCAAAACCGTAGTGTGAAGCCACCCTAAGGGCCGCTTTACACGTCACAATATCGCAATGCAACATCGATAAAAAGTCACATGGTGTGGCCGTTGCAGTTGATATCGTTCATGCGTTGTGTCGTGTAAATGGGCAATGCGACGCGAAAACAACCTACCTACAATATTGCAAGAAGATTGTGCAAGCCCTTCAACCGTACGATATTGTATATACGATGTGGCAGGATCGTGCTGTGTGACAGCGCAACTACGATTTGAAGCGCAACTTCCCTATTCAATACAATGTTAAATGCTCATTCCCTGGGTTGCTCATACACAGCGTGGAAAAGAGGCATGCAACATCATAGCTGCGTTGCCTGCCGATATCCCCTTGTGTGACATCTACTATGCGATCTTGGACAAGTGACAAAAATGTGCACGCTCCCGTGAAATCGTATGTAATATCGGAACGATATTGCGACGTGTAAAGCGGCCCTAATACTCTATCAACTTTATTATTAGCAGCAACCTGGGAGTCAGAGATCTGTGCAGGCGTCTTCCCCATGCTTGTTCCCATTCTATTTGAGCACTGTTTCCCTTAGTTTCAGTGATTTTCCTGCCCCCACCAGCCCTCCAGAAAAATGTTTTTCCTTTTGACTAATAAAATACATTTCTTGAATCGAGCCCATCCGAGCATCTGATCGGCAGGCAACGCAACCAGGATGTTGTATGCAACTTTTGTGCGCTGGGTATGAGCAACCAGCGTCCGAGCATTAACATTGTAGAGAATAGGGGAAGTTGCGTTCAACATTGTAGTTGCGCCGTCACACAGAACGATCATGCCAGATTGCATATGCAACATTGCACAGTTGAAGAGCATGCACGATCTCATTGCGATGTCGTCCCTGCGATTTATTGCAGTCGCATTGCCCTGTTACACGACACAATGCACCAACGATATCAACTGCAACTACCACACCACGTGACTTTTTGTCGATGTTGCATTGCGATATTGCGACGTGTAACGGTACCCTAAAGGCCGGTTTACACACACAGATAATTGTGCAGAGATTGTTCGCAGATCTCTGGTTGCAGTGAAATCATGGACACATTGTTCCATTTTGTGGCCGTGTACAAATGTAACAATGTATCCACGATTTCACTGCAACCAGAGATCTGCGAACAATCTCTGCACAATTATCTGTGTGTGTAAACCGACCTTAACAGAAACAAGTGCCCCACTTCTGTATTTAATCACCCATTTGCTGTTTTTAATCAGCCACTCCTGGTTTTGGCTACAAAAACTGCAAGAGCACTCGCGTAAAAATACACAGCAAATACGCAGCATGTGCCAGCACCCCAAATCTTTAAACTTCTTGATTGTACATGTGAAAATTTAACTTTGAATTATAAACCATTTTTTTTTTCAATTTAATTGTGCTCTCAAATGACCTATCTTTAGAACATGTTTAACACCTTCATGTCAGGGATTTTGGATTGCATTCAGGAGCAAAGGTTGCTGCACACTTGGCAGGTGCTGGCTATATTATACAGCTGGCCTCTGCCTCAAATACTAGCAATTGGCACACCCACTGATTGCTGCTGTTAACTTCCTAAATGCTGCGCCCATCGCTCATAAAGTGGTGACACAAACTATCCCAAGTTTGGTATCTCCATAATTGCACTGACCAGGGGCATAACTATAATAGGTGCAGGGGATGAAATCGTACCCAGGCCCTGGGGCCGGAGGGGGGGGCTCCAAAAGTCCCTCAGGCTTATAGAAAAATACTAATGCTATTAAGTATTTGCAATATTTGCAATGATTTCACATCAGAGCCCATGAGCTCCAAGTTACGCCACTGGCACTGACTGTATGAATCGTGTTCATAGGTAATTTTTACTGCACAATTACTGTATGTAAAAATGAACTCTTAAAAAAAAAAGTGGTCGAAATGCATTTTTTTCACCATGTTACCAATCTTTAATCTGGTAAAATTATAATGTTATTTAAAACTACAACTCATTCTACAAGAAAAAAGGCCTCATACATCTATGCTGGTGCATAAATACAAAAGGAAAGGTAAAAAAGAAAATGCATAAAAAAAATTGGCTGTGGAGGGAAAGGGTTAAGGAAGGTTGAGATTAACTGTTTTAGACAATGCTGAATTACGGCTGCTACATAAGAGATCTCAGACCAAAAATACACTCAGTTGTCAGAGATGCAGTACCAGCACTTGTCTTGTGACATGTTATTGTCAACCTTAACCCCTTCCTGACCCTTGATGTTACACAAACGCCAAAAAAGTCGGTGTCTTCCTGACCCATGGCACCGTTGCTGCGGTAACCGTCATCGGGCCCCGCTGCTCTGTGACTCCTATCACAGAGCACCGGGCTTGAGGTCGGGGGGGGGGGACTCTACACCCTGCCCCCCGGATTTGCGGTGATTGGTTGTTTGAACAGTCAATCATCACGATTCTCTCTCCACCTAAGGAAGGAGCTGTCACAGCCCCTTCCAATGGAGGCTGGAGGGGTGGGATCGCCCCATCCACGCTGATAGAGAGTGATTTGATGATCACTCCCCATCATCTGAAGCATCTTGGCGGGAGTGCAGGGCATTGTGCACACCCACCACCTGCTTCCGCCACTTCTTCTCTGCAGCTGATCTCTCTGCAAGGAGATCAGGCTGCAGAGAAGGATCTGACAGCGGGGACAGCAATTCGCTATGTGATCGCTATGCCCTGCTGTCAGATCCTTCTCTGCAGCCAATGTCCCTGCATGCAGATCGCCTGCAGAAAAGCGATCTGACAGCTGCATACAGCAGATCGCTGTGCCCCGGTGTCAGATTGCTTCTCTGCAGGCCAATATCCATGCAGGGATATCTGCTGCAGAGAAGCAGCCGGCACAAGCAGTCGGCAGTGCAGGACACCGCCGCCATGCTGCAGGGGCTCTGTTACACCCTAAGTGCTGTGATCTTACGGTCACAGCACTTTGGGTCTGGGGAGAGGGAGTACAGGATCACTTACCTCTCCCCATTGGTGGTTGGTAATGAGCCGATCACCATGTTAACCCGACCTTGTTGTAGTCTGGTGTCAGTGATGGTGCACTATATGGCAATGATCTGCCATACAATGCACTATCACTAAACAGCAGAGACTACAACAAAAGGACACTTGATCCCATGTTGTAGTCTCTGGGGTCCGGTGATAGTGCACTGTATGGCAGAACATTGCCATACAGTGCACCATCACTGACACCAGACTACAACAAGGGATCAAGTGTCCTATTGTTGTAGTCTCTGGGGTAATGGTGATGATGCACTATATGGCAGATCATTGCCATACAGTGCACCATCACTATGACACCAGACTACAACAAGAGGATACTTGTTTCCTTGTTGTAGTCTCTAGGGTTACGGTGATGGTGCACTGTATAGCAGATCATTGCCATACAGTGCACCATCACTGACACCAGAGGCTACAACAAGGGATCAAGTGTCCTCTTGTTGCAGTCTCTGGTGTCATAGTAATGCTGCATTGTATGGCAGATCATTGCCATACAGTGCACCATCACTGACACCAGAGACTACAACAAGTGTCCAAATTTTGATTGTGTTTTTTTTTCAAATTAAAAGATTTTTCTCTGTGTGGTGTATTTTTTTTACCTTTTACTAGAGATTCCCAATGGCCGGGTCTAACACTGGCCTGACATTATAAATCTCGGGTTTAGTGCCAGCTGCCAATAAAAAAGCTGGCATTAACCCCTTTATTACCCAGTTTGCCACCGGCACCAGGGCAACTGGAAGAGTCTGGGTACAGCACCAGAAAATGGCGCTTCAATGAATGCATCATTTTCTGAGGTGGCTACGGGCAGCAATTCGCAGCATAGGGGGCCCAAACGCTTGGGCCTCTCCATGCTGAGGATTCCAGCCCCCAGCTGCCTAAAGTTACCTGACAGACTAAAAATATGGTGGAGCCCCACAACGTTTTTTTTTCTCAAATTAGTTCCTTAAATAAAAAAAATGGGTTTTATTTTTGGTTGCCAGCCAGGTACGAGGCAGAGGCAGCTGGGGGTGGGTGGCAATCCGTAGCTGCTAAGTTGTGCCTGGCTGGACCAAAAATATGGCAAAGCCCCATGTCATTTTTTTTTAATTATTTCTACAAATAAAATGACATGAAGCTGTATTTTTGGTTGCCTACCAGGTACAACTTGGCAGCTGGGGGTATGGAAAGCCCAGCGTGGAAAGACCCAAATGTTGTGGGCCCCCCACGTTGCGAATTGCAACCCACAGCCACCCCAGAAAATAGCGCATTCATTAGAGGTGCCATTTTCTGGTGCTGTACCCCGACTCTTCCAGTTGCCTTTGTGCTAGTGGCAATGCTGGTGGCAGACAGGGGCTCTCCATATGGGACATGGTGTCTGCTAACAATTTGAATGCAAAATTAGCTCCAATTGTTAGCAGACACCAGTCAAGTATTTAGAGACCCTATGTGTGTAAACATTGGAGCTCCCCCACAAATTACCCCATTTTGGAAACTAGACCCTCCAAGGAACTTTTCTAGATGCATAGTGAGCACTTTGAACCCCAGGGGCTTTACACACTTATCTGTAAAAATGAAAAAAGAATATTTTTGTGAAAAAAAAAGTACTTTTTCATTTTACGGATCAATTTGTGAAACATCTGGGGGTTCAAAGTGCTCACTATGCATCTAGATATGTTCCTTGGGTGGTCTAGGTTCTAAAATGGAGTCACTTGTGGGGGAAATCCAATGTTTAGGCACACAGGGGCTCTCCATATGCGACATGGTGTCCACTAACAATTTGAATGGAAAATTAGCTCCAATTGTTAGCAGACACCATGTCGCGTATGGAGAGCCCCTGTGCGCCTAAACATTGGCGCTCCCCACAAGTGACCCCATTTTGAAAACTAGACCCCCCCAAGGAACTTATCTAGATGCATAGTGAGCACTTTGAACCCCCAGATGTTTCACAAATTGATCCGTAAAGATGAAAAAGTACTTTTTTTTTCACAAACATTTTATTTTAGCCTCAATTTTTTCATCTTCACATGGGCAACAGTATAAAATGGATCCTAAAATTTGTTGGGCAATTTCTCCTGAGTACACCGATATCTCATATGTGGTCATAAACAACTGTTTGGGTGTAAGGCAGGGCTCAGAAGGCAAGGAGCGCCATTTGACTTTTTGAACGGAAAATTAGTTCCAAAAGTCAAATAGCGCTCCTTCCCTTCAGAGCCCTGCCGCGCGCACAAATAGTGGTTTATGATTACATATGAGGGATCGGTGTACTCAGGAGACATTGCCCAACAAATTTTTAGATCTATTTTATCCTGTTGCCCATGTGAAAATGAAAGAATTGAGGCTAAAATAAAATGTTTGTGAAAAAAAAGTGCTTTTTCATTTTTACGGATCAGTTTGTGAAGCCCCTAGGGGTTCAAAGTGCTCACTATGAATCTAGATATGTTCCTTGGGGGGTCTAGTTTACAAAATGGGGTCACTTGTGGCGGAGCTCCAATGTTTAGGCACACAGGGGCTCTCCATACGCGACATGGTGTCCACTAACAATTGGAGCTAATTTTCCATTCAACAAGTCAAATGGCACTCCTTCCCTTACAAGCCCTGCCGTGCTCCCAAATAGAGGTTTATGACAACATACAGTACAGACCAAAAGTTTGAACACACCTTCTCATTCAAAGAGTTTTCTTTATTTTCATAACTATGAAAATTGTAGATTCACACTGAAGGCATCAAAATGAATTAACACATGTGGAATAATATACTGAACAAAAAAGTGTGAAACAACTGAAAATATGTCTTATATTCTAGGTTCTTCAAAGTAGCCACCTTTGCTTTGATTACTGCTTTGCACACTCTTGGCATTCTCTTGATGAGCTTCAAGAGGTAGTCACCAGAAATGGTTTTCATTTCACAGGTGTGCCCTGTCAGGTTTGATAAAACAACAACAAAAAACATGGGGTGAAGGGGTTAGTGATCCAAAAAGACCTTCAGATCTTTCATCTTTATATGCATATTAGCCCATAACAGAGACTTTAGTCAAAATATTGCCAAGTATTATTTAAGCAATTAAACATGTTAATATGGCCAGGACCCCTAGTCAGACTATAACATGTACAGAAAATGCAACAATTTGTTTTAGAAAAATGCTTTATTATAGAAAAAAAAAAAAAGAACAAAAACAACCTCCACTACAAACTAATGCATCATATACTTCACAGAGTGAAAGCCAAACTGACTCACAGTAGCCATTTAGAAATTAAAATCAAATAGACAGATTTACTAATTTCTGTACATAAAAAAAATGCCTGTTTAACTCATCCTGTAGGTGGAAAAATGAAAACATTATGGAAAAACAGAAAAGAAAATAATGAAAAAGTGCAGGCATTAAACCCTAAAATAACTGAATGCTTAAAGGGAATCTGTCAGGTCAAAAATCCATATGTAACTGATACCATTTTCTGCTTCCTCGCTCTAAGCTCTCTATTCACGTATTTCTTTTATTTATACTCTCCCCCTCTATCCTGTGTAAACTGCAAATAAAGAGATGCAGTCCATCTATCAATCACAGTGAGTGATCACTTACTTCTCTGCTGCACAATCCCCAAGGAATGAATATTCATCTCACATATTCACATCACTGCACTGCAGTGCCGGGACAAGGCATTTTGGTGCCCTAGGCAGGTAAGGCAAACGGCGCCCCCCCCCCGTGGCCACGCATTGGGCAATAAAGTCCACTTTTTTCTTTTTTTACACTCTCTCTATTATATATTACACACACACTTGAGACTGCTGTGGGCTGAATACACAATAGCTGTATCAGTCACGGTTCTGACGATTCTTGGTGCCAGCACCAATCTGTCCACGGTGTTTCTGGAGAGCTGCAGCTTGCAGATTGCTTCAGGGTGCCCCCTTCCTGATCACCAGCGCTCCGGCATTCAGCCTGCTGAGCACTCAAACAACCCAATCCACACTTCCAGTTAGCGGTTCATCACTTCCGGTTAGCGTTATAGAAATGAAGTTGCAACATCGTAGGATCAACGGTGTTTATTCCCTCTTCGTGTGGTCTTATATGCGGGTGGGAGGACGGGGGGGTTCTCAAAGGCGATGGCCGTTTCACACCGCAAGTGGCGCTTCAACAGGCATATAGTCCACCATATGCCTGTTGACTATATGCCTGTTGAAGCGCCACCCCACAAAGAGTGAATAAACACCGCTGATTGTGTGTTGCAACTTCTTTTCTATAACGCTAAACACAATAGCTGTATATACAATAGAGAATACAGAATAGAGACAGCTGCTACCTGTATACACAATAGAGATGGCTGCGGACCGTATACACAATGAAGACTGCTGCTGGCTATACATACAATAGAGAATACACAATAGAAACTGCTGCTGGCCATACACAATAGAGAATACACAATAGAGACTACTGCTGGCCGTACGCAATAGAGAATACACAATAGAGACTACTGCTGGCCGTATGCAATAGAGATGGCTGCCAGCCATATAGACAACATCCCAACAGCTTCCCTCCATTCCGACAGCCTCCCTCCATCCTGACAGCCTCCCTCCTTCTTTCCTCCATCCTGACAGCCTCCTTCCATCCCGACAGCCTCCCTCCATACTTCCGCCATCCCAACAGCGATCCTCCATCCTGACAGCCTCCCTCTATCCCAATAGCCTATTCCATCCTGACAGCCTCTCTCTATCCTTCCTCAATACCAACAGCCTCCCTCCATCCTGACTGCATCCCTCCATCCTGACAGCCTCCCTGTCTCCCCACAGTCTCCCTGTCTCCCCACAGTCTCCCTGTCTCCCCCACAGTCTCCCCCACAGTCTCCCTGTCTCCCCCACAGCCTCCCTGTCTCCCCACAGTCTCCCTGTCTCCCCCTCAGCCTCCCTGTCTCCCCCACAGCCTCCCTGTCTCCCCACAGTCTCCCTGTCTCCCCCTCAGCCTCCCTGTCTCCCCCACAGTCTCCCTGTCTCCCCCACAGCCTCCCTGTCTCCCACAGTCTCCCCCTCAGCCTCCCTGTCTCCCCCACAGCCTCCCTGTCTCCCCACAGTCTCCCCCTCAGCCTCCCTGTCTCCCCCACAGTCTCCCTGTCTCCCCACAGTCTCCCCCTCAGCCTCCCTGTCTCCCCCACAGTCTCCCCCTCAGCCTCCCTGTCTCCCCACAGCCTCCCTGTCTCCCCACAGTCTCCCCCTCAGCCTCCCAGTCTCCCCCTCAGCCTCCCTGTCTCCCCCCACAGCCCCCCTGTCTCCCCCCACAGCCCCCCTGTCTCCCCCCACAGCCCCCCTGTCTCCCCCACAGCCCCCCTGTCTCCTCCACAGCCTCCAGCATAACTTACCATTGTGGGGAACTGTGGATGCGGAGCAGGGGTGCCGGAGCCCAGAGGGCACATCTGCAGGACGCTGCCTGCGAGGAGTAGCTGCGGGCCTGCGGCAGCTAGCGGTGGGCGCCGCCATGTTCTTTGAGGCCGGCGCCCACTAACAGTACAGCCGGTCGGTGGAATCTGAGACTTCAACAAAATGGCCGCGGCTAATTGTAGACCGCGGCCATTGTGTAGAGGTCTCAACCTCTATTGACCGGCTGTACTGTTAGTGGGCGCCAGCCACAAAGAACATGGCGGTGCCCACCGCACCCTGCCGCAGCTTCTCCCCGCAACTCCAGGGCCGGGCGGCGGTGACCGGACTCCGGTCAGGCGAGAATGCGCCCTGCAGAAGATGGCGCCCTAGGCGACTGCCTAGGTTCGCCTAGCTGTCGTCCCGGCCCTGCTGCACTGCACACAAGAAGATCAGTAGAAATCACTCACATTGAGGGGGTGGGGGGTGCTGTATCCCTGTGTCCTTGCTTTCCTTGTGTGCAGTAAAACAAGAGTTGAAATAAACACACATAATCTCTCATAGCCAGCATGGGCTTCTGCTCAGTGAAACAAATGGAGGAGATTGCCTTACCTAAGTGAGCTATCAGATGCCTGCCTGCAGTCTCTCCCCCTCTCTTCTCATCAGAAGATCTGTGCAGGACAACAAAATGAAAATGAAATTAGACAGGCAGAGGACAGGGGGGAGGGAGGTGTGAGCTGCTTGGGAAGGAGTGAATAATAAATAAGAATTTACATACATGAACTATTCACTAGTCAGGTCAATTACTTTTACTGCTGAAGATGGCTGCCTGCTTGGTGTAAAGATGCTTATAGCAAGAAAACTACAAAGGGTACAGTAATAATTTTTACATATTCTGAAAGGTCTGCTCAACCCCTATTCAAGGGTACTATTAGCATCATACTGAAAAATGACCTGACAGAGTCCCTTTAACTGGTTTAAGCAGGATCATTGTAAGAACGCACACAAGAACTACCTGGGAGGTGTCTTTCATTACATACATCTAGTACAAATAAAACTTTAAGGGCACATTCCCAAGATCATTGTTTGCAGCGTTTTGGATGCAGCGTGTTTTCATTACGTCAAAAATGCTGCATTGTACAGTACAAGCACATTGGATGGATTAATAGAAAGCCCATGTCCATGGGCTTCCTGAGCCACAGCATGTCAATTTATTCCTGTGGAGACTGTTGAGATCTCAGTGGGAGAATGCAGCAAAAAGCCACCATCCCCAGGACACTAATAGTGGGCACAAGGTAGCTGCATTCACCTGTGGAGATCACTTGTGTCCTCCCTGAGGGAAAGACGATGTGTCAAGGACACAGTGTCTCTAGATCGTGGGAATATAGCCTAAAGGACTTGTCCACTACCCAGAAAATCCCTTCCAATTTTTATATTCTCCCACGTTAAATAACAACAGCTTATAATCTGCCCTGGTGCTGACATTGCTTCACTGACACCAGTGCATGTTGCATCAGGCTGTTATGCTCTTGTAACCTCTGCAGACAATCACTGCTCCTGCATTCTGACTTCCTCCAAATGTCAGTTATACCTGAAGGAAGAGTGATTGGCTGCAGAGGTCACATGGCATAAAAACTTCACACAATTGAGAAGGGGTTGTCTGAATAGTGGACAACCGCTTTAAACATGACACGGGACATGTCATGTTCTCTTTTTGGCAGTGCTGACTTCTCAGGATATATTCAAGGAAAAGATCACATCTATGCTTTATTTCTAAACTAATAAAAAAGTTACAATTTACCAAACACAAACTGAACACTAAACCGTATTAAGTTACTGCTTCTTTGTGAGCCGCCACTGTCACTTTAGATTATGAGAGTGTGAGGGAAGAGAACTGGACAAGGGAGACAATGAGATAAATAAAGTAGATTGGCAGTGACAGAGGAGAGATAACGGTAGGATGTGGTGAATTACCAGAAATCTAGAAAACAGGAAGAAAGTAGAAAAAGCTCTGACCGTAACATTCCATTCTAGCAATAGAAACCGCTGCTGGGAACATTATTATTTTTTCTTAAAATGCTTAATAACAACCATTTTTTAACAAAATGCTCTACTATAACAACCACAAAGAATCTAAAGTTTTATCGTATGATATTTCATGTACCCACTATATAAGATGCTTTCTGGCATTTAACAGCAAAAGCTCCCCTTTATTAAAGAAATGTATCCTTTGTGTTCATACACTTCCAGAATCCTGCTGCCTGCCAGTCTGCCTGCCTGTCTGCTTGCCCATCTGCCTGCCCATCTGCTTGCCTGTCTGCCTGCCCGTCTGCCTGCTCGTCTGCCTGCCTGTCTGCCTGCCCGTCTGCCTGCTCGTCTGCCTGCTTGTCTGCCTGTCTGTCTGCCTGCCCATCTGTCTGCCAGTCTGCCTGCCCATCATATCTTGCACCGATCAGCTGATTCAGCTTGTTTTGATGCACTTATTACTCCCATTTTTAAATATGCCCTTGTCTGCTTGTGACTGTAGAATCTTTGATTATTGCAGTCATTTAATGCAGTACTTAGCAGCTTTAATTTGATTTTGATGTCTGCTGATGAACTGTTACTCCACCTACGATGGAAATACTTTGCCAACTTCACCAAATTTTCTCCAAAAAATTCCATTTGCAGTTAATAAATGTGCATGAATTTTACTACAAAAAAGCAGGAAAGAGAGGACTTGGGTGACCACAAGAACTTACACTGTACAAGCAATACAGGGGACCTCGATGAACACCAGAGCTTACACTCTACAAGACAGGGAGGACCCTGGTAAGAGTTTACATTTTATAAGTGGAAGAGTGACAGAGAGAGTACTCTACCGGCCAAAAAAGCTTACACTCTAAAGGAGAGCGAGGACCACACTCAGGCCCGGACTGATAGGCGGGACTACCGGGAACTTTCCCGCTGGGCCGCTGGTTGTGGAGTGGGCGGGGCCTGTGACCTTAAGTGGGTGGGGCCTGTGCCCGTCTCCGGCCGAGGGCCGACTTTAATGTGGCCGACTCTAGCACACACTGTGGGGTCTGGGGAGCGGCGCCAGGCAGCCAACACATCATCAGAGTGAGTGATGATGACTCATCATCATCACTCACCAACACCGTTGACTTGGCGCGGCTCATCTGGAGTAGCGAGCAGTGTGCAGCCTGTGCTGTGCGACGTCACGTCAGCATGTTCTTGTGGGCGGAGACTGAGAGAGACTCTGCTCCAGCCCACAAAATGTGCTCTACTGGAGGCAGCAGATGATTCCTCTCACCCGTCCACCCAGCCCATGAAATGGAACAGCAGTCCCTGGAGCTGGATCCAGCAGTCAGCTCAGCAGCCGGCAACTTCTCTCTCTCCTCTCACTCCTCCTACCTCAGCTGCAGACCCGGGGCTGCCACCAGTGCGGGACACAGACAGCAGGAAAAGCACTTTCACTTTCATCTGCTCTGTAAGTCTGAATGGGCTGGGGCTGGGCTGTGTATATTATGTGTCCTATATGGGCCTGTGGGGGCTGGGCTGTGTATATTATGTGTCCTATATGGGCCTGTGGGGGCTGGGCTGTGTATATTATGTGTCCTATATGGGCCTGTGGGGGCTGGGCTGTGTATATTATGAGTCCTATATGAGCCTGTGGGGGCTGGGCTGTGTATATTATGTGTCCTATATGGGCCTGTGGGGGCTGGGCTGTGTATATTATGTGTCCTATATGGGCCTGTGGGGGCTGGGCTGTGTATATTATGTGTCCTATATGGGCCTGTGGGGGCTGGGCTGTGTATATTATGTGTCCTATATGGGCCTGTGGGGGCTGGGCTGTGTATGTGCACTATATGGGCCTGTGGGGGCTGGGCTGTGTATATTATGTGCACTATATGGGCCTGTGGGGGCTGGGCTGTGTATGTGCACTATATAGGCCTATGCTCTTATTGGGGCTGGGCTGGTGAAGCTGGGATGTAGACGCTTGCCCTGCGCTGGTGAAGCCGGGGTGCAGACGCTCGCCCTGCGCTGGTGAAGCCGGGGTGCAGACGCTCGCCCTGCGCTGGTGAAGCCGGGGTGCAGACGCCCGCCCTGCGCTAGTGAAGCCGGGGTGCAGACGCCCGCCCTGCGCTGGTGAAGCCAGGGTGCAGACGCTCGCCCTGCGCTGGTGAAGCCGGGGTGCAGACGCTCGCCCTGCGCTGGTGAAGCCGGGGTGCAGACGCTCGCCCTGCGCTGGTGAAGCCGGGGTGCAGACGCTCGCCCTGCGCTGGTGAAGCCGGGGTGCAGACGCTCGCCCTGCGCTGGTGAAGCCGGGGTGCAGACGCTCGCCCTGTGCTGGTGAAGCCGGGGTGCAGACGCTCGCCCTGTGCTGGTGAAGCCGGGGTGCAGACGCTCGCCCTGCGCTGGTGAAGCCGGGGTGCAGACAAAACCCTGTGCAGCAGCAATGTGCGCGCTCAACCTCTCCGGAATCACACAGGCTTTGCTGGGAATGAAAAAATGCAAGTTTATATGCGCAAAAAACAAGGTAAAAAACACAACAAAACATTCACCAAAACCACAGGAAACACACCCTGCGTGAACATGGCCTAGGTCCGGGGTAACAAATCTTCCATGACTAGTCACCACTGATTATGCGGGATTAGGGGTTAAACGGGAATTTTATCCGCTTGCTGTGCCTGACACCATTCACCTCTGTTGAGCCCCGCCACAGCCCGCTCCTGCCAGCAACAGCACTGGTCTGTGGAAGTGACGGGACAGCCTGCTGATGGACAGCCGGCTCCTTACTACCTGACTGGGGAACTGACTGTCAATCAGTGTGACGTCAGTGGAAGCTGCAAAATCACTGACAGGAGCGGCCAGTGACAGCTCAGGACAGCGGTGACTGGTGCTGAGCACATCAGGCAGGTCGGGGTCAGCCTCATGCCTGCTCGTGCTTACACACAATTTATATTTTTTAGATAAATCCCGGATATCTTCTTTAATGTCACAGGTGCAGTTTTGAAATGTATTTTAGGCACATTCAAAAACATATAAAGAACAAAAGGCGACTTGTTAGGAAGGTGACAACACACAGTATATACACAGCTCCACTCTATAATCCTCAACACAGTGTACAGTGTGGAGCTGTGTGTATCATTGACTGCAGCATACAGTATATTGTGGAGCGGTGTATGCTGTATATTATCTCTATCCTGTAATTGTCAGTATCGGCTCTAATTTTGTGTGTATGTATATTTATATTATATATATATATATATATATATATATATATATATTATATAACGCTGAACTCACATGAGCGTATGACTCTTGCAAGGATCAAATCGCACCACCCGGACCAGCTGGTGGCTCTCCTGACCTGAATATGTCAGCTGCATAGAAGTACATGAGGTCGTCATGCTCAGATCAGGAGAGCCGCAGGGATGTGCAATCCTCAATGATTCCTATGCAACACATTGCACAGTACCACTTCTACTGTCCCGTATACTGGGTGTAATTCTCTGTATCTGTATTATTCTGTATATATACACCGCACAGTACCACTTCTCCTGTCCTGTATACAGGGTGTAATCCTCAGTATCTGTATTATTCTGTATATATACACTGCACAGCACCACGTCTCCTGTCCTGTATACTGGGTGTAATCCTCAGTATCTGTATTAATCTGTATATATACACTGCACAGTACTACTTCTCCTGTCCTGTATACTGGGTGTAATCCTCAGTATCTGTATTATTCTGTATATATACACTGCACAGTACCACTTCTCCTGTCCTGTATACTGGGTGTAATCCTCAGTATCTGTATTATTCTGTATATATACACTGCATAGTACCATTTCTCCTGTCCTGTATACTGGGTGTAATCCTCAGTATCTGTATTATTCTGTATATATACACTGCACAGCACCACTTCTCCTGTCCTGTATACTGGGTGTAATCCTCAGTATCTGTATTATTCTGTATATATACACTGCAGAGTACCACTTCTCCTGTCCTGTATACTGGGTGTAATCCTCAGTATCTGTATTATTCTGTATATATACACTGCACAGTAACATTTCTCCTGTCCTGTATACTGGGTGTAATCCTCAGTATATACACTGCACAGTACCACCTCTCCTGTCCTGTATACTGGATGTAATCCTCAGGATCTGTATTATTCTGTATATATACACTGCACAGTACCACTTCTCCTGTCCTGTATACTGGGTGTAATCCTCAGTATCTGTATTATTCTGTATATATACACTGCAAAGTACCACTTCTCCTGTTCTGTATACTGGGTGTAATCCTCAGGATCTGTATTATTCTGTATATAAACACTGCACAGTACCACTTCTCCTGTTCTGTATACTGGGTGTAATCCTCAGTATCTGTATTATTCTGTATATATACACTGCACAGTACCACTTCTCCTGTCCTGTATACTGGGTGTAATCCTCAGTATCTGTATTATTCTGTATATATACACTGCACAGTACCACTTCTCCTGTTCTGTATACTGGGTGTAATCCTCAGGATCTGTATTATTCTGTATATAAACACTCCACAGTACCTCTTCTCCTGTCCTGTTGTCAGAGAGGTGGTATTGGACTTTGTGAATTTCAGCATTTAACTGTTGTTTAAATTAATTATCCCCAATATGGAGTCATCACGTCTCTTCTATACAGGTGATGACTTTCCTTCGCTCTGGATTTAACCGCTGGGACGCCACAATCCCAGGAAACGTGGCTTTGAAGATCACCATGTAAATGGAGCTGTGGTTGATTATTCCCTCTGCTGCACCATTCACATGTAGATTTTCAGATAACTTCTTTGAGAAAGTGGTGAGGGCCACGATAATGTAAAAGCAAAATTCACTGATCGGGGCTGATGGGTGATATAGTACGTGGGCTGGTGGGACTTGTCTTCCAGGGCTGCTTTTTGGTCCCAGTCCGGCCCTGACCACACTACAGAAACGGAAGCCCTACTTAGTGACTCTGGAGATGGAAAATGATAATTCGTAGGATGTCATAGCTGCAGGGCATTATAATATGTAGCACGCATGCAATGCAAAAAAGTGTTTGCCTTCGCTCCAATGTTTAAACATTGTGGGAAATGGTGCCAAGTTTTTATGTAAACCACAAATCATATCTCAAAATGTTTGATTTTGCATTAAAAAAGTGAAATTCAGGAAATTCGACTCAAACTCGATCCTCAGCGAATTGATCCCCTCGTCTCAACGGGTACCATCACACGGTGCGACAGCGGGAGAGCGCATGTTTTTGGCACCCCGCCAGCATCGCCGTCCCCTATTTACATGGAGCGACACCTCTGGCGACGCCCTGGCGATCTGACAGGCGGTATCGCCACTGGGGTTTCTAAAAACCCCAGCGGTGATGCCTTAACATGGGAGCCTATGGCTCCCATCGCCTGGCAGATCGCGATTGGCTGTTTACATGGGGCAATGTGTACACATCACCCCAGAGTGGTCACCTGGTTTCAGAGTTCTGCTCTGAAACCAGGCGACCACTAAAAGGCGTCGTCATCGCCTATTTGCATTAGGTGATGCAGGGGCGATATCGGTGCCGATAGGCCATGCCCTGCATCGCCTATGAAATCGGCGGTGCCTTCGCACCGTGTGACGGTGCTCTACCACTGAACATTTTTGTCTGGACCTTTTTCAAACTGCTATTTTTCGCCAAAACTTTGCATCATTGTTACTAATTTGCTGTCATATTGCATGGTGATGGGACTATTCAGGAACCTGCTTCCCAGTGGGAGTATCCTTATCATGTCAGTCATCTGGTATATAGAACATACAGAATGGTTATCAAGGGATACAATGATGATACAATGTCAGTTTTTTTTTCTCAACAAAATAGTGTTTTTTTATGATTATTAAAGGGATCCTGTCACCTCCAAAAAGCCACCTAAGCTACAAAAACACGCCCCTGCAGCATCCTATCACCATTCTCACACTCATTTTGTCTCCTAAAAGCATCCTGTCAAAGTAGATAAAAACGATATTATACTCACTCATTAGGCATTATAATTAGCAGGGACAATATTCTTTAGCCCTTAGGGCATGTTGTTTTGCAGGCTCCAGGACCCACCCTCTCTCTCTCTGTGCTGCTTTGCTTGTGCAGGCTTTACCCTCCCCCTCTCTGTCACTCACAGAATGCAAATCATTAGTCCTGCCTTCAGCTGCACATCACAGCAGCACAGACAGAGAGAGGCTGGATCCTGGAGCCTGCAAAACAACACGCCCAAAAGGCAATTATATAGCCACTACTTCATTATCATCCTAATGAGTAAGTATCAAACTGTTTATTTCAACTTTGAAAGGAAGCATTTAGCGCAGAGAGGGATGGTTATAATGCTAATAGGAAGGTGCAGGGACATGTATTGATAGGTTAGGTGGCTTCTAGGAGGTGACAGGATCCCTCTAAAGATTAAGTATTACTGGGAACTAATTCTAAAATGGGAACTAAAGATATTTCTACATTTCCTCCAGTGTTTTCTGTGTGCCAGCTGTTTTTTTGGACTAAATTTAAATGGAGTATTATTTGTTGAATTGATGGCATTGACTGTGTATAAATGACCATTTTAAATCTTCTATCCATCTATGTCTACAGCCTTTAGAAAAATAGCATGCAGATATTGTACCTGTGCTAAATGTACTACTCCGCATAAGAGGTTTTAGCCTTATAAATAAATCATTATGAGAGTCATGTATTTTGCTGGCTGTAGCGGTTTTCTACATTTCCCAACTTGGCTTAGAACCATTTTTTGGTCCATAGTGATGAACGCAAACTGTAAATTCATTTTGTCATAAGAGAAGATCTATGAATTTGTTTAACTACGGTAATTATAATCCTATATTAAGGAACATTTATCTCGTCCTTTTTACAAATAGTGGAAAAAACTAGTAGACGCTGGAAATTAAATGTAGCTTAATGCAATAGTAGTGACCCCTGAAATTAGGATATAATGTAATAGGGCACCAGCAGGGCCTGAGTAATGGGATGAGGTGCGATGTTGCTGCTGCCAGTTTATATATATAATAGTATGAGAATAAACTTCTGTGTTTCTATCCCATCCTGCAGGAGCTGCACATCGATGAAGTACCGGTATATGTATTGCCTGCATAAATGTGCACTTGTCAATGACTTCTGCAGTGATAGTCAAGGTGACACCTCATTTGCAGCGTATAGATGGAGCTGGAGGTGGACACTAATGAAGAGGAGGAGTGATTATGTGTCTATAGTGACCAAACAATCATCTCTGAAATGCATATGTAGTTAAGACTCGAGCATTGCTGGAATGATCTGTCATTATAGCTGGTCTTTGTTTACCGCCAGCTGCAAACATAACGCAGCACAGATTACTATTGTCATTTACGAGTTGTTAAACAAGTCAGGTTACACTCCACTGTAGCAAAGGACACTCGTAAAATTAGAGCCCTTAACACAGATCGAAACCGCCAAGAGCTTTCTCACTCCTATGAAATGTTTGTACCAAGAGACTATCTGATCTTTAATGTGGAGCGATCATTTTCTGAACATACCCTCTTTTTAAATCTTTCCACTAAATCCACTTTTCCTCTGATTGTTCTACTCCTGGTTTTGGCTTGTAAATACTGATGTAAAATACTGACCAAATACTCAATGTGTGAACGTGGCCTAGGATTGGAGACACACAGTGCGAGATGCTTGCATGTGTCTTGCATGATTCACTCAGCACAGCTTACACACTCCTGTCCAGAGAGCCATCAGATGTTCCGGGTGAGGCATGGGAGACTCAAGCGAGTATCTTGTATGCATCTTGCAGCTTGTGTCTCCAGCCTAATAGAAAAACATCACCACGTCTGTATTTTTCATTCAATCCTGGTGGATTACAAAACTGATGTGAAAAACGTACCATAAACTGAACAAGTGAACCTAGCCTTATACTATCAGCCTAAGGGCCGCTTTACACACACCAACTTCTGTGTCCAACTTCTGAACAGATCTCTGGTTGCAGTTAAATCATGGCCACAAAATGGAACAATGTGTCCATGATTTCACTGCAACCAGAGATCTGTTCAGAAGTTGGACACAGAAGTTGGTGTGTGTAAAGCGGCCCTTAGGGCCACTTTACACAAACCAACTTATCTGTCCAACCTCTGACCAACTTACTGGTTGCAGTGAAATCATGGACACATTGTTCCATTTGTACACAGTCACAAAATGGAGCAATGTGTCCATGATTTCACTGCAACCAGCAAGTTGGTCAGAAGTTGGACAGATAAGTTGGTGTGTGTAAAGTGGCCCTTGGTGTTACATGAAAATGAAATTTATCCAGCCTTTATTGACTTATTATGTACTCAATGAACGTTTGTTATCTGTGTGATAAGATATTAAAGTACGCCTGCTATTGAACTTTATCATATGTTTTACCATCGTTCTGAAAATTGGTGAGATTCCTGAGACCCCTACCGAGCATTCAAAATTCTGCTCGGAAATGAGAAGCTCAGCGGGCAGAACCATGATCATGAGCATGGAGTAAAGTAAGGGGTCCCTGACTCCAGGCCTCAAGGGCTGCCAACAGTGCATGTTTTCAGGATTTCCTTAGTACTGAAACTACTTGGATCCACTTGAGAAAGACACCTTTAGTGTCGAAACATGTTGTGGCGAGGAGACCTATAACATCTACTGTTCACAATAAATTTGAAAGGTAATTTCGATAAGAGCCCAGTGCCTGTTTCTGTCCCTAGCGCTCATTTTATCATACCTTTTTACTTCATATCGTGCTGTATCTATACTGTGTCTGTACTGTGCCTATACTGTACCTATACTGTACTGTGTCTATACTGTCCCTGTACTGTGTCTGTACTGTGTCTGTACTGTGTCTGTACTGTGCCTGTACTGTATCTGTACTGTGCCTGTACTGTGTCTATACCAGGGGTCTCAAACACGTGGCCCGAGGGCCGCATGCGGCCCCTGGGGCTTCACTATGCGGCCCGCGGCACCTTGGACAACTTAATGATGAATCGCCCCAGTGCAGGGGGCCGCTGCAGTCCCCACTGTGTGATGACTTCCATCCGCGGCACTAACAAGCTCTGCCACTCAGCAGGATCAATGCAAGCTGCCAGCCAATGAGAGGTCCGCAGCTGATGGCAGAATATGACGTCACATGCAGCCTCTGGCTGGCAGATTGCATTGACCTTGCTGAGCAACAGAGCTTGTCTGAGCGGCGGCTGGAGGAAGTCATAGCACAGCGGAGGCCGGAAATCAGCACAGCGGGGACCGCAGCGGCCCCTGCACTGGAGCGATGCATCATTAAAATGAGAAAAGTGTGAATGTGTGTGAGTGTGAGGGTGTGAGTATGTGAGTGAGGATATGTGTATAAGAAACTGTGTGTGAGTTTCAGTGTGTGTATGAGAGTTTGTGTGTATATGAGGATGTGTGTGTGAGTGAGTGTGTGTGAGTGTTTGAGACTCTGTGTGTGTGGGGGTGGTTTGTGTGAGTGTGAATGAGTAGGTATGTGAGTGTGTAAAAAGAAGGCAAAACAGGATGGGGGCATCACTATAAAAGTAGATTAGGATGGGGGACATCAGTACAAAAGGGGACCAGGATGCGGGACCTTACTACAATAGGGGTCCAGGATGGGGGACATCACTACTAAAGGAGATCGGGATGGGGGACATCACTACTCAGGGGGATCGGGATGGGGGACATCACTACTAAAGGGGATCTGGATTGGGGACATCACTAGAAAAGGAGATCAGTATGGGGACATCACTACAAAAGGAGATCAGGATGGGGAACATCACTACAAAAGGGGATCAGGATGGGGAACATCACTACAAAAGGGGATCAGGATGGGGGACATCACAAAAAAATGGAATCAGGATGGGGGACAACACTAGAAAAATGGATCAGGATGGGGGACATTACTAGAAAAGGGGATCAGGATGGGGACATTACTATAAAAGGGGATCAGGATGGGGACATCACTACAAAAGGGGATCAGGATGGGGACATCACTACAAAAGAGGATCAGGATGGGAGACATCACTACAAAAGGGGATCAGGATGGGGGACATCACTACAAAAGGGGATCAGGATGGGGGACATCACAAAAATGGAATCAGGATGGGGGACATCACAAAAATGGAATCAGGATGGGGGACATCACTAGAAAAGGGGATAAGGATGGGGGACATCAGTAGAAAAGGGGATAAGGATGGGGGACATTACTAGAAAATTGGATCAGGATGGGGACATCACTACAAAAAAGGATCAGGATGGGGACATCACTACAAAAGGGGATCAGGATGGGGGACATCACTAGAAAAGGGGATCAGGATGGGGGACATCACTAGAAAAAGGGAGCAGGATGGGGGTCATCACTAGAAAAAGGGATCAAAATGGGGGACAGCACTAGAAAAAGGGATTAGGATGGGGGACATCACTAGAAAAAGGGATCACGATTGGGAACATCAGTAGAAAAGGGGATCAGGATGGGGGACATCAGTAGAAAATGACATTACTACAGGATGGGGACATTACTACAAGAAGGGGATCAGGATTTGTACTTTACTACATTGAGCAAAACATTCCCTACAAGGGATGTGGCCCCCCGCTATAAATGTTTTTCTATGTGCGGCCCACCAACCCAGCCGAGTTTGAGACCCCTGGTCTATACTGTGTCTGTACTGTATCTATACTGTGTCTGTACTGTGCCTATACTGTACCTATACTGTACTGTATCTATACTGTGTCTGTACTGTGCCTATACTGTACCTATACTGTACTGTGTCTATACTGTCCCTGTACTGTGTCTATACTGTGTCTGTACTGTCCCTGTACTGTGTCTATACTGTGCCTGTACTGTGCCTGTACTGTCTGTACTGTGTCTGTACTGTCCCTGTACTGTGTCTGTACTGTGCCTATACTGTCTGTACTGTCCCTGTACTGTGTCTATACTGTGCCTGTACTGTGCCTGTACTGTCTGTACTGTGTCTGTACTGTCCCTGTACTGTGTCTGTACTGTGCCTATACTGTCTGTACTGTCCCTGTACTGTGTCTATACTGTGTCTGTACTGTGTCTATACTGTACCTATACTGTCTGTACTGTGTCTGTACTGTGCCTATACTGTGTCTGTACTGTCCCTGTACTGTGTCTATACTGTACCTATACTGTCTGTACTGTCCCTGTACTGTGTCTATACTGTGTCTGTACTGTCCCTGTACTGTCCCTGTACTGTGTCTATACTGTGTCTGTACTGTGCCTGTACTGTCTGTACTGTCCCTGTACTGTGTCTATACTGTGTCTGTACTGTGTCTGTACTGTCTGTACTGTCCCTGTACTGTCCCTGTACTGTGTCTGTACTGTGCCTGTACTGTGCCTGTACTGTGTCTGTACTGTGCCTGTACTGTGTCTGTACTGTGTCTGTACTGTGCCTGTACTGTGCCTGTACTGTGTCTGTACTGTGTCTGTACTGTCTGTACTGTCCCTGTACTGTGTCTATACTGTGCCTGTACTGTGCCTGTACTGTGTCTGTACTGTGCCTGTACTGTGTCTGTACTGTGTCTGTACTGTGCCTGTACTGTGCCTGTACTGTGTCTGTACTGTGTCTGTACTGTCTGTACTGTCCCTGTACTGTGCCTGTACTGTGCCTGTACTGTGCCTGTACTGTGTCTGTACTGTGTCTATACTGTGTCTGTACTGTCCCTGTACTGTGTCTATACTGTGTCTGTACTGTGTCTGTACTGTCTGTACTGTCCCTGTACTGTGTCTGTACTGTGTCTGTACTGTGCCTGTACTGTGCCTGTACTGTGTCTGTACTGTGCCTGTACTGTGCCTGTACTGTGTCTGTACTGTGCCTGTACTGTGCCTGTACTGTGCCTGTACTGTGTCTGTACTGTGTCTGTACTGTCTGTACTGTCCCTGTACTGTGTCTGTACTGTGCCTGTACTGTGCCTGTACTGTGTCTGTACTGTGTCTGTACTGTGCCTGTACTGTGCCTGTACTGTGTCTGTACTGTGCCTGTACTGTGTCTGTACTGTGCCTGTACTGTGCCTGTACTGTGCCTGTACTGTGTCTGTACTGTCTGTACTGTCCCTGTACTGTGTCTGTACTGTGCCTGTACTGTGCCTGTACTGTGTCTGTACTGTGCCTATACTGTACCTATACTGTACTGTGTCTGTACTGTGCCTGTACTGTGCCTGTACTGTGTCTGTACTGTGTCTGTACTGTCTGTACTGTCCCTGTACTGTGTCTGTACTGTGCCTGTACTGTACCTATACTGTACTGTGCCTGTACTGTGCCTATACTGTCTGTACTGTGTCTGTACTGTTTCTATACTGTGTCTGTACTGTGTCTATACTGTGTCTATACTGTGCCTGTACTGTGCCTGTACTGTGTCTGTACTGTGTCTATACTGTGTCTATACTGTGCCTGTACTGTGCCTGTACTGTGTCTGTACTGTGTCTGTACTGTCTGTACTGTCCCTGTACTGTGTCTGTACTGTGCCTGTACTGTGCCTGTACTGTGTCTGTACTGTTTCTATACTGTGTCTGTACTGTCCCTGTACTGTGTCTATACTGTGTCTGTACTGTGCCTATAGTGTCTGTACTGTGTCTATACTGTGTCTATACTGTGTCTGTACTGTGCCTATAGTGTGTCCGTGTGGACCGAGTCCCGTGACGTCACCACTCTCACTCGCGGGGCAGTGGTGGTGTGACGCGTGCTTCGCACATGGTGTCCCCGCCCCCTCCGGGTGTTCCCGCCCCCTCCGGGAAGCCCCGCCTCTCGGTGGTTGCGCTGTGGAGCCGCTGGTCGGAGTTGTGAGCGGTTCCCGGGAGCGGAGGACGCGGCGGTGATTGCGGAGCTCGGGATGAGCAGTGCTGGGCGCTGACCCCGGCAGGAGGAGGTGGAGGCTGTGCGGAGTCCCGGGCTGCACTGCTCTGGGAGGGGACAGGCTGCACTGAGCGCCAGGAACTCTGTGTGCGGCTCATGGGGGGGAAAGTTGGTGCCGTCACTGTGTGACCTGTGGAGCCGGAGCATGTGACTGTGTCCGGGCAGGAGAGCGCCGAGGGACCTGGCTGGGGGCAATGCCCGGGAAGATGAAGCTGAGCCGGCAGATCACCGTGCTGGGCAGCGCCATATTCTGTGTGGTGATCTTCTCCCTGTACCTCATGCTGGACCGGGGGCAGCTGGACCAACCCAAGACCCCCCGCCGGGAGGGGGCATTCCCACAGGTGAGCCCGTACACCTAGCCTGCCATACACCTAGCCTGCCATACACCTAGCCTGCCATACACCTAGCCTGCCATACACCTAGCCTGCCATACACCTAGCCTGCCATACACCTAGCCTGCCAGCCACCTAGCCTGCCAGCCACCTAGCCTGCCATACACCTAGCCTGCCATACACCTAGCCTGCCACACACCTAGCCTGCCACACACCTAGCCTGCCACACACCTAGCCTGCCAGCCACAGCTTGCCACACACCTAGCCAGCCACAGCTTGCCACACACCTAGCCAGCCACACACCTAGCCAGCCACACACCTAGCCAGCCACACACCTAGCCTGCACACACACTAGCCTGCCACACACCTAGCCTGCCACACACCTAGCCTGCCACACACCTAGCCAGCCACACACCTAGCCAGCCACACACCTAGCCAGCCAGCCACAGCTTGCCACACACCTAGCCTGCCACACACCTAGCCTGCCACACACCTAGCCTGCCACACACCTAGCCTGCCACACACCTAGCCTGCCACACACCTAGCCAGCCACACACCTAGCCAGCCACACACCTAGCCAGCCAGCCACAGCTTGCCACACACCTAGCCTGCCAGCCACGTAACCTGCCAGCCACAGCCTGCCATACACACAGCCTGCCATACACACAGCCTGCCATACACACAGCCTGCCATACACACAGCCTGCCATACACACAGCCTGCCATACACACAACCTGCCAGCCACAGCCTGCCATACACACAACCTGCCAGCCACAGCCTGCCATACACACAACCTGCCAGCCACAGCCTGCCATACACACAACCTGCCAGCCACAGCCTGCCATACACACAACCTGCCAGCCACAGCCTGCCATACACACAACCTGCCAGCCACAGCCTGCCATACACACAACCTGCCAGCCACAGCCTGCCATACACACAACCTGCCAGCCACAGCCTGCCATACACACAACCTGCCAGCCACAGCCTGCCATACACACAACCTGCCAGCCACAGCCTGCCATACACACAACCTGCCAGCCACAGCCTGCCATACACACAACCTGCCAGCCACAGCCTGCCATACACACAACCTGCCAGCCACAGCCTGCCATACACACAACCTGCCAGCCACAGCCTGCCATACACACAACCTGCCAGCCACAGCCTGCCATACACACAACCTGCCAGCCACACAACCTGCCAGCCACACAGCCTGCCAGCCACACAGCCTGCCAGCCACACAGCCTGCCAGCCACACAACCTGCCAGCACACACAACCTGCCAGCCACACAACCTGCCAGCCACACAACCTGCCAGCCACACAACCTGCCAGCCACACAACCTGCCAGCCACACAACCTGCCAGCCACACAACCTGCCAGCCACACAACCTGCCAGCCACACAACCTGCCAGCCACACACCTGCCAGCCACACAACCTGCCAGCCACACAACCTGCCAGCCACACAACCTGCCAGCCACACAACCTGCCAGCCACAGCCTGCCATACACACAACCTGCCAGCCACAGCCTGCCATACACACAACCTGCCAGCCACAGCCTGCCATACACACAACCTGCCAGCCACAGCCTGCCATACACTCGACCTGCCTGCCACAGCCTGCCATACGCATTGCCGACCTGCCTGCCACAGCCTGCCATACGCATTGCCGACCTGCCTGCCACAGCCTGCCATACGCATTGCCGACCTGCCTGCCACAGCCTGCCATACGCATTGCCGACCTGCCTGCCACAGCCTGCCATACGCATTGCCGACCTGCCTGCCACAGCCTGCCATACGCATTGCCGACCTGCCTGCCACAGCCTGCCATACGCATTGCCGACCTGCCTGCCACAGCCTGCCATACGCATTGCCGACCTGCCTGCCACAGCCTGCCATACGCATTGCCGACCTGCCTGCCACAGCCTGCCATACGCATTGCCGACCTGCCTGCCACAGCCTGCCATACGCATTGCCGACCTGCCTGCCACAGCCTGCCATACGCATTGCCGACCTGCCTGCCATACGCATTGCCGACCTGCCTGCCATACGCATTGCCGACCTGCCTGCCATACGCATTGCCGACCTGCCTGCCATACGCATTGCCGACCTGCCTGCCACACACACGGCCTGCCATACGCATTGCCTACCTGCCTGCCACACACACGGCCTGACAGCCTGCTCCGGACTCTCGCTCCACAGTGCCAAGCCAGGTTATGGAGCTGTCCGGGCACTCACAGCACTTCACCATGGATCTGCCCACAGATTTTCCATAACTTGTTACATATTAGGCCTGATGAGGCTGATGGACTTACTTTGAACAATCTATTCACCATGGCTGTATAAACTCTTCTTCTAATGTTCCCACCTGACACATTAGGTGGCCATCCATAGTGAGTACAGCAGCCCCATCAGGTCCAGCCTGTCTGTTTAATGATACGTGTATGGTGAATCTGCTAACAGATCCCAGAGATGATACATGGAGGCCCCCAGTGATCCTGTGGACAGACACACGGCCGGCCACAGCCTCTGGTCAGGTGGACGCCAGGGATAAGATTGTTAGAAAACCCCAATACCTCGGTCATCTGTCCCCTTGGTCATATAGTTGTTAGGTGGTCAGTGTTACGAAGAACAATTCCAGCACAAGGTTTACCTCTATCTTTCCAATACTGTGAACGACCCTAATTGTTCTATTGAATAGTAGTTTTGTGTGTGGCTTTTATGGTGGGTTTACACACACCAATTTATCTGTTCAATATCTGAACAGATCTCTGGTTGCAGTGAAATCATGGACACATTGCATCATTTGTACACAGCCACAAATGGAACAATGTGTCCATGATTTCACTGCAACCAGAGATCTGTTCAGATATTGAACAGATAAATTGGTGTGTTAAACCACCATTAGACTTTTATACTTGATTACATTCCCTCCTTACAGACCTCAGGTTTTTGACCCTTTTTCATTTGGAGCATGTGCCTAAGTTGATATTTCTTAAGTCCTGGCTATGAGAAGTGCAGAGAGTTTTCAGAAAGTTTTCCAAGACTAAGCATTGTTTCTAAAATATTAAACCATTCATTACATGCCGAGTCCTCCCCTCTCCGGTGACCTCTGAATTGAAGCCCTCCAGGCCTTTGGTCACTTGACTGCTGCAGCCGGTAGGTGACAGCAGTGTTGACACATAAGAGGCACAACCTTTGGTCAGTGGGTGTCACCACGTGATGACAGCCATAGAGTAGTCCGAACCTCCGCTGTACCAAACACAGGCATAACAAAGAGCGGCTGAATATGTTTTATCGCAGACTGCAATTATGTGACTTAATTCCTATTATTATAATGCTGCATTTTAGTTTTCCAAATATTTAGACTCTGTCTCCGAGACATCATTGAATTTGGACTTTTCACATTTGTGTTGTCAATAGGGGAAGGTTTACTGTCTCCTGTCCCAGGCTACCATATGGCATCACAGGCTTTGCTGAAGAACATGATACAAAGTGCCCAATTTATCTGTTGTGAGCCTCTTTTTTTCTTTGTGGTATTCGTTAGCTGCAAATTCACAATTGTGAAGCAGGCGCCACTGATTTTGAGCAAAATCAAAAATGATCTTTATTCTTTGTTGCTATATTGTTTTTCTCTTTTTGCACTTTTTTTTTCTTAGAGCAAACCTTTTTTTGGTCCGTTGATAAGTCGTTCACAGCTGTAATAGTTGTGACGAACTTTCTGACATTGCTAGGCATGGTGCTGCATGTGGGGAAATAGTTTGTCACTTTTTAAAAAGCCACAAATTAACTGCAACCATCTGGATTATAAAACCTGCCTCCATGATGGGGAACAGGTAGAGAAACAAGTAGAAAATAGACCTCCAAATAAACTCAACCTGAAGAATTTTGTGTAAAACAGGGAAAACTAGACATAGGCACAAATGAAATAATGAATTGGGCCCAATGTTTTCTGTGTTTTGTCTAAATTCTTTGTAAATGTATCGCCCTTGTAATTCTGAAGCCACAGGCGCATGTGGGCATTGTACATGTGGGGCTCAGACTAAGTCCCTTAGGCACACTGCCCCCGATGAGACATCTTCACATTCTGGATGCAGTGTCACTCCTCTTGCGGAGACCCCTGTGTGGGAGAACGCAGCATACGTGACTACGATTAGGACTCTGGAGGCAGCGTCATTTCACTTGTGGAAACCCTAGTGTCCTGTGTGGGAGAACGCAGCATACATGACCACGGTCAGGACTCTGGAGGCAGCGTCATCTCACTTGTGGAAACCCTAGTGTCTTGTGTGGGAGAACACAGTGTACATAACCACGATCAGGACTCTGGACACAGCTTCATTCCTCTTGCATAGGCCCTAGTGTCCTGTGTGTGAGAACGCAGCGTACATGACCACGATCAGGACTCTTGGTGCAGCAGATTTTTTGATGTGTGTCGTCCCCCCTTCTCTGAGGACACTCGTATCTCTACAGGAATAAATTGGCATACTTCGTTTTGGAAAGCCACATCACAGGTCCGTTTACACAGCGGAAAAAAGAAGCCCAGTGGGCACAAGATTTCTGTACATCCATCCGCTGTGCTTGGACTGTACAACGCAGCGTTTTGGATGCAGTGAAAATGTTTTAAATCCTAATTTCTGCTAACCCTGATGGTGGCCACGAGCCTTATTCTATATTCATGTATACCTTGCCCTCTAGTGAACCTTTGAGTTGTGTTGGTCTCCATAGCAGAACTCTACATAATGTGTGTGGCTCTTGGGTTTTTCCCCGTCATGGACACTTTCTGTCTAATCTTCCACACTGTTACTTCCGTTTAGTAACGTGGACGTGTCCCTTGATATTCAGCGCTGAGGAACCTTTCCTTCGCTGCTGCTAAATGCTTCTTCTCTGCTCTATTGTGGGATAAGCAGAATCCTCCCGCTTCAAAGCTAATTTGTGTTCAGTTGAGCAAGATCCTTGTGGTTTGTAGTCATTATCTGGAAGGAGAGGTGAATTTGTGATTCTTGATTGATTTTGTCATACAAGGATTATGTTTTTCTTGCCATTTTTTTGGTGCGGTTTTATCTATAAACAGGTGTAGACATGACATGCGAGACTAGATGTTTTTTTCTATTAGCTGGGGCTACCAAATTACAAAAACATGATTACTTGAACAAGTCTTAGTATTTACAGGCATTTAGAAACTTGTAAATGAAGGTTAAAATTCAGTGATTCTCAACTTTGTCATTTTTGTAGTGTACTTTACAGTACAAATCATGCTGGGGCCGCATCAGTGAATGTACACAAGCATTGCTTACATCTGATATGCAAGGGTGCCAAGTTTCATACCAGCGGTCTCCTATCTGCTGCTGGGTGCATGCATGCAGGGTGGTCATAACCTGGTGGCTTTCCTGAGGAAGAAGTGAGGATCATTTTGAAACACCTTTGATAGAATTCAGCTATTCGACTTCTTCCAGCAGTGCAGAAAGACCTCATTCTCCAGATCCTTTCGCATCTCTCCCTGCCTTATGGCTTGTGGCATCTGCAGCAGCTGCTTTCAGGCTCTGTTCAAGGTTGGTGAGACACAACCATACTAAGTGAGCAGCTACCCTCTGAATTGATTAGATTGTCACAGATGAGACCCTATTTGTGCTTTTTTTGTCCGCAGGGTGTTCATGGCACACAGCATTGCACAATGTTTAGGCTATGTTCATACGTTGAGTTTTTTTCAGAGCTTTTTCTTGCATGCTCTCCTGGTATAATCAAATAAGTCCCGAAAGACAAAAGGAGGAATTGCACAGTTGTTCAATCTTCATTGAAGTTAAAACAGTTTTACAAAAATATCAAATAGTTACACAAGATCTTAAAAATAGTAGGATGGTTATAGACTTTGGTGAGCACTTTGAAAAATGCTTAGGCTATGTTCACATTTTTTTCAGAGCTTTTTCTTGCATGCTTTCCTGGCCATAACCTACTTTTTTTTCAAGTAGTTTGTTTTTGCTGGTGATTTTGTGCCATATATCTACAGTACATATTTAGTAAAGTTATTAAGCTTTTGCTTATATAGTGATATTTTATTCCTTAGCGCTCTAGAGACATCTTTACTGTCTCATTGGGGCTCACAATGTAAATTCACTATTGGTACGACTGTGGAGTGTTAGAGGAAGCCCACACAAACATGGGGAGAACATATTTAAAGAGACCTGTCACCCACCCCCCCCCCCCCATGGTGCTTTCAAAAGTGACAGCACCACTGAATGTCTACTGCATTCAGGGAAGCTGTGTACTAAGGCTCTAGCCCCCTGTACCCCGAAAAAAAAACACTTTGCAAACTTTACAGTTAAGAGGTCTCGTGGGTTGGGTCTGATTAAGAGGTCCTTGCCACTGGCACAATCCTCCCTGCCTCCTCCTTGTGTGTTCCGCCCCTTCTATGTGTCGGCAGCCGCCTCTTCTTCTAGGTCTGCCTTCCTCTTCACCTGCTCTGTGATATCAGGAGCAGAAGAGGAGGGCAGACCCGGAAGAAGAGGAGGCGGCAGCAGACATAGAGGGGGCGGAACACATAAGGAGGAGGCAGGTAGGATTGTGCCAGCGGCGAGCACCTCTTAATCAGACCCGACCCACGGGACCTCTTAACTGTAAAGTTTGCAAAGTGTTTTTTTTTTTTTTTTTGTGGTACAGGGGGGCTAGAGCCTTAGTACACAGCTTCCCTGAATGCAGTAGACATTCGGTGGTGCTGTCACTTTTGAAAGCACCTGGGGGCTGACAGGTCCTCTTTAAACCAAGAATTCCAGCTCCACAAAGCACTAACCACTGAGCCACTGACTTAAGTGAGTTTTACTCCTCAAAAATGCATGGTTGTGGTTTTTTCACACTTTGCTTTGTATGGGTGAAAAAAATGCTGCAAAAATGCAGAAAGAATTGACTTGCTGCAGATTACATAAACGTGGATGTTTTCTAAGGCTGTGTTCATATGTCCAGTGATCATTCGTTACAGCAATATGCTGCCACCACCCTGTATACCACCACTATAACCTCTGCTCTCGACTTGGCTGCCACCCCCCTCCCCCTCACATACATCAAACCTAGCACTAACTGGCAACCCTGGCACATTACCCTCACTAAAGACAGATGGGCATCCAAGGTTGCTGAGCGGAGGTGGAAGAAATCCCATTCCTCTGAGCACTTTGCTATCTTCAAGCAGTCCTTCACTAAATTCAAGTCTGCATTCGCTGCCCCACAAAAAGCCTACTTCTCGTCTCTTATATCCTCGCTGTCTCAATCCCAAACATCTTTTTAAACCTTTCACTTCTGTACTCCATCCCCTTGCACCTCCTCCCTCTCTCATCTCTGCTGACGACTTTGCCTCTTTCTTCAAACAAGATTGACACCATCAGACACCGCTTTGACCTACTGTCCTCTCAACTTCTCCTCACATCCACTCTGCCCTCTCCTTCCAAAGGCTGCTTCACCACCATCACAGAAGATCAGCTCTTCTCCCTTCTCTTAAAATCGCATCTCACTGCCAGCCCCCTTGACCCGCTCAACCTCCCACCTCATTGCCAGCCTCACCTCAGTCTCCATCCAACCTACCTACCCTCCCGTAACCTGTGATCCTCTCACGACTTCCTCCTTTACTCCCCCTAATCTCCTCCTTGCACAATTGCATACAAGACTTCTCCCGCGCTTCCGCTATACTCTGAAACACTCTACCCCAACGTATCTGACTCTTAACTGCTCTGGAAACCTTCAAAAGAAACCTGAAGACTCTTCTTTTCCATCCAGTCTACAGTCTACTGAGAGACCCGGTCCACCAAACCACCGCACGACCAACTCTACCCTCACCTATTGTATCCTCTCCCATCCCCTCGTAGATTGTGAACCCTCGCAGACAGCGTCCTCTATCCTTCTGCACCTGTGTGCCGTATATTGTCCATTGCATTGTACTTTTCTATATTGACCCTTTCCACATATAAAGCGCCATGGAATTAATGGCGCTATAAAAAGAAATAAGGCAGTGTTCACACGTCCAGTGATCATTCATTACAGCAAATCCTGCACAGATCCTGTTTTCAAATAACTTGTGCAAACAACTTGTGTCCGTTGTTAAATACTTGATTACTTCAGGATCCATTTTATTTTTTTACATTGTAGTCTAGGGAGAACTGATTGCTAATTAGCTTCAGTTTTCCTTCATTTGTAAATGATCCAGTTTTTACTTGCTCTGTTTCAGTTCACGGATCCATTCTTCATAGCCTCCAATGTTAAAAAAAAACAAAAGCTGATCCTGCAGAAATCAGTTATTTAACAACGGCCAAAAAAGTTGTGTTTCACCACTTGTTTGCCAACAGATCTCTGCAGCATCCGCTGTAACATTACGGGACGTGATCTCAGCCTTATTCAGTCACGAAAGTAAAACCAAACTTGTACATGAAACTTCTGAGATCTCATAGCTTTTGATGTAACTGTGAAAAGTTGATTTTTTTTTTATTTTTTATCTGCATTAAAAAATGCTGCAAAAAAACGCAATGTGTGAACTATATTAAAACCAAACATAACCTCTCTAACCTTTGACAATGTTAGGCTGGAAACACATGAAGAGGCATGCGAGTTGCTTGCATGAGTCTCACATGCCTCACCCAGCATGGCCGCCGGATCTCTAGACAGGAGCGCGTCGGCTGCGTGTGTTTCTATGCAACCCCATGCTCCTGTCCAGAGAGAGGAGGCCATACCGGGTGAGGCATGTGAGACTCATGCGAGTATGCCTCTTGCACCATAAGTTTCCACCCTTATTGGCACCATTCAGGATTTCCCCATCATAGGTTGCAGCAAAACTAAGACTTCACCCTGAAGCAAAGTCCCGTACACGGGTACTAACGTGATAAGACTCCACAATAGTGGTGTGTTTAATGTCAGCTCTACTGTTACACCACATTGCAGCATTATTATACTCCTGGGCACCCGACAGCAGCACACATTCACAAAAAATAACAGGTATATCCTCATGTTACCGGAATCGGTTACATCTTCAATCACACTTTTGCTGTTGTCATTGTAAACAGTCAACATCTTACCTCTGATTATATATTGCACAATGCTTGTGTGGAGAGTGAGCTGAGCTGACAATATCCACAGGATGTTCTCTGGGAATGTTTAGCCTTTAACAATTGAAGGATTCCAGCATTAATGACCAGTGAATGCTTCCCTTGGCTGTAATACACAATGTGACGGACCTTTAAAACTTGATTAGCAAACTTTAATCACTCAACTAAAGATCTTTCTGTAAAGTATAAAATGGTTTCCAAAGGTGTTTAATAACCACCTCATTCCCGTCCCAGATACTGAGCTGTAAGTAGTTAAAGGAGTCGGAAGAAATCGGTGAGACCAAGACCATCCAGAGCTCCATAGACTGTGGTGGCCATTCTCAGCTTCAATACAAGCTGAGCTGCAGTACCAGGAAATGGCTACTACACATAATATGGCTTTGCTCAGTTCTGGCTATGTGCATTGTGCATATTCGGCCGCAACGAGAGCTGCAAACTCAATGGACCTCAGATGTGAATCTAATCACCTAAAGGCCCCGTTACACAGTATGAGGTTCCAGCGATCCGACCAACAATCGGGTCGCTGGGACATCATTAGTTGATCGCTGGTGAGCTGTCAAACAGACAGACTCACCAGTGATCAGGACCAGCGAGAACGCTGGTAACCATGGTAAACATCGGGCAACTAAGTGCAGTGCTGCGCTTAGCTACCTGACATTTACCCTGGTTACCTGCTACCAGCGACTTGCTGTGCTGCACTGGGAGATCGTTCATCGTTGGTCTCCCGCTGTCAGACACGCCAATGCTGGCCGCCTAGCGGGAGACCAATGTTAAATTTATGGTCCAGTCCATTGTTGCACATCAACGAATTTATCGTTGGTCGTTGATACGTGTCACACGCAACAATGTTGTTTTGACATCGTTGCAACAATATCGTTAACAATATTGTAGCGTGTAACGGGGCCTTAAGTCACAAGACCTCTTTTAATTATATTAATCTTAGTGCTTAGAAACCTAGTGGCAATAACCCCTTGACTCCTGATGATTTACTTTTCGGTGCTTCAGCTACAACTTTATCTTTCCACCACTTAGCCAAATAAGAGCTTGTGCCTGGACAGCCCCTTTATTTTCTATCCAGTCTTCATTAGAACAAAAATGCCAATAACTGAAAAATGACTTGGTGATTGATTCAGAGTGCATGAAATACTGGTTCTATCAAGAAATCACCAAAGACTAATGTGATCACCTCAGTGTAATGATGAGTGGTTCTTATTACTGTTTTTCTGGAACAGACTTGAACTTACCGTAATAGGATTGATAGTATCTTGGTTGATTATGTTGTGTTATGTTCTTTTTATTCTATTTTTTTTAAATCAAAAAGAATGATTATTAGCTCTTTAAAAAATGATCACACTAACTAGTAAATTTATTTTCCTGAGCCCATGGCAGCACTATGAGACAGAGCGTCTGCCTCATAGGAAAGGAAACCTGTGGGTATGAAAAGATGCAGTGGTTTCCAAGATTGAGGTGGTTAGCATTAGGATTCCACTGGTCAAAGGTGTCTTATGGACACTGTGACAGCTTAGTCTCCCTTTGATCCCAGACTTGTCCCCTGACTATCCGTTTTGTCTTTTCCTTTTTTGCTCTAATGTAAGCATCATGGTCCCTTACCCAATTAGTGCTGTTAGATACCTATGTGAGATGATCACATCATCTGACGAGTGAGGGATGATGCAAGCTCAGCATGTCAGCTTGCATTAAAGGGAAGGAGGCAGCCAAGAGCATTCATATATGCCCTTGGTTGTAAAGGGGTTAAAGGGCTTGTCTAGACTTTGACTACAAGTCTGCAGTCACTTTGTGACTGAAGAATGGTGAATCCTCACATTGTGTGTATTGCATGCTGTGAGGATTCTCTGGTGTCAGGAGTGGGCTGTCATGTTACTGCAGGTATGCAGTTTGCTGGATGAATTCTGACTGGACTGTCTGACCTCGCGTAATACATTGACTGAGGCTGCCCCATCTAATTGGCAAGGGACTGCTTGTATGCAAATCACATACTTGTGACCACCCCCGCTGCCGCTCACTGTGCCGGAGAAAGTGCACAATGTGAGGATTCAGCAGTCTCCAGTGACACGAATAATGCATAATAATAATCTTAATTTATATAGTGCCAACATATTCTGCAGTGCGTTATAATTTAGAGGTTCATATACAGTCATAAGTGACATGATGTATAGTCTCTGGTCTACATCTCATGTTTATTCTGAAATATGCTTCACAGTAAAACCTACCTGGCTGCACATTTCTTGCTCTGCTTATTCCTGCTCCCTGTGGGTTGATCAGTGTGAATCTGAAGGCAGGTTCACTTTAATGTCTCTGATCTAATCTATGATTTTTGTGATATGTTTTTTGGCAGCAGATTGTAAACCATTTGTGAAGCACAGCACCACAATGCTGTAGATGGGGGGGTTAGGCTGGCATTGACCTGACATGCTGATCTGGCACCAGGATTCTTTGAAGCCAGTTTACCATACTCGCCCTTTACATTACATTAGTATGGTAAGTACCTGTCATTTTTAAACTGGTGCAACTGGTTATTGTTAGTGAAGACTTGGCTCAAGGCCTATCAGATAAACGTGTACGAGTTGCTCTTGCATATCCTGCTTAGCCTCTTATCTTTTTGCATTATAAGCATTGGCAATCAGTAATCTTGATGAAAATGTAGCTCCTCTGTATGGTATATGTAGTGTAATGATTGTTATTACTGGATTTGTGTGAATTTCTGGCTCTCCTTGATTCGACACCTTCAGTCCAGCAATCAAGAGAAGGAAATGTACTTTGGTTTGTGCTATACAAGTAAAGTATAGATTGTTGTAAAACCACATTGCTTTCTGTATGGTAGCGGCACAGTGACTTACAGTAACGTGTTTACTTCTTTTTCATTAGTTTCCATAGTTGGGACACAGTATATTGTTAACTTTAATATAACATTACGTTATTTATTAAGACAGAACACATTAAAGGGAATAAGAATATGACATATGGCTTAAATAAGATTCTTGAGCTGTTTTTCTTTTTTTAATCGTTCTTCTGAATATAAAACACACAAACTTCCAATATCCTTACTGACCAGTAGGTCTCATATTGAACCATATGGACTATAGTAGCAATAGACAGAGTCCAAGTGTGTATTGAAGTGTAAGAAGTATAAACTGGACATGCTTTAATCTGGGGAGGGGGGGGGGGGGTATAAACTCTCACATCACGAATGGTGTCCATTGTAATCAGGATAAGAGGGAAAACAATTACAGTGCTGTGCAAATTAATTTGGACAAAGCAAGTCTTTACTTGTTTTTTTGCATTAGTTTTACTATTTCTGGTAAGTGTTTTGTCAGTTCTGGTGTAGTTCTCCTTTTTCTCTCCACATTTCCCTTTTTGTTTTGGAGAAAACGATCCAGTTTCCATTGTGTGTGTGAATTATTCTTGACACGGTAGATTTTCCAATACCAACGGTGGAAGCGATTTCTCTTACAGTCAGACTTGTATGTTCATTAAGAGTAATAATTCTACACCTCTTCCGTGGAGTAAGGGTATCTTTACACGCGGCAGCTTTTCTAGGAATTTCACTGGCAACTTACTGGTTGCAGTGAAATCATGGACACAGTGTTCTATCTTGTTGCTGTGTACAAATGGAACAATGTCTCCATGATTTCACTGCAACCAGTAAGTTGCCAGTGAAATTCCTAGAAAAGGTTGCCGCGTGTAAAGGTACCTTAACATCCATTTTTACAGGCACGAATCACACTGAGAGAAAAAGTACACTAAACCACTCCTCACAGAAACAAGCTCTCAACTGAAGCTGAGGGGGCAGCTAGCTGTTATTTTCTGACTAAAACCAGTCAAACCACATTTTGCTACTCAAGGTTGTACACACACCTGTGCAAAACAGTTAAGTGGTTTGAATCACTGACTGGTAACCAGCTTCTGATTTTACTTAAAAAGATGCTTTGTCACAATTAATTTGCACAGCACTGTAGGTGGTAAGGTGCGCTGTACTGTTTGGCCACACCAAGGGTGCACTGAGCACTGTACTTGGTTTGAACAGTCATTCTGTGCTGACAGACTCCCTTTTAGCTTTTCATACCCTTTCAATAATCTACCCACTGTCAATGACTTGAAACGATCATGGCGAGAGACTCTTGGTAACTGGGGGGGCCATATTTTAATAAAGATTTTTATTCAAGGGAACAGTAGTTTGCTATGACATAAATGGAGTTAAAACTGACAGCTTATCTTATTTGATTCCATCTGCAGAAAAGAAAAGGGGTGAAAAATGCTGTAGACAAATACTATACTTGCCAGAAATGGTGTTATTCCTCTTGTACAGACTCAATGGCTTTTACTGAATAATCCTCTGAAATAAGTTATCCCTTTAAAGAGAAAAAATTACTAGGTTTCTGTTACCTCTGAGAGCAGCATAATGTAGTTAATGTAGGGAAAGAGGTCCTGTTTCCAATGATATCACGTTGTGTGACAGCTGCGGCACCTAGGAACCTATCTGAATTCTTAGATGTAGTTTAAAGCAGATTTCAGATGGCTAATCCCACCTACACTATAGCTCTCTGTGTGTCTTGTCTATTAACATTGAGCTGCTTATCAGAGGAGGGGTCATGGTCAATTAACATGGCATCTAGTCATAGTAATAAAACCTTTATTGTAAGTAAACAGCACACAGCTTAAAGAAGACCTGTCACCAACCACACATGGTGATCTAATTACAGCACTGAATGCAGCATGTCTGCTGCATCCAGGTGGGGGTCCCCCAGCCCTTGAGCCCCCTGTACCCCGAGATAATACACTTTGGAAACTTTCATTGGGGAGCCAAATAGGAGGTGGCTTGTGGCTGGAGCCAAAGGGCAGATTCACACCCCCTGTATGTTTAATCTGCCCACTGCCGCCTCCCTGATGCCAATCATTGTCTCCCTCGCCTGCAGCATAACACAGAGCTTATTGCAGTAATGGCCGCTTATCCCCGCACCCTGCGGTGACGTCAGCGCTTATACCCGCCCTGCTCCATGGTTAACATGGAGCAGAGCGGGTATAAGCGGTGATGTCACTGCAGTGGGTGACCAACCTCCTGCTCTGACATCACCGCCTTTCCCGCGCCCTGCTCCATGTTAACCATGGAGCAGGGCGGGTATAAGCAGTGATGTCACCGCAGGGGGGCGGGGCTAATAGGCCATTACTGCAATAAGCTCTGTGTTATGCTGCAGGCGAGGGAGACAATGATTGGCATCAGGGAGACAGCGGTGGGCAGATTAAACATGCAGGAGGTGTGAATCTACCTTTCGGCTCCAGCCTCTAGCCACCTCCTTTCTGGCTGCAGGATGTAAGTTTTCTAAGTGTATTTACTCGGGGTACAGGGGGGGCTCAAGGGCTGGGGGACCCCTTGCCTGGATGCAGCAGACATGCTGCATTCAGTGCTGTAATTAGATCACCATGTGTGGTTGGTGACAGGTCCTCTTTAATAAATGACATCACTGAAATCTGAGTTTGATCCCACATCTTCTGCTTTCTTGAAATTTCATGGCAAAACCTGCTTACATATTCCCTTTAAAGGGAACCTGTCATGTCCTTTTGTGATATTAAACTGCCCTGAAAGTGTTTTAAATGATGCAATGTGCATCACTAACATGGTTTTCTAAAAACTTATTTGTCTTCGAAAAAAAAAAAAAAAACTTTATATGCTGAGGTGACTGCACACACATACCTGGTCTCAGTCATAGGGGAAGTGACTGCACACACATACCTGGTCTCAGTCTTAGGGGAAGTGACTGCACACACATACCTGGTCTCAGTCATAGGGGAAGTGACATAGTAACATAGTAACATAGTTTTTAAGGTTGAAGGAAGACTTTAAGTCCATCTAGTTCAACCCATAGCCTAACATGTTGATCCAGAGGAAGGCAAAAAAAACCCCATGTGGCAACACCAATCTCCACATTGGGGGAAAAAATTCCTTCCTGACTCCAGATACGGCAATCAGACTAATTCCCTGGATCAACGCCCTATCAAAGAATATAGTATATATAACTGGTAATATTATAGTTTTCAAGAAAGGCATCCAGGCCCTTCTTAAATGTTAGTAGTGACTCACTCATTACAACATCATGTGGCAGAGAGTTCCATAGTCTCACTGCTCTTACAGTAAAGAATCCACGTCTGTGATTATGATTAAACCTTCTTCCCTCCAGACGTAGAGGATGCCCCCTTGTCCCAGTCTCAGGCCTAAGAGTAAAGAGATCATTAGAAAGGTCTCTGTACTGTCCCCTCATATATTTATACATTATTATAAGATCACCCCTAAGCCTTCGTTTTCCAAACTAAATAACCCCAAGTTTAATAACCTGTCTTGGTATTGCAGACCCCTTAGTCCTCTAATAACTTTTGTCGCTCTTCTCTGGACCCGCTCTAGTTCAGCTATGTCTTTCTTATACACCGGAGACCAGAATTGTACACAGTATTCTAAGTGTGGTCGCACTTGTGACTTGTATAGAGGTAAAATTATGTTCTCCTCATGAGCATCTATGCCTCTTTTAATACATCCCATTATTTTATTTGCCTTTGCAGCAGCTGCCTGACACTGGCCACTAAATGTGAGTTTGTCATCTACCCATACACCCAGGTCTTTTTCAGTGACAGTTTTGCCCAGTGTTTTACAATTAAGCACATAATTATACCTTTGTTTCCTCTGCCCAAGTGCATGACATTACATTTATCCCCATTAAAGCGCATTTGCCATTTAGCAGCCCAAGCTTCTAGTTTACATAAATCCTCCTGTAATATAAAATTGTCCTCCTCTGTATTGATTACCCTGCAGAGTTTAGTGTCATCTGCAAATATTGAGATTCTACTCTGTATGCCCCCTACAAGGTCATTAATAAATATATTAAATAGAAGCGGGCCCAACACTGACCCCTGTGGTACCCCACTGTTAACTGTGACCCATTCTGAGTGTGTTCCATTAATAACCACCCTTTGTTTCCTATCACTAAGCCAGTTCTTAACCCACTTACACATATTTTCCCGTATCCCCATTGCCCTCATTTTATGTATCAACCTTTTGTGTGGCACCGTATCAAAAGCTTTTGAAAAGTCCATATACACCACATCCACTGCTTTTCCTTGGTCCAGTCCAGAACTTACTTCTTCATAGAAGCTTATTAGATTAGTTTGACAGGAACGGTCCCTCGTAAAACCATGTTGATAATGGGTCATGAGGTTATTTTTCTTCAGATACTCCAGTATAGCATCTCTTAGAAAACCCTCTAGGATTTTACCCACAGTAGAGGTTAAGCTTACTGGCCTATAATTTCCAAGTTCAGTTTTTGTCCCCTTTTTGAATATTGGCACCACATTTGCTATACGCCAGTCCTGTGGTACAGACCCTGTTATTATGGAATCTTTAAATATTAAAAATAATGGTCTATCTATGACAGTACTTAATTCCTGCAGCACTCTGGGGTGTATCCCATCTGGGCCCGGGGATTTGTCAATTTTAGTGATTTTTAGACGATGCCGTACTTCCTCTTGGGTTAAGCAGGTGACGTTTAATTGAGAATTTTTGTTATCACTGGTCATATTGTCTGTCATGGGATTTTCTTGTGTAAATACTGTTGAAAAAAAGTCATTTAGCATATTTGCTTTTTCCTCATCCTCATCCACCATTTCACCCAGACTATTTTGGGCCAACACCATCATTTTTTAGTTTCTTACTATTTATGTAGTTAAAAAATATTTTGGGATTCTTTTTACTTTCTCTGGCAATGAGTCTCTCTGTCTCAATCTTTGCTGCCTTGATTTGCTTTTTACAAATGTTATTTAATTTTCTGTATTTATTTAATGCTTCATCACTACCTACTTGCTTTAATTCCCTAAATGCTTTCTTTTTGTCACATATTGCACTTCTTACCGCTTTATTTAGCCATAGTGGTTTCCTCCTATTTCTAGCATGCTTATTCCCATAGGGTATATATTGTGCACAGGTCCTATTCAGGATGCTAATAAACATCTCCCATTTGTGTTGTGTACTTTTATGTCTCAGGACATCGTCCCAGTTTATTGCACTAAGATCATCTCTCAACCGTTGGAAATTTGCCTTCCTGAAGTTTAGTGTCCTTGTGGCCCCTCTACTACACGTCTTAGTAAAGGATACTTGAAAGCTTATTAAGTTATGATCACTATTACCCAAGTGACCTCCAACCCGTATATTTGATATGCGGTCTGGCCTGTTGGTTAATATTAGGTCCATCAGTGCCCCCCTTCTTGTTGGGTCCTGAACCAGTTGTGAAAGGTAATTGTCTCTTATAGTTTTCAAAAACTTATTACCTTTGCTGGAACTGCAGGTTTCTGATCCCCAATGTATTTCAGGGTAGTTGAAGTCCCCCATAATAATGACTTCTCCCTGAGTCGCTGCTTCATCTATTTGCTTTATGAGGATATTCTCCTCCACTTCCATTATTGTTGGGGACTTATAACAAACCCCTATCAGTAATTTATTATTTTTTCCCCCTCCCCTTATCTCCACCCACAGAGACTCTACATTTCCATTAGATTCACCTATATTATCACGCAGGATGGGTTTTAAGGATGATTTTACGTATAAACATACACCTCCTCGCCTATTTGTATGGTCATTTCTGAACAGACAATAGCCCTGTAAATTAACAGCCCAGTCATGGCTCTCATCCAGCCAAGTCTCCGAAATCCCCACCATGTCATAATTATTTTCCAACAAAATCAATTCTAATTCCTCCATTTTGTTCGTGAGGCTTCTGGCATTAGTGAACATGCACTTTATGCATCTCTCTTTACCTCTATTCCTTCCTACTAGATTGACTGTTCTAACCCCACCCCCCATGCCACCCCCAATTTTATTACTTGTGCCCAGGTTACTGTTTACACTATCTTTCCCCTCCTATACAATGAATACCCTCCCCCCCAATCCCTAGTTTAAACACTCCTCCAACCTTCTAGCCATTTTCTCCCCCAGCACAGCTGCACCCTCCCCATTGAGGTGCAGCCCGTCCCTAGCATAGAACCTGTAGCCAACAGAGAAGTCGGCCCAGTTCTCCAGGAACCCAAACCCCTCCTTCCTACACCAATTCCTGAGCCACTTATTTATCTCCCTAATCTCCCGTTGCCTCTCTGGTGTGGCACGTGGTACAGGCAGTATTTCAGAGAATACTACCTTGGAGGTCCTTGCCTTAAGCTTGCAGCCTAATTCCCTGAAATCATCTTTAAGGACCTTCCACCTACCTCTAACTTTGTCATTTGTGCCAATGTGCACCATGACCGCTGGGTCCTCACCAGCCCCTCCCAGTAATCTGTCAACCCGATCAGCGATGTGCCGGACTCGAGCGCCAGGTAGGCAGCACACTGTTCGACGATCCCTGTCTTTGTGACAGATTGCCCTATCTATTCCCCTAATAATTGAGTCCCCCACTACCAGCACCTGTCTGGCCTGCCCTACTCTCCTGTTTTCCCCCTTACTGGAGCAGACACTCCTCTGGCTTTCAGAGGTCATGCCCTGCTGCAGCAGTGCTATCCCTGAACTCACACCCCCCTCATCTGCCAACATAGCAAATTTATTGGGGTGTGCCAGATCTTGGCTAGCCTCCCTGGCACCCTTCCCTCTACCCCGCCTTCTAACTGTCACCCAGCTAGCTACCTCATGGTCCTGAGGCTCCATAGTACCATCCTCCCCCACATCTATCCCATTGAGCAGCTGTTCAGTGAGCAGCAGACTCCTTTCCATATTGTCTATGGATCTCAGCGTTGTCAGTCGTTCATTTAGATCCAGTATCTGGGCTTCCAAATGCACAACGTACTCACATCTCACACAGCAGTATGCACCCTCGGCCGGCTGGTCAAGGAATGCATACATGTGGCAAGATGTACACTGGATGGCATTGCCAATCATGGAGCTCATTTCCTAATGGGGATTGCACCAGACAGAAATGATAAGTAAAAAGAAATGCAAAGTATTAATAAAATACAACCAGCAATTCAGTAAGTCCTCCCTTCCAAACTCCCTTAATCCAAAGTCACTGAATCACAAGTCACACACTTACTTCTGTCGCACTTGCTCTGTCACACAAAGCTTGCGGTCACACTCGCTAGAGAATCAGATATAAAGAGTCTTTTTTTTTTTTTTCCTTTTTTTCCCTTAGCAGCAAATCAGCCTGTATCTCAGTGCACTTCCAAAGGACCATTTGCACTTCCAAAGGACCATTTTATACTGCACACACATACCTGGTCTCAGTCATAGGGGAAGTGACTGCACACACATACCTGGTCTCAGTCATAGGGGAAGTGACTGCACACACATACCTGGTCTCAGTCATAGAGGAGGTGACTGCACACACATACCTGGTCTCAGTCATAGGGGAGGTGACTGCACACACCTGGTCTCAGTCATAGGGGAGGTGACTGCACACACATACCTGGCTTTAGTTATAAGGAAGGCACTTTTGCTTACTGCCATGATATTTTTGAAATTTCATAACGCCGCCCTGCATTATAATTGACTTGACTGGCGTGTGTCACCTCAGCATATTGTCTTTTTTTTTTTTTTTAAGATAAATACGTGGAATTTTGTTTTTAGAAAACCTTGTTAGTAATGCACTTTGCATCACTTTAAACACCATTGTTCTGTCCTCACTGCAAGGTCCCGTGGGAATATGACACTAAATGGGTATATGGAGTCCGAAAGAAAACCGTTGCTGAAGTCTGTTTTATTGAATGTGGTAGCATGACTCGGTGAAACTGGGGACAATAGGGATACATACAATCATTGCATGAACGATGCAGCACAAAATACATATTACAAAGTGGCTTTACAATATTCATAGAACATCTAGCAAGCTTGTGTCAAAGGCTGCTTTCACATCAGCGGTATTTGTAATTCATGGCAGATCCAGAAGATGTCACCGCACCTGCCGCATAACAGCCGACTTGCGGCACTAATCCGGAAAGCCCCATTCATTCTCTATGGGTCTTGCAGTCAGGTGCGGTTTTGCTGGATCTGGCACTTGCAGCTGCGCTAAAAAAAAAATGCTGCTAGCAGATCTTGTAAGCCCACCGTATGGTTAGCCATCGGAATCCATGGTAACTGAATATTGTGGACTATATGGGAGGGGGTCTATATCTGTTTTGACCACCAACCTGGGAAAGGGTTAAAAAGGAACAATTATCTTTGTGTCACACAGGATAAACCTTGGAAGCCCTCCAATGGATTAGCCAATGTAACCCACCTTTCCACAGTATAATCAACAGAATTAGAGATACCTTGGACATTGGGGGTTGACCCATGCCCAGCTAGACACCACTACAGGTATGGAATGCATGATCTGACAGCTCCCCAGATTTAGGTAACAGTACCAGGGTGAGCCGTCGTGGAGCGGGGACACCGCAAAAATTAGGTGTAGAAAACTCCGCTGTCAGGTAGATACGAATACAGGGTAAGGGTAGCATCAATCCTCCCTGTCTGTTTGTATGTTTGTAGACACTAGGTGTGGGCGAGCACCTTTTTGTTAATTTTAACAATACACTATTAAAAGTTACATTTTAAACAGTGCACTTTATAAAGGATATGATTTGATAAACTAGTCACTATTTATCATTTATTCATAAAGGCAGCATTTTGTTTTGCGGCGCTGCAAGTGCAGGATCCGACAAAACCGCACCTGACTGCAAGCCCTATAGAAAATGAATGGGGCTTTCCGGATTCGTGCCGCAAGTCGGCCATTACGCGGCAGATCCGGCAGGTGCGGCGACATCTGCTGCGAATTACAAACTACCGCTGACTAATCTAAGGTAACATTTAGAGCATTAATAGCTGCAGAGAACAACTCTTACCAGCAATGCTTACAGAGGAGGGAAAAAAAAATAGGGACTGTCTTCCTGTATGAAACATGAAGAGAAAATTAAGTTTTGAAGTACCATAATGCATTGCAAGGGGAGGAGAAAGGGTCATAAAAATAGAAAACTGATGCTGATAGAAGTTCAGCCACTAGAGGGCGCTAAAGTACCATAAACCAGCTAAATAGAGGATATTAGCTTTTCTAAAAGTGTAGAAGAACCCTATAAACAACCTAGTGAAGAACATGGCTAATACTGGAAAGCCACAATAAGGCTACCTTCAGACTGTGCGTATTGTTTTTCCTATTCTGTTCTGCTACATTTTCAGCTGCTAAACAGAAGCTGTAAAAAAAAAAAAAAAAAAAAATCCCAAAAACGGATCATCTGTTTGTGATGTGTTTTTTAGGTGGTGCGTTTTTTTTTTTTTTTTTTACCAATTGCTCCTATGGGAAAAGTGGATCATAAAAACGCCAAATTGACAGAACCTTTTCTAAAAAGGCGCACTCCTAAAGGGAAAAAACGGATCACTTTCAAAGTGCCCTGTGGGTATGACAAAAATGAAAACCCATTGACTTTGCTGGGATGTCATTTGAGTGATCCATTTTATACAGTGCACTGCAAAAAACGCTCAGTCTGAATGTAGCCTAAGAAATACAGATTAAATACGAGGAGGCAGAAGACACATTGGGGACGGTTTAATATCAGAAAACTACATGGCAGGTTCCCTTTAAGAGCAGTCAGAGAGATTCCCTTGTGTTTTACCTGGTGAATACGATCATATAACCACTGAACCATAAGATACAGATAATCTTGATCTATTCACGTATGCATGACAGCACATGTAAGGAGGTACTGGTTCCCTGGCCAAGCATGTGGGGTAAATGCTCTCTGCTGTCATCTTTCTGCTCCTTGTTCTGTTTGCTTTGATACATTAGAAGAGAGTCTTGCATGTAATATTCTTCAGCGTACAGTATATCCATTAAAACTTTAAGCTTTGTTCCATGCTGTTCTCTGTGCTGCTGCATGCCAGCTGAATTTTACTCGGATACAGGCAGTAATCTCCTGTGTGCCAGGAATCTAGTATTGCCGCTTACTAAAGCATGCATAAAATGTATCCAGATGCTTTCTATCTGTGTCTCAATTCTTCTCTCAGTTAGGAGAATGCCTCCTGATCTACCGCTGCCTCTTGCCTCCTATGTAGATCGCTCTCACAAAGGGTTGGAGTGTGTGTGGTGCTGCATAGTAATGAGTGAGATAGGAATTTCGGCATCTTGTAGAGCAAATGTTTGTAGCATAATGAAAAAATGCTATGATATCATTAATAGTGATATATTTGTATTTGATGTGCATCTATTATTGTCTGAAAAAAAAGTAGCAAAAATGTTGAAATATACAGTACATTTTCTATTTTAGATTGGTGCTTCTACCAATGCAGCAGAGTAATGCTGGGCAGAGTACGGTAATTCTTTTTGCAGTATTACTAGGCTTGCCCCCTCTTTAGTAGTCTGTTGGCCTTTTCTCTACAGTAATTTAGAAGCAGGGTCCCTGCCACTCCTGTACCTGTACGTCCTGATCGCCAAGATTTAGTGTACTTGTTCTTGTCTCCCTTATCCTTATGTAAAGTGCCATGGAACCTAATGGTGCTATATAAATAAATAATAATAATAATGTTATTATTTACACAAGCAAGTATGTATTGGTTATTTGGATACCTGTGTTCTTCTAAAGTAAAGTACATTACATTTTACATGCTCCAAACATGGCACAGAGACATGAGTGATTCTTGCTCTTGTCATGTAACATCTTCAGAAACAGCAGCAGTATGAAGATGATACTGCAGTACTGAGAAGTGTAGCTGTGAGCTCAGAACTCATGTAAACACTTAACTGGAAGCCATAGATTAGCATGCTCACTCCGTTTCTTACCCCTTCTCTCCATAGACTTCAGTAGGCAGTTGTAATTTCGATGCCTCAGTGAGCTGGCATTTAGGCTTGCTTCACAGCACAATTTTTGTGGATCCATGGATATCCGTAAAACTGATAGACACAGGTCCGATTTGGCCCCCATGTATCCCTATGGGCACAGATTGGTGCTTAATGGCCATCTGTGTGTGCAGGAATCAGAGTGTCTGCTTTTTTTTCACGTCCCCAAAATCGAGACGGCTCCAATTTCAGGTGCAGCGGACCAAATCGGACAGCATCGGATCCGACACTGTCCGATTCAAATAATATGGGGGTCTATGGAGATCGGATGTGGGGAAAAAAACAGGATTGTTTCCTGGATCTGGTTTTAGTGTACGTAACGTGCATCATTCCTTCTCTTTTCACTCCCAGTTTTGAAATTGTCGCCTCCTCCTTAGTATGATGCACAGCCGGATGTCCGTTCTGGTCTGGTGCGTTGTGGAGGCTTATCAGGTGTACGGCTCGGCTTCAATATGCTCACTGCGAGAATTTCACAACGGGGCGAGAAGCAAAGGAATGATGACACTCAGAGGGGTGTGCTAAGAGCCTGCAAGGGGGGGGGGGGGGGGGAAAGGAGACCGCCCAGCTCAGTCTACAGATCTAGACTGGAGCCCTCATTATCATAGGGATATGGAGCCCTCATTATCATAAGAATATGAAAGTTATTAAATTATTTTTCTAAAGCTTTATAGAGCAGTTTTATCTCAGACAGGGATGGTTAGGGATGAGCTAGCAAAAGGTGCAGGGACAGGTAGTGGTAGGATAGGGGGGGTACAAACGAGCTGACAGGTTCCCTTAAAGTTAAAATTTTTTTAGTTGGACAACCCCTTTAATCTATTTCCAGTTGTCCTATTAGAGCATATAAGCATCAATGTACCAGGCAGAATCCGCTGTTTACTGTGATCTCAGGAGCTGGATCCACAGTTTCCATAATAAAGTCTTTGTCTGTGATGAGAAGTAAAAGCTTGTGACTTCTATATTTTTTCTTTCAGTTACTTTGATTAATAAAGAATCTTCTGTTTACATAAAATATTAAACTCTGCAGTAAAGGCTGATAATAAGGAATAGTTAGTTTACAGAAGACTTTGGGGAAAGCTGAGCAATGTTGTTTTGCTGTCTCCTGGCTCTGACAAGCTGGCAAATACTTCCAAGACTTCGAGTATTTTAGAAGCCAAGAAACCCCAGATGTATACTGTACAGATCAACTCTTAACCAATGCTTCTGTAGTTTCTGGAAAATCATTATAGGGATTCTGTTGCAGGTCATTAATATAATCCTTGTTTTTACTGAATTACTGGTTATTGCAGAATAGGTACATAAACTGACACAGCTCAGACATGTATGGAGACTGTCATAAAGGCTTGATGGAAATGTCTAAACTTGCTCTTCTTGGTTTACACTTGTCTTGGTCCCCACAATCTTTATCTTATGACCTCAGCAGGACTGTCTGCATTGCATGAGATGTCATTGTGGGAACCTTTATGACCTTGAGAGCTGTTTTTGTTACAAATGTGTTTCCTGTATTCAGAGGAAGTGGATAGTTTTTCTCATACATTTTTTTTTTTTTGTATGTAAAGATAGCGCTCGTGATGTTTACAACTTTTATGTAGTGGAAATCCAGAAGTTCTGCTGCACATTGAAGCTCCTAAACACTGAACTGTGAATAGTTGAAAGGTTAATTTTGTATCTGTTATTTATCGGAGATTTAACTGTTACTACACAACATTTCTTTAGTTAAATAGCTGATGAAGCAAGTCAGTAACAATCTTTCTAAGCTGTCATTCTCCTACAGTATATGAGGTTTTATCCAGTGGCAGACCGCTAATAGCGAGAGACCATGTACTTGGCTTTAAAGTTCTACTAATTCTGCAACTCTTCTACTCGGGAGAAAGGTCACTCAAGGAGCAGTTGCCGCCCTGCCAGAAACAGGAACTGAAAGAGACTGAAACAGTGTTCTCCTCAAGAGACAACTTGAGAATATTCCGTAAGGCTATGTGCATACGATTAGGAGACATTGCGTCCTGGACACAGTGTGTTCTCTCCTGCGGGGAACCGGGGATCTCTATAGATGAACGCAGCTACCCTGTGCCCACGGTTAGTGTTTGGGGCAGGGTGGCTTTTCCCTACATTCACCTGCCTAGATCTCCTCCGACTTGGACAAGCGGCAGCACGGAAATCCGCCCCTCATGTCACTTAACGCTAATGAGGAAAGAAGCACAGTGGGCACTGGATTTCTGTAAATTCCATCCACTGTGCTTGTACTGTACAACGCAGCGTTATGGACACTGCAAATACTGATCGTGTGCACGGAGCCTTAAGGTCCTTGGCCATAGACTGCGACCGTCTGTCAGTATTCTGATGAATGTTTACTCAAGATAACCATACCTTGAATTCCTCCTCTTAAGAAAATTAAGACCATGTTGGATCTTCACTTGTTATTCTTTACTACCCAGCTATTTGTGGTGTTATTGTATCTGCATCGTTTTCCATTGTAATTTTATGGACTAGACAAATTCCAGAATCCACAGTCATTGTTCTTACAAATAAGCTGCTTTGCCTTTTGGTTTAGGGCTGTTTTCATTCTTTGTTGTCTCAGTACTTGTCTGAGTACTAAAAAAAACAAAAAAACAAATGAAATCCCTGTAACAAACTGGTTCAACTGGCTTCCAAAATCTATATTAATGAATTTACCCCTATTATAAAGCCGATATCTAGGAAACTATTACATTTGTGTGTTCGTACACTCTCAACAACCAGTCTGGGTTTGTGATATAGGAAGACTGGAGCATGTGTAGCAAGGTATTTACACCAGTCTTCTGCCATACGAAAATAAATCTATGGTGTTTTAGCTAAATGTCATAATTAAAGCTCCACCACCACTGTTCATGACATGGTAAGACTTGTGTCAAAAGTGTCAGAGGTTTTGTCATCGAATTATTGTCTGAGCACCAAACTCTTTTTCAGCCATGCTTCATGTCCGCCCTTTTTTGCAAAGTTTCTAACACTTGCAGCTGGCAAAATGCTTGAAAATAAGCCTAGGTCTCACTGGCCAACAGCAAATTTATCAAATTAATTTAACAAACTCTAAAAGGAATCTGTAAGAATGACCTCTTCAAACTACACATGGGCATACAGATCTATAACCCCTTCACGACCTATCATTTACATGTGTATCATAAGTCGCCTCCCACCTGTTTGATGCGAGCTCACACTGTGACTAACAGCGGCAATCCAATTTGTGATCGGATCACCGCTGTTAATCCCTTGGATCGCATTGTTATTCACTGACAGCGCGATCCAAAGCCTCGCGGTGGGGATTGCGCCATTCCCCACCATGAATGGAGGTCTCGTGATGCGATCACAGGACCTCCATAGTTTACCTGGACAGCCCAGTATCCTTATGACCCAGGAAGCTGTCCTGATTCACTTCCGGTGGATGCCTGGTGAGCGCCAACATCCACATAAAATGATCAGTGCTGCAGCTCATCAGTACATAGGATAAGCGTTCACAGTGCACAGCACTGATGCTCTCTAGTGGACAATGTAAAATAAAAAAAATTAAGAATTTTAAAAATACGAAAAAAACACAAGTTCAAATCATCTCCATTTTGCCACATTGAAAATAAAAGTATTAAAAAAAAAAAGACCTACACACATTTGGTATCGCTGCGTGCAGGAATGCTCGAGCTATCAAAATATAAAATGAGTTAATCAGATCAGTAAACTGCGTAAGGTAAAAAAAAATTCCAAACTTACGTTTTTTTGGTTGCTGCAATATAGCAATAAAATGCAGTAACGAGCTATCAAAACAGCGTATCTACTCAAAAATGGTATCATTAGAAACATCAGCTCAAGCCACAACAAATAAACCGTCACACAGCCCCAGATCCCGAAAAATAAGAACACTACAGGTTGCGAAAAATGGCACAATAGTGCAATACATTTTTCTTTAAAAACTTCTGAATTTTTTTCACCACTTAGATGGGTCATTCCACGTCAAGTGGACCAGTGGTCCCCACTCGACGTTCTCCGATTTTGCTGAAAATTTATAAGGATGTACATGTATGTTTGAAAAGAGGTTCTGTAAATTTTTAGGGCCAGATCTCAAATACATTGGGCACTGTTGACCTTTCACTGGAGGTTCCACCAAGCCTGCGGCTTCAGCTAAGAGGATTTTGCAAACTTTGGCACATAGCCATTAGAGTTCTATACTGGCTATGATGCTGAAATTTGGCATACTAGCTCAACTTTTGCTGCTAAACACGATAAAATCATTACCGGCTATGACAAAACAATATTTCGGCCACAGTTTTGTGTCAAAGTAGCTTGAAAAACGCGTCGCATAAAATTTGACAAACGTTGCCCATATATAACTCAACACCAAAAACCAATAGTAACTGGTGCTTTGCCTTGTACACCAAACATCTACATGACTTTGCATTGCTGAAATATCCCGGTCAAAGCATATGTATTTGTGGAAATATTCACACCCACATATGATGAAAAACTTAAAAAAAACACGAATTTTACCTATTTTTAGGTCAAATTTCTCAAAAAGGGTACCCCTAAAATATATTTATTCTGATATCATTAGAAAGAGCACATTTTTCTCTACAAGGATCATTGTTTTTTTTTTTTTTTTGGAGTTTCTCTGTTTAAGAAAAGAAAAATGCCACTGAACATGGTGTTGTTTATTAATATGCAATGAATGGTAACTGCACTATTCAAACCCTTGCATTGGTCCATGGTGGTTATACCACAACCAATTCCTTAAGAATTGGTATTATAATCCTATTAAGAATTGTAATAATGCTGTCTTTCTAGAATTGGCAGCCCCATCGCCTAGGAGCCATGGCCAATAGCCGTGCAAGGCGAGCCGCGGGCGGTCTCTTTATCGCAGGTTCCGAAGCCTGAGGGTGGGTGTCTTTGCCTAGGATCCCAAGCCTAATATTGGGTATCTTTTGTTGGTTCCCAAGCCATAATGTTCAGTCTAAGTGGTCTGGAATTGTTGCTGAATTTGCAACATAATCGGTTCAGAGAAGCTGTATTGTCGGCCCATTGCTGTTGCAGCTGGTGCTGGAATTATTGCAATGATTGACTGCTCGGGAATCCAGCATGTATCATTTCTCACAGGCCAGTGAAAGAAGCTAGCTGGTCCATGAGGATGCATAAAATGTATTAATGCATCATGGTCGTCGACTGAAATTTCAGAAATATTTCCAATCCACCAGTTCCTATCGTAAATGCAGGCAATGTATTGCCCTGGCTGGAGGTTTGCAATTGGCACAAAAGGCATTTCTGATCTGACAGATCCATCTACATTGGCAATGAAAGATGAAGGGTCATGTGACACCCTTGAAATGCGAATCTTTTTGTCATAAATTGGCACAAACTGGTGATTTTCTCTTGTTCCAGCAATTGTATGTCCATCTTTGAACCTTTCCTCTTGAACTACCCGTATTTCGTCAATTTTTTCTTATGGAACAAAAAAAAACTTGATTCCATGCAGTTGCTCGTTGCAAAAGTTGAATAAATCCACCGGGGTCAGTATTTGGTTTTCAGTTGGGCGTTGAAGAATGGCACGAGCTGCCAACCTCTTTGCTGTCCCTCCAATCCCATCACAGGGCGACTTTCCATGACTGGTACCAAAAAAATTCCATTCAGCGCTGATATTGAAATCAGCATTGTGGTGGCTCAAGTTGAGAATTTTTTAAATGTTTGTGCTGGGCTGCAGATTCATCGCTGAAGTAGTGGATATGACAAATCCCATAGATGAGAGTATTGAGATACTCCACAATTACTGTTAAATTGTGGACTGCAACTGTGTCATGTCGTGAGCAATCACTGATTATGCACAAGCTGATGTTCTGCGCAGCTTCACCACTTAACTCCTTGAAGTAAATTACAAATGGGTGTACTGTAGCTTGACTATTTTCCCAGTGGAAACCTTGAATGGCATCTTGAACAATAAATGAGTAATTTTCAGCAAAGTCCATAAGAATCACAAGCTCTCCAGGTCTCAGATTTTCCTTCAAAGATTTCAGATAGCAACTTTGATGCTTGGCGATGTAGTGATGGCTACAAAGTTTAGAAATTTTCAAAACCAATTCTTCAATAAAATCTTCTATAGTCAGTTGTTTGGTATCAAGCGTGTCTCGATCAGTGTGAATCCATTGTTTGAACTCAATAATATCTTCAGGGTCACTGTTGACAAACACATTAGCTAGAAATTCTTTTAAAACTTCAGGACCCGGGCATTTATCACAACGGCCAAGCATACAGTCCTTGGATTCAATTCCACAGACCATTTTGCATATGAGCTCTTTGTAGTCATCATTGATTGGGCATGCTGCAAGCATTAGTTTGACATTTTGGTGAATGGTACACAAACGGAATGTGTTCCAGCAGATCCAACGGTTACGCACCACTTTGGCTGAAGCTCACAAAACGTGGAAAATCCAATTTCAGGGCCATTCCGATCCCGATAGGCAACAAACATTTCCCTCATATTGCTCTGTAATAGTCGCTTTTGCATCTGCTTTTTTTCTCCTGCTATTCGCACTGATACATAGTCTTTTTTTACCAGGGCACATTCGACTGAATTCATCATCCTCAAAAAATGCCTGCACCTTTTTCTTCACTTCCTTAGAAACTTTCTTGCCACACTTGATTCTAGGTAAGGCTAAGATCCCATGTTCACATTTAAGCTTTCGAGCTTGTTTGACCATTCGTTCAGAGACACCGAATTCGTGTGATATAGCCTTAATGGACCAACTTTTAGGTGCCAATGTCAAGATTTGGACCTTTGCTGCCCGATTGGACACCTGCAGCTTTTGCCGCAAATCTGCCAAAAGGTGATTGTAATCCAGACACATTTTGCACTGTGCTGTTTTTGTTTGCTCAATGTCTTTCGGCTCAAGCCCTCCAATCGAAGCAATCTTGCTAGAAAATCATTTTGTACCTGGCTTATCTTTCTCCTTGCATATCCAAGTGAATCCCGCTGGCTTACTCGTGGATATTTCAGAGGAGAGATGCCAATGGATGTTAAGCTTGAATTTAGACTTTCAGGAGAGCATTCCATTCCATCTGGATCTAATTCAAAGGAAACTGGATCAGCTGATTCTTTCCTGTTAGCAAATTCTTTTCGACATGATGCACACATCTTCTGGCCAGGCTTCACATCATTCTTTGTAAATTCGTTCAACTGGTCAGTTGCTAACAAATTGATAGCTTGCAAATTCTTTTTGGTGTTATGATCTTTCTTCCCAAAAGGATTGCAACACGATTTTTGCAAATGCTCATATTTGGTCAAGTTTTGTGTAAAAAAAAATGAGTGAGGTAACATTGACAAAAAGACCATTACACACTTACAATTCTGCGACTTTTTCTCCCTGAATAAGTCGCACAGGACGTTCCCTGTGCGATCCTAAGCGCGCCTGAGCCGCTCATTATCATGCCCTCGATGGGCGTGATAAATAATCCTACTCCTCGCCCTGCTGTATGGGCGTTAATAGCTGGTGGGACGCTATTTGTGTCACATCCGGTCATGGGGATGTTGGCACACCCTTTAGGTGTACCGCCGACCTCGCCTTGCACATGTGCGACTTTTGCTTTACACCTAAAGGGTGTTCCAACACCCCCGTGACCGGATGTGACACAAATGGCGTCACACTGGCTATTACGCCCATACAGACCCCTACTTTATTGATGTACGTAATGTTGGCTAACTGTCTGTTAAAAATCTATATTCATTTTTTCCCATTGCCTTTAGGGTGTAGTTGGAGAGCTCCTGAAATATAATACAAGAGCGTCCTTTTTGGCATATTCTGGGGCAGAATGTGTAGTTGTCTGAGATTGTCCTTAAAACAATAAAAAAAATAAGTGTTTTACAATAAGTGACATGCCTCTGTGTGGTAAACCCAGCTCTAATAACACATGTTATGGAAGGCAGCGCTGTTGGCATTTCTCCTAAAATGTTATGTAACTATTGATCTCAAGGAAACCACTCTCTAGATGTTTGAACACCAGACACTACCGGTAGCAGGGAGATGTTACCCTGCCACAGTCAGGGGCGTATCTAGGGGGGTGCAGCCGGACCTTTTGCACCGTGCGCAACTCTGCGGGGGGGCGCCACCGCATCACCCCGCGGCCAAAAACAGCGCGCGCCGCGCGTACAGTGGGACGCAGAAGAGGAGCTGCTGCTGCAGTCTGCCTGCCTCCCTCCCTCCTGACTGAGTCGTCTGGTCCGTCCTGACTAGTAGGTACTACTCCTAATAGAGTAATTAAATTGTAATAAAGTAGCCCAGGCAGGGGGGGGGGGGGAGAGTTATGAGGTGTATATATAATATATGTATACATCAGGCGCAGGCACCCACTGTGAGGTACTATATGTGCCTGCCTGGTGATGTATACATATATACACCTCATAGTGTGCCTGCCTGATGTATACATATGTATACCTGAGGTATATATATATGTATACATCAGGCAGGCACACACTATGAGGTGTAATAACCCCCCGCCCTCAACCAAGGCTGCAGGGGCTGAAAGCTGGAGCTGACAGCACCGACACCCCCCCGCTCCACACCTACTCTGGAGGGGGGAGGCGCCGAAATAGAGCTGTGCCCCGGGCGCCATGAACCCTAGTTACACCTCTGGCCACAGTGGATGATGTCTGGAGTGTTTTCACTCAGGATTGCTGCGATGGTGACATCAGGCTTCATTTTATTTTGTTCCTGTTGCATTACTGACAAGTGTCTTTGTGTACCGTATATACTCGTGTATAAGCCGACCCGTGTATAAGCCGACCCCCCTACTTTTGCCCCAAAAATCTGGAAAAACCTATTGACTCGTGTATAAGCCGAGGGTGGACCCCAGCACAGGTATACAGCCCCCAGCAGTGTGGTATACAGGCCCCCCCCAGTGGTATACAGGCCTCCCCAGTGGTAGTATACAGCAGCCCCAGTGGTAGTATATAGCATCCCCAGTGGTACTATATAGCATCCCCAGTGGTAGTATATAGCATCCCCAGCAGCCCCAGTGGTAGTATATAGCATCCCCAGCAGCCCCAGTGGTAGTATATAGCATCCCCAGCAGCCCCAGTGGTAGTATATAGCATCCCCAGCAGCCCCAGTGGTAGTATATAGCATCCCCAGCAGCCCCAGTGGTAGTATATAGCATCCCCAGCAGCCCCAGTGGTAGTATATAGCATCCCCAGCAGCCCCAGTGGTAGTATATAGCATCCCCAGCAGCCCCAGTGGTAGTATATAGCATCCCCAGCAGCCCCAGTGGTAGTATACAGCAGCCCCAGTGGTAGTATACAGCAGCCCCAGTGGTAGTATATAGCATCCCCAGCAGCCCCAGTGGTAGTATATAGCATCCCCAGCAGCCCCAGTGGTAGTATATATAGCATCCCCAGCAGCCCCAGTGGTAGTATATAGCATCCCCAGCAGCCCCAGTGGTAGTATATAGCATCCCCAGCAGCCCCAGTGGTAGTATATAGCATCCCCAGCAGCCCCAGTGGTAGTATATAGCAGCCCCAGCAGCCCCAGTGGTAGTATACAGCAGCCCCAGTGGTAGTATACAGCAGCCCCAGTGGTAGTATATAGCATCCCCAGCAGCCCCAGTGGTAGTATATAGCATCCCCAGCAGCCCCAGTGGTAGTATATAGCATCCCCAGCAGCCCCAGTGGTAGTATATAGCATCCCCAGCAGCCCCAGTGGTACTATATAGCATCCCCAGTGGTAGTATATAGCATCCCCAGCAGCCCCAGTGGTAGTATATAGCATCCCCAGCAGCCCCAGTGGTAGTATATAGCATCCCCAGCAGCCCCAGTGGTACTATATAGCATCACCAGTGGTAGTATATAGCATCCCCAGCAGCCCCAGTGGTAGTATATAGCATCCCCAGCAGCCCCAGTGGTAGTATATAGCATCCCCAGCAGCCCCAGTGGTAGTATATAGCATCCCCAGCAGCCCCAGTGGTAGTATATAGCATCCCCAGTGGTAGTATATAGCATCCCCAGCAGCCCCAGTGGTAGTATATAGCATCCCCAGCAGCCCCAGTGGTAGTATATAGCATCCCCAGCAGCCCCAGTGGTAGTATATAGCAGCCCCAGCAGCCCCAGTGGTAGTATATAGCAGCCCCAGCAGTAGTATACAGCAGCCCCAGTGGTAGTATATAGCAGCCCCAGTGGTAGTATACAGCAGCCCCAGTGGTAGTATATAGCATCCCCAGCAGCCCCAGTGGTAGTATACAGCATCCCCAGCAGCCCCAGTGGTAGTATATAGGAGCCCCAGCAGCCCCAGTGGTAGTATACAGGAGCCCTAGTGGTAGTATACAGGAGCCCAAGCAGCCCCAGTGGTAGTATACATCAGCCCCAGATGTATATACAGCCCCAGAGGTAGTATACAGCCCCAGTGGTAGTATACATCAGCCCCAGAGGTATATGCAGCCCCAGTGGTAGTATACAGGAGCCCAAGCAGCCCCAGTGGTAGTATACATCAGCCCCAGATGTATATACAGCCCCAGTGGTAGTATACAGCCCCAGTGGTAGTATACATCAGCCCCAGTGGTAGTATACAGGAGCCCAAGCAGCCCCAGTGGTAGTATACATCAGCCCCAGAGGTATATGCAGCCCCAGTGGTAGTATACAGCCCCAGTGGTACTATCCAGCAGCCCCAGAGGTATATACAGCCCCAGTATTAATAAACAGCCCCCCCCCTCCTTATCATGGCCCCCCAGGCTGCGGCAGCTGTCAAAATAACAAACAGTTTATACATCACCTTCCGACGCAGCTTCTCCGCTCCTCCGCTCGCCGGCTGCTTCTTCTTTCTTGTTGTGCCGACTTCTGTGACCGCGCGCAGGAAATGACGTCATCTCCTGCGCCCGGTCACATGACACCGGCACAACAAGGAAGAAGAAGCCGGCGAGCGGAGGGCAGAGGAGCGGAGGAGCTGCGTCGGAAGGTGATGTATAAAGTGTTTGTTATTTTGACAGCTGCCGCAGCCTGGGGGGGACATGATAAGGAGGGGGGCTGTTTATTACTACTGGGGGACCCATATTAAGGAGGGGGGGCTGTGTAGTGCAATATGCACGGCATCCCCCCGCCGCTGATGGACGGGGGATGCCGTGCATATTCATTGCACTAATGAGGCGGCCCCACGTGACCGCCTGCGGTCACCACGGCCCCCTCCTGCCTCCTCCAGCTCCCGGTCACAGCCCCCCCCCCACAGCATTACCGTATAGACCCGTGTATAAGCCGAGGGGGGGACTTTTCAGCCCAATTTGTGGGCTGAAAAACTCGGCTTATACACGAGTATATACGGTAATTTCTTCAGTAAGCAATTACAACTTCCAATGAAATCACACAAGACTTTTTGCTAAAATTGCTTTTTTTTTGCTATGCTGTTGTAATCAACCTGTGTATATCCTACAACACCTCCTACCTTAAAGGTGTTCTGCTTTCTGAGACGCCCTTTGTAAATTGTCCTATGTAATCCTCTGCAGTCTGACAGTTCAGACTGTTGTACTTTCTGTGATCTGTCATCTTTCTACTACCATCCTCCTTGAATGTCCTTTGTGGATTAGACATCATTGCCATCCCACCTTGGTGTACTTTAAAGAGTAGCTAATATACATTGTACTTATGGATTCAGACAAATCATGTTTCAAAAGAAACTGTTCAAACCAAGCAGAGACGCTTGGTGCTTCATGACATGACTAAACATTTCAGTGCACCTTCCTATTTTATTTATCATCCTTCTGCTCGATCTCGAGCAATGTTGACTTGATGGATAAATGCTCTTTCGGAACATCAATCTTGTGTGAGCTTAGATGGGTCCACCGGGGTCTCCACCAGTATCAAGTCATTGGGTTGCTGGTCTTCCTCTTCACTTTGTACCTTCTATTCTTCCCACCATAATATTCTTCTCTCATGATTTTTCTCTTCATATGTGTACAAAGTAGACAATTCATAGCTTGGTGATCCTTGCTTCAAGTGACGTATCTGGCTTGATTTGTTCCAAATGGATTCAAGATTCACTTCCTACCTTCTTGTTTTCCCCCTGTCTCCACTCTTTCCTCTTAGTTAATTGACAGCTTGCTCTTCATAGAGCCAGAGGAGGGCAGAGGTACATGGAAAATAAGCAGATGGGGAGATGCTCTTAAATGATTGGTTGCACCATAATGTATGAGCCCCTGGTTTGGACAGTAATTTTGTGCTGACAGATTCTCTTTATAGAGACACAGCACAAAGTGACTGTTCAAAGCAAGCACCGGCGTAAAATGTGCCCATGATGGGCTCGAGCAATGTTGTGTACCTTATTATTTATTTCTATTCCATCTCTCTTTGCCCTCCGCTCACTTCTGTATAGCCAGAAATCTCAATCAAAGAAGGTGGGGTGGGGTGGATGGAATGGAGCATAAGTAGATGGGAAGGTCCACTGAACAGTTTGGTCACACCAAGGGAGTACCAAGCACCTTTTTTAGTTTGAACAGTCATAGGGTTCTGACTGTTTCCCATTGATTGAACCTTTCTATGACTTGGTACTCTAAAGCTATGTGACAATGAGTTTTTAGCGTGTTTTTACGCTGATATTATGCAGCAGTAGATGGATCATTAATCTCCAGCCGATGTGTTTATTTTTTCCTTCACTAATTGACCTCGCCGGGTTCAAATCTGCGACATTCCATTTCTTGGGGTACGCTGATTTGTGAGATTTCCAGATTGCAGTAGATGTAAGATACGGGTAAACACATATCATAAAGTTTGTGAAGCAAATTACCAGAATATCAAAAGCAGCTTATAAAATATACAAAACAAAGAGACAAACACAGTAATAAACTTAAATAAAACACAAAAAAGCATGTACAGAATGCAGGTAACCTAGTTTACATAAGTGGCTGCAGAAATTGCTGCAACATCAAGAGCTCATGGTGTGAACATAGCCCTCTAATCCAGAGCTGCATTCACAATTCAGCGATCATCACAGCTGAAATCTAACCTGACACGTATTGTGGGTCTCCACATACAGCGCTGGCATTTAGCACTGTCAGGTTTCCTGTACTAATAAAGAATACAGTCTCCGACTATAAAAGAGGCTGTAACTTTGTTTTAAGACGAGATAAGACGCCGTATGTTTCTACAAAACGTCTCGGTTGTTTATGTAGATATATCAATACAAGCTGTAAAAAAATGTGCATTCTCCAAAGGTAAACATAACAATCTTTTCTCTTTCAGGGTCAGCTCTCAATACTACAAGAGAAAATTGATCATTTGGAGCGGCTGCTTGCAGAAAATAATGAGATCATCTCTAATATAAGAGACTCTGTAATCAACCTGAGTGAGTCTGTGAAGGATGGGCAGAAACCCCCAGAAGCCATAAACGGCAGTCGAGGATCTTTTTTTCCACTATTGCCCTCTGCACCTGCATTGCTTCCAATCAATAAGGAGGATTGTCGGTTTGCTCCTGCGAGTGGTAGCCAAAAATCTGATGTCCAGGTATGTGTCTCTCAAGAAATAAAGTCCTGAAAAGGGACTTAAGGATAGAAAATGTTAATGCTATCTCTTTAGCTTGTGACCTGATTTCATTATCTGAATTAATATATTTGTCGTATAACTTAATATTGTATTATAACTTAAAGATACAATCTGGGAGGTACTGGTAAGGTGGAATACCTAGCACACGAATTGAAAGGATGGTGAATGCAGAATTTTCTTTTTTTTTTTTTTTGTTCTTTTTTAGTTACACTCACTTCTCTATCTGTATAATTTTTAACTTTAGAACATTTGCCGTGAAGATATGTGAGGAATTTCACAGTGACTGTGATCGCCAAGCTGATAATTGTGATGTTCACTATTGTCAGTGTATTCCACACAATACCGAGTGTGTAGTTGCCGGTTAACAGCCGAGATCTGCAAGATCTGAGAAACAAGTAAATACTCATTGCATGTACCATAAGTGTTAAGGCACCACTCTAGTGTTTTACAGTGCTTGAGTGGCGCTTTCAAGCCAAGTCACTTGCCCCGGTCTTGTACTCACCTTCCTGCATCTTTACCTTTTTTCTGCATTGCTCCAGTCCCACAGTGCCATCTTGTGACAAGATGCCCGGAAGTCAGCGGTTCTATCACAAGCGCTCAATACAAGTCTGAGAGCCAAACAAGGCTCTCATAGACTTGTATTGAGTTGTGACCTCCAGGTCGCTCCATGAAGCATTGGTGCAACCAGAAGGATACAAATCACAGTAGACTGACTGACTGAAGCTGCACTGATAACAGTTGCTCTAAATGTTTATTCCCAAAATAGCAAAGTATGCCATAACATAGCAAGTTAGTCACCATCCATGTCTACCTCCGCTCCATTAGTTGTCTAGAGGGCTGATCTAAAATGCTTGGGTATTTCTGGGATAAGTGAAGCTCCATGCAGACTTTGAGCATACACAACTCCACTTCATTTAATATTGTGCTGAAATGCCTCATTCATGGACTCGCTGGCAGTTCCATCTGACTATTCCAAAGTTAGTAGATGGCTTTAAAAGGTTTAGAAAGCCATCATGGAAGAAATATACAGCTCTGGCAAAAATTAAGAGACCACTGCACAGTTTTCTAAAAATCACCATCTCTACATGTCTGACAGCTATTCCATTCGAGTGTCAGTTGATTTCAAACCAAAGTACACCTCATTCTACTTAATGTGCTTCTGAATTGGGGGTTCACCTGAACCAAATCTTATTTAATGAGGGAAAGTATAAAAAACACTGCTGTGGTCTTCACAATCCTCTTGAAAAGGACAAGCTGGATGACAAAACAAGTGCTAGGAATAGCCCAAAAGTAATTTGAAAGAAAAAATAACTTTTTTAAAGCTACAGACCGGCAGAGGGTGAAAGCGACTCTCCACTGATCGGTATGACCGGCATCTTATTCGAATGTCACTCTGCAACTGCAGGATGGCATCAAGTGACCTACAAAAGGAATGGCAAATGGCAGCTGGGGTAAAGTGCATGGCAAGAACAGTTTGTAACCGTCTCCTAGAGGCAGGGCTCAAGTCATGTAAAGCTATAAAAAAAGCCTTTTATCAAAGAGAAGCAAAGGAATGCCAGGCTGAAGTTTGCCGAAGACCATAAGGATTGGACCATAGAGGATTGGAGTAAAGCAATCTCTGATGAGTCTAATTTTTTGCTTTGCCCAGCACTTGGGCGTCTAATGGTTAGACGGAGGCTTACAAGCCACAGTGTCTTGCACCCACTGTGAAATATGGTGGAGAATTGGTGATGATCTGGGGATGCTTCAGCGAGGCTGGAATTGGGCAGGTTGATCTTTTCAAAGGACTTATGATTTAAGCCGCATACAAGGTTATCCTTGAAAAAACACTTGCTTCCTTCTGCTCGGGCAATGTTCTCCAACGCTTAGGTCTATTTTTTTCCTTCAGGACATTGCCCTATACCACACAGCTAGGTCAATCCATGTGTGGATGAAGGAGCACCCCATCATGAACCTGTCATGGCCAGCCTAATCTCTGGACCTGAACCCCATTGAAAACCTCTGAAATAAAATCAAGAGGAAGATGGATAGTCACAAGCCATCAAACAAAGAAGAACTGCTTAACTTTTTGTGCCATGATTGGCATAAGGTCACCTAAAAGCAGTATGAAAGAACTGGTGGAAAGCATGCCAAGAAGCATGAAAGCTGTGATTAAAAATCATGGTTATTCCACCAATTATTGATTTCTGAACTCTTCATGAGTTAGAACATGAATATTGTTGTTTCTAAATTAATATGAACTTGTTTTCTTTGCACTAAGGTCTGAAAGCGCTGTTTCTTTTTATTATATTGACTATTTCTCATTTTCATCAAATAAATACAACATTTTAGCTTTGAATTTCGGAGACATATTGTCAGTAGTTGATGGGATAAAAGAACAATGTACATTTTACTCAAAATATACCTATAAAGAGAAAAATCACAGAAACTGAAAATTTTGCAGTGGTCTCTTAATTTTTATCCAGAGCTGTAAGGCCATGTCCACACACTGCATTTTTTATCATTTTTTGTGGTGCTTTTGGTAGAATTTTCAGCAGCAAAACTAGATCTGTTTTTGGAAAAAAAAATGGCCCCAAAATGTATCACTTTTTTGGGGTTTATGCTGCATTTTTTGCTGTGCTTTTTTTTTATTTTTTTTTTGTTACAATAGACTCTTATTGTATTGAATAGAGTCAATGGAGAAAACAGATCACTAATTGATATTCTCATTATTTTTCTGGATGCATTTTCTGCCCCAAAAGTGGACAACAAAAAAAAAAAAAAAAGCTGCATTTGCACAGCGGTTCTGATAACTCATTGACTTTGCTGGGCATCACAGGGAGTGATCTGTTTTTCATGCAAAAATGGATCAGTAATGCTCTGTGAACAAGGCCTTACTATTTGTGTCACTGGGAAAAAGTAAACTGGTCACAATCTGTTTGACTAGTCGTTTCATCAAGCATGTTATGGGAGACCAAACAGAGAACGTAGGAAGAACCTGCCAACCCTGAGGATACTGGAATCCAACCCATGGCCCAATATTGTTAGACAGCAGGGCCGATCTTTGTGCTAATGTGCCATTAACGTAGCAGAGCAAACAATAGGGATTTTTATACCCCATTAATATATCACTACCGTTCTTTGTGTAAGCCTTTTCTTGCATTTTTGTTCCATATTCGCAGGGCATTGAACCTGGCTTTCCTGCTTGTCTGCACTGTGTCTTCAGCTCCATGTTATCATTTTGCCTGTTACTTGTCTAGCTTATCATTAAAGGGACACTGTCAAATCATTTTTCAGTATGATACTAATATTACCATGGAATCAATGGTGCTCTATAAATAAATAAAAAAAATTACCCTTGAATAGTGCCTGGGCAGACCTTTTAAAAACATGTAAAATCATTATTGTACCGTTTGTAGTTTCCATGTTATCAGCATTGTCAGACCCTACAGTGAGCCTCCTGGATTAGTCCTTTACATTACATTATAACCAAAGAGGAATAGTCCTGTGCTGTATAAACTGTCATGTAATTATGCACTCCCTCTCATCAGCTCTCTCCTCCCAACTCCCTCCTTCCTCTGCTAACAGTGCAGTATCAAGTTTCATGAGGAAAAGGGAGAGAGCTATTGCAGATCTGCCTTATCTAGATTCTTATCTGTTTCTGTAAGCAGGAATCCCTGCTGTGACAGTTTCTATGTTGTATTTCACCTCTTTTTTTGGCTGCAGACACAGAGGAGAATACAGCCCCCCTCCGAGTGATCTCCTGTAATGTGGTGTGAGTATGTGACATGCATATTCATGCTTATGGGGTGTGGACAGCGGAGAACTAAATTAATCAATCGCTGTGAGTGACCGATGGAGTGAATCTCTTTATTTGCAGTTTACAGAAGATAGGAGGGGAATACAAATGAAAGAAATATATGAATAGAGTGAGCGTAGAGTAAGGAATTAGAAAATGATAGTAGTTACATGTGGATTTTTGACCTGACCGGTTTTCTTTAACTTTTAGAAAGGAGTTCAGTTCTTGCTTATTAGACAATGTCTGTCCTTACTCCCCATTTCTTGTTTCTCACCTTGCACTACCTACATTTATTTCTGACTGGGATTAAAAAAAAGGGATAAAAGCTCTGTAATGACTGTGTAAAGTGAGTGGAGGGATTGGATAAGTTTACTATGAGATAGATAATCTTCTTATCCCTATGCTGTCTAGCCATGATTGAAGCTTCCTTACAATTTGATATCCATTCTCCCTGTGGTAAGGCCTTGGGTCCTCGTGTAATTATTCCCCATCAAAGACCTTTTGTTCTGATACTTGACTGCTTGTACTTGGTGACATCTTGTCTTCATAGAGGGAGAAATTGCGAGACTGGTGTCTTACATTATTGATGGTGTTAAGGCTTTTTATGTTTTTGTTGCCATTTCCTCTGAATATTGTGTGTTCTGTGTATACAGGCCTTCATTATTATTATTTTGTTAGAGTATATACTTCTTAACCATGGTAAATGTTGATATAGTCACAATTTTCACCATGTTTGTAGCACAGTAAATCAACAATCATTGCCCACTGTAATCCCCCATAGTCTTACAATTAAGCTGCATATAATGCATGAGTGGGCACAAAAAGTGGACAGGAATATAATAAAGCATGTACAAGAAATAACAAGAAGAAAAGTTTGTGCAAAAAGATGTAAAAGGCATTGTTAACTAGTACGTTGACTTCAAGTTAAACGCAGCAAAACACAATGAAAAATGCCCTACGGTGTAAAGAACCACCGCCTCTGACCAGTGAATGTTAGATCTGCAGCCTATTAGAGGCCATTGATCTGCTACAGCGCAAAGCAAGCCATGGGTCACAGTTACGTGATCATCAAGGAAATCGGCACCAGTATTGATGGAACAGCGCTGGTGCAGGCGTGGAGCATCTGTCATTTTTATTTTATACTGTTGTATATAGTCGTTACAAGAATGTATTAAAATACAATTTTATTGTTTTAATTTTTATTTCAGAAATCATTATTAGACATGAAAATAAGCAACTTTGTAATACATCTGATCAGACAAATTTGCTTCTTTCTCTGCCAGAATTGATCAGCCATTATAACGTCTCAATTCTGAGGTGAAATCTGTATTTAGTGAAGACTTTCCCATTACTGAGATAGGAGAATACAGGTGATACTGATTAGATTCTATGTTGATAGAAGAGGATGGTGGGGCGGAGCTCTACCTCTAGCTCCTCCTGACACCATAGAATCTCACCAGTAATACCAGCCATCTCCTATCTCAGTAATGGGTAAGTCTTTACTGAATACAGATTACACCTCAGAACTGAGAATTTTGATCATGACTGAACAATTCTGGCAGAGAAAGAAGCAGATTTGTCTGAACAGATAGAGTGGTACCTTGATTTGCGAGTAACTTTATTTTCGAGCATTTTGAAAGACTGTCTGCCATTTCTGAAAAATTGTAACTTGCTCAAAAAGCAATGGTTTGGATTACAAGCATCTGGCTGGCCGGCACTGCACATACTGTGCATCTTCCCACCGCTGTGCAATTTCCCCCCCCTTCCTACTGCCCGCCCACTGTTGCCACCATGCATTTCCCTTTACTGCTCGCTGTCACCACTGTGCGCCCCTCCTGTCCGCCCGCAGCTCCAAGTGCACGCTCAGTCCGATCCACCACTGTGATGATCAGTCGCTGTATTCCAGGTCGCCGTGCGCTGTATTGAGCTCTCTTGGCTCCCATACATTTACAGAAGCCGGTGGCCAATGCAACCCTGATGGCTGCTGGCGGCTGATTAGACACCATTTTTTCCGTAAATGCACGGGAGCCGAGAGACCTCAGTACTGTGGCCCGGTTGCAGCGGTGGATCTGTGTGTGTATGTGATGGGGGCTGCAGCAAGGGTATATTGGGGCATGATGGGGGGGTGGGGTGTGGGATGATGAGGATATTGGGGGCTGGATGGGCATGATTGTTTTACTGTCCAGTATTTTGTATTACTGTAATAATTTTACTGTTCTGTATCTATTATATAATTGCGAATGCTGCGAGTGCCCCTTTGTCGTCATGTGGATACGAACGAAGCATTGGCCGCGCAGCGGCCATTGCGAGCCGGCGAGTCGCTATGCCCGCGCAGCGGGCATGGCGAGTCGAAGCATTGGCCGCGCAGCGGGCATGGCGAGTCGAAGCATTGGCCGCGAAGCGGCCATTGCGAGTCGCTCTAAGGCGACTCGCTATGCCCGCGCAGCGGGCATGGCGAGTCGCCTTAGCAGCGCGAAGCATTGGCCGCGAAGCGGCCATTGCGAGTCAGAGACTCGCTCTGCTAGAATCCCGATGCATTGTGCATCGGGCACCCATCTAGTGTGTATATATATATGTATATATGTGTGTGCGTGTGTGTATGCATGTGTGTGTGTGGGTGTGTGTGTGTATATATATATATATATATATATATATATATATATATATATATATATATATCATATTCTATACCGTATATACTCGCGTCAGGCTGGGGGGTCCCTGGATTACGGGGGCTGCTGTATACTACCGCTGGGGCTGCAATATACTACCACTGGGGCTGCAATATACTACCACTGGGGCTGTATACACCACTGGGGCTGCAATATACTACCACTGGGGCTGTATACACCACTGGGGCTGCAATATACTACCACTGGGGCTGTATACACCACTGGGGCTGCAATATACTACCACTGGGGCTGCAATATACTACCACTGGGGCTGCAATATACTACCACTGGGGCTGCAATATACTACCACTGGGGCTGCAATATACTACCACTGGGGCTGTATACACCACTGGGGCTGTATACACCACTGGGGCTGTATACACCACTGGGGCTGCAATATACTACCACTGGGGCTGTATACTACCGCTGGGCTGTATACTACCGCTGGGGCTGCAATATACTACCACTGGGGCTGTATACACCACTGGGGCTGCAATATACTACCACTGGGGCTGTATACACCACTGGGGCTGTATATACCACTGGGGCTGCTGCTGTATACTACCACTGGGGCTGCTGGGGCTCCTATATACTACCACTGGGGCTGCTGGGGATGCTACATACTACCACTGGGGCTGCTGTATACTACCACTGGGGAGGCCTGTATACCACTGGGGGGGGCCTGTATACCACACTGCTGGGGGCTGTATACCTGTGCTGAGGTCCACCCTCGGCTTATACACGAGTCAATAGGTTTTTCCAGATTTTTGGGGCAAAAGTAGGGGGGTCGGCTTATACACGGGTCGGCTTATACACGAGTATATACGGTATGTAAATACAGTAGATATTTTTGAGTTGTGGAATGAATCGTCTGTGTTTTAATTATTTCTTATGGGATAATTTGCTTTGGTATACAAGCGATTTGAATTACAAGCACACTCCCGGAATGGATTATGTTTGTAAATCAAAGTTTCTTATTTTCATGTGTGCTATTGATTTATGAAATAAAAATTTAAAACAACAATTACACTTTTAAGGACCGTGTGCTGCACACCTTTTTTTGCTTCATTCCTTTCTGTTTCAGATTGAGTCTTTATTTTCAGATGAAACTTTTGCACTCGCCACTTTTCTTCAGTCTTTGTAGCATCATCAGTTCTTTGCTAAACTGTTATTATATAAAGAAGACTTGACCAGTTTTAGCCCTTATTTTATTCCTTCTACTCCCCAGAGTATTATATTTTCATAACTGGTTCTAGTGATTTCAGCATTTTACCTTTCTATTTGGTGCCAATTTTTGTAGTCATATCCATGTCGACTCACAGGACTCTTAGGCACAAGTATTTACTCTGCTCTGTATTCTTACCCTGCAAGCCACGTCGTCTTGCGAAAGATCATAAAATTAGTACTAATTAGTACTCTGCAGCCAAAAGAGATTACTCATTGGCGTAGCAGAAAGAAAATAAAATCTTTATTTGGCACTTAAGTCTGGTGACAGGTCCTCTTTAACCCCTTAAGGACCGAGTCACTTTGCAGCTTAATGACCGGACCATTTTTTGTAATTCTGACCACTCTCCCTTTATGAAGTAATATCTCTGGAACGCTTCAACGGATCCTAGCGATTCTGAGATTGTTTTTTCATGACATATTGGGCTTCATGTTACTATTAAATTTAGGTCGATAATTTTTGCGTTTATTTGTGAAAAAATAAAAAATTTGGCAAAAATTTTGAAAATTTAGCAATTTTCAAATTTTTAATTTTTATTCTGCTAAACCAGAGAGTTATGTGCCACAAAATAGTTAATAAATAACATGTCCCACATGTCTACTTCGCATCAGCACAATTTTGGAAGAAAAAAAAAAATTTGGTAGGACGTTATAAGGGTTCAAAGTTCATCAGCAATTATTCATTTTTCCAGCAAAATTTACAAAACCAATTTTTTAGTGACCACATCACATTTGAAGTCTCTTTGAGGGGCGTACATGACAGAAAACACCCAAAAGTGACACCATTCCAAAAACTGCACCCCTCAAGCTACTCAAAACGATATTCAAGAAGATTATTAACCCTTCAGGTGCTTCACAGGAACTAAAATAAAGTTGAAGGAAAAAATGGACATTTTAATTTTTGTAACAAAAATGTTCTTTTAGCCTCAATTTTTTCATTTTCACATGGGCAACAGGATAAAATGCATCCTAAAATTTGTTGGGCAATTTCTCCTGAGTACACCAATGCCTCATATGTGGTCATAAACCACTGTTTGGGCGCACGGCAGGGCTCAGAAGGGAGGGAGCGCAATTTGAATTTTAGAGCCAATTTTCCGTTCAAAAAGTGAAATGGCGCTCCTTCACTTCTGAGCCCTGCCGTGCGCCCAAACAGTGGTTTATGACCACATATAAGGTATCGGTGTACTCAGGAGAAATTGCCCAACAAATTTTGGGATGTATTTTATCCCTTTGCCCATGTGAAACTGAAAAAATGTAGGCAAAAATAATTTTTTTGTGAAAAAAAAGTGTTTTTTTAATTTTTATGAATGAATTTGTGAAGCATCTGGGGTTCAAAGTGCTCACTATGCATCTAGATACCTTCCTTAGGGGTCTAGTTTCCAAAATGGGGTCATTTGTGGGGGAGCTCCAATGTGGAGACACACAGGGACCCTCCATACGCGACATGGTGTCCGCTAACAATTTGAATGGAAAAAGCTCAAATTGTTAGCGGACACCATGTCGCGTTTTGGAGGGTCCCTGTGTATCTCCACATTGGAGCTCCCCACAAGTGACCCCATTTTGGAAACTAGACCCCCGAAGGAACGTATCTAGATGCATAGTGAGCACTTTGAACCCCCATATGCTTCAGAAATTCATCCGTAAAAATGAAAAAGCACTTTTTTTTCCACTAAAAAATTATTTTTTCATTATTACGGATCAATTTGTGAAGCATCTGGGGGTTCAAAGTGCTCACTATGTACCTAGATATGTTCCTTTGGGGGTCTAGTTTCTAAAATAGGGTCACTTGTTGGGGAGCTCCAATGTGGAGACACACAGGGACCCTCCAAACGCGACATGGTGTCCGCTAACAAATTGAGCTCATTTTCCATTCAAATTGTTAGCGGACACCATGTCGCGTATGGAGGGTCCCCGTGTGTCTCCACATTGGAGCTCCCCCACAAGTGACCCCATTTTGGAAACTACACCCCCAAAGGAACATATCTAGATGCATAGTGAGCACTTTCTACCCCCATATGCTTCACAAATTGATCTGTAAAAATGAAAAAAGAAAATTTGTGTGGAAAAAAAAAAGTGCTTTTTCATTTTTATTGATGAATTTGTGAAGCATCTGGGGGTTCAAAGTGCTCACTATGCATTTAGATATGTTCCTTAGGGGGTCTAGTTTCCGAAATGGGGTCACTTGTGGGGAAGCTCCAATGTGGAGACACACAGGGGCTCTCCATACGCAACATGGTGTCCACTAACAATTGGAATTGTTAGCGGACACCTTGTAGGATATGAAGAGCCCCTATGTGCCTAAACATTGGAGCTCCCCCACAAGTGACCCCATTTTGGAAACTAGACCACCCAAGGAACGTATCTAGATGCATAGTGAGCACTTTGAACCCACAGGTGCTTCACAAATTGATCCGTAAAAATGAAAAAAGAAACTTTTTTTGGAAAAAAACGTGCTTTCATTTTTATGGATGAATTTGTGAAGCATCTGAGAGTTCAAAGTGATCACTATGCATCTAGATACGTTCCTTCGGGGTCTAGTTTCCAAAATGGGGTCACTTGTGGGGAGCTCCAATGTTCAGGCACACAGGGAGGGGCTCTCCATACCTGACATGGTTTCCCCTAACAATTGGAGCTAATTTTCTATTGAAATTGTTAGCGGACACCATGTCGCGTATGGAGAACCTGTGTGCCACCAGCACAAGGGCAACTGGTAGATTTGGGGTACAGCACCAGAAAATGCCGCCTCTAATGAATGCGCTATTTTCTTGGGTGGCTGTGGGTTGAAATTTGCAGCGTGGGGGACCCACAACATTTGAGTCTCTCCACGCTGAGGATTCCAGCCAGCCAGCTACCAAGTTGTACATGGCTGGCTACAAATACAGCGAAGGCTTTATTTTATTTCTAGAACTAATTCTAGAAAAAAAAATGACGTAGGGCTCCGCCATATTTTTGGTCCAGCCAGGTACAACTAGGCAGCTACAGACTACCAGCAACCCCCAGCTGCCTCGTTGTACCTGGCTGCAACCAAAAATACAGCGAAGCCCATTTTTTTTTTTATTTCTAGAACTAATTCTAGAAAAAAAAATGACGTAGGGCTCCGCCATATTTTTGGCCCAGCCAGGTACAACTAGGCAGCTGGGGGCTGGAATCCGCAGCATGGAAAGGCCCAAGCGTTCTGGGCCCCCCATGCTGCGAATTGCAGCCCGCAGCCGCTCCAGAAAATGGCGCATTCATTGAAGCGCCATTTTCTGGCGCTGTACCCATGCTCTTCCAGTTGCCCTGGTGCCGGTGGCAAGCTGGGTAATAAAGGGGTTAATGCCAGCTTTTTATTGGCAGCTGGCACTAAGCCCGAGATTCATAATATAGGGCCAATGTTAGACCCGCCATTAGGAATCTCTGGTAAGTAGTCAATAAATACACACAGAGAAAAATATTTTTATTTTGAAAAAAAACACAAACAAAATTCAGACTCCATCTTTATTATAAAAAGATCCGACGTAGTCCACAACGAAGGTCCCACGACGCTCGATCGCGTCCGACATAGTCCACAACGAAGGTCCCACGATCGCCATGCAGGAGGATCGGACTGCAAAGTAGCGATCTGACAGCCCGGGTGCAGTGATCCACTATGTGGATCACTGCATCGGGGCTGTGAGATCGCTTTCTGCAGCTCAATCTGCATGCAGACAGATCGGACTGCAGAGCAGCGATCTGGCAGTTCAGGTGCAGCGCTGGGGCTGCGAGACTGCTTTCTGCAGCTTGATCCCTATGCAGGAGGATCGGACTGCAGAGCAGCGATCTGGCAGCCCGGGTGCAGCGCCGGGGCTGCAAGATTGCTTTCTGCAGTTCGATCCCCATGCAAGGGGAATCCCCTGCATGGAGAGCAAGCTTCAGAAAGCGATCTGACAGCTTGGGTGCAGTGGTCTGAAAGCCCGGATCACTGTGCAGTGGATCACTGCACAGTTTGGACCACTGCGCCCAAACTGTCAGATTGCTTTCTGCAGCTCAATCCCCATGCAAGGGGATTCCCCTGCATGAAGAGCAAGCTGCAGAAAACAATTGACAGCTTGGTTTCAGTGATCCACTGGATCACTGCACCCGAGCTGACAGATTGCTTTCTGCAGCTCAATCCCCATAGAGGGGAATCCCCCTTCATGGGGATCAAGATGTAGAAAGCGATCTGACAACTTGGGCACAGTGATCTACTGGATCACTGCACCTGAGCTGTCAGATCTCTTTCTGAAGTTCGATCCCCATGCAGGGGGATGGGGGATCAGGGATCCCCCTGCAGGGGGATGGGAGATCAGGGATCCCCCTGCAGGGGGATGGGAGATCAGGGATCCACCTGCAGGGGGATGGGGATCAGGGATCCCCATGCAGGGGGATGGGGGATCCCCATGCAGGGGGATGGGGGATCCCCATGCAAGGGGATGGGGGATCAGGGATCCCCATGAAGGGGGATCAGGGATCCCCCTGCAGGGGGATGGGGGATCAGGGATCCCCTCCAGGGGAATGGGGGATCAGGGATCCCCCTCCAGGGAGATGGGGGAATAGGGGTCCCCCTCCAGGTGGATCAGGGATCAGGGATCCCCCCTGAAGGGGGATCATGCAGGGGTCTTACCCAGGACCGCACCGTCCCAGCTGCAGGCAGGCCGGGGAGCGGCAGTGGAGAAGGGGGCGGGCGCCGACACCGCACACCGTCCTCCTGCGTGCCCGGCGCCTGCAGCTGCTGCACTGCAGGTGAGAAGCTGTGCAACGCTGCTGGAGGGCGGCGGTGCTGTGGAGCGACAGCACCCCCCCTTCTCCAGCTGCTGGAGGGCCCCCCGCCGGTCACCGGTACTGTGGCGGGGGGCCGGAGATAGCGGGGAACAGGGGGGGAAGGCGGACGGCGGACACAGCAGGGTACGGGGGGAGATGAGAGGGGGGGGGGGAACAGCAGGGGGCAGGGGTAATGAGCGGGGGAATGGGGGGGGGGCTGGGCTGGATGCGGACACAGCGGGGAGACAATGGAGGAGACCGGGAGGCAGGAGAGGGGGCCAGGAGCAGTGGGCACATAGGTAGAGGGGCAGAGGACACAGGCAGGGATGTGTGCAGGAGCCGGGCACAGCTGACAGCCCGGCTCCTGCAACGATCGCTCAGGGAAGTGCTGACATTCAGCACTTTCCTGCGCCATCGTGATGTGATCGGTCGGTCAGATTGACTGACCGATCACATCGCTCTGAGTGTGGGGACCCCTAAAAAGGGTCCCCACACCTCTGCCCCTGACCCTCAGCTGTCACTGACAGCTTTTAGAATTGAGCTGTCACTGTTTGTTTAGAAGCAGTGACAGTTCAAAGCCATGACGAGTATACTCGTCATGATGCGGGAACTGACATCTTTTCATGACGAGTATACTCGTCATTGGTCGTAAAGAGGTTAAAGATCACAAATGATGCATTGACGATTGTAGAAGCTATGCAGGTACTATATTTTGCTTTACATCACATTAATTTATTCCATCTCCCAGTAGTATGTTCTTTTTTTTCTTGTGCTTACACACTCAGATCTGTTTTTTTCTTAATTTTTTTTTTTTTTAACCACCCCTATAAATACATCTCCTGTACAGTCATGGCTAAAAGTTTGGCACCCTTGAAATTGTTCCAGAAAATGAAATATTACTCCCAGAAAAGTATTGCCGATACACAAGTTTATATCCTTTGCGTGTATTGAAACACATAAACAAAAAATACATAATTTCACACAAAACCCCCCAACAAAATTGTTGGTACTTTTTCAAAATTGTAGGTAAACAACTTTGTTTCAAGTATGTGCTGCTTATTCAAGCTTGCCTGTGGCAAGTAACAGGGGTGGGCAATATGAAAATCACCTGAAGAAAGATAAAATGGGGGAGACTTTGACTCAATCTTTGCATTGTATTTGTGTGTGCTACACTAAGCATAGAAAGCGGATAAGAGAACTGTCTGAGGACTTGAGAACCAAAATTATTGAAAAATCTCAAGGTTACAAGTAGGGCTGGGCGATTTTGGAAAAAATCTAAATCTCGATTTTATTTAAACCTATGGACGATTTTCGATTTAAATCTCGATTTTTTTTTTTCTATTTTCTTTTGCTTTTCTTTGATGAATAAAGAGAAAAAACTAAGAGGTACCGTATATACTCGTGTATAAGCCGACCCCCCTACTTTTGCCCCCAAAACCTGGGGAAAACCTATTGACTCGTGTATAAGCCGAGGGTGGACCCCAGCACAGGTATACAGACCCAGCAGTGTGGTATACAGCAGCCTCCCCAGTGGTATATACAGGCCCCAGCAGTGTTACAGCAGCAGCCCCCAGTGGTGCATACAGCAGCAGCCCCCAGTGGTGCATACAGCAGCAGCCCCCAGTGGTGCATACAGCAGCAGCCCCCCCCCCCCATGGGTATACAGGGCCGGCCCCCCCCCCCCTTGCTGCCTTAAACCTGTAAAGTAAGAGATCATTATACCTATCCCCGACGCCGCCATCGCGCTCCTCCGGCTTCTTCCGGCTTCCTCCCCCGGTGGACGCAGGCAATGACGTCATTGTCTGTGCGCCAGAGGAGGAAGCCGGAAGAAGTCGGATGAAGCCGGAGGAGCGCGATGGCGGTGTCGGGATAAGTATAATCTCTTACAGGTTTAAGGCAGCTAGGGGGGGGGAATCCTGTATACCCACGGGGGGGGGGGGGGCGGGGGCGCCGCCATTTTAAATCGAATCAGACGATTTTGGTTAAAACCAAAATCGTGGCCACAGCAGGGGGCGAATTAATCAAATTAATTCGATTAATCACCCAGCCCTAGTTAAAGTCAATCCCCAGAGATGTTTGGTGTTCCTTTGTCCTCCGTGCTCAACATAATCAAGAAGTTTACATCCCACGGCACTGTAGCTAATCTCCCTGGATGTGGACAACATTGATAAAAGGTTGTAACACAGGATGGTGAGCTAAGCAGATCCAATCAGGGTCCAAAGAAATTCATACTGTCCTCTAGGCTCAGGGTGCATCAGTATTATTGCGAGCTATCTGCTGAAATTTAAATTAAATGAAACTGACAGGAGACCCAGGAGGACCGCACTTCTAGCACAGACCTAAAAAAGATAGACTATATTTTGACAAAATATACATGGGTAAACCAAAATCCTTCTGGGAAAGAGTCTAACGAACAAATGATTACAAGATAGAGTTTTTGGTAAAGCCCCTAATTCTACTGTTCACCAAAAATGGAGTAATAAGGGTACTTTCACATCAGCGTTTTTTTTAAATTGCGGCAGATGCGGTGAAAAAACCGCATCTGCCGCGATTACCGCATGCCGGCTGCACTTGCGGCACGGTTGCGGCAAGCCCCATAGAAAGTATAGGGCGGTTTGCGGCAAGTGCGGTCTTACACTTGCGGCAGGTGCGGCCGCGAAAAAAACCGCGGCTGACTGCGTTTTTTTTCGCGGACGCACCTGCCGCAAGTGCAAAACCGCACTTGCCGCACCTACCGCAAGCCCGCCTATACATTCTATGGGGCTTGCCGCAACCGTGCCGCAAGTGCTGCCGGTATGCGGTAATCGCGGCAGATGCGTTTTTTTCACCGCATCTGCCGCGATTTCAAATAAACGCTAGTGTGAAAGCAGCCAGACCTACAAGTAAAATAACACAGTACCAACAGTCAAACATGGTAGATGTTCAAACATGTGTTGGAGTTGACTTGCTGCTTCTAGCACTGGGTGCCTTGACTGTGTCCAAGGCAACATGAAATCTGCAGATTACCAAAGGATTTTGGATAGCAATGTAGTGTCCAGTGTCAGAAAGCTGTTTTTGTGTCCTAGGTAACGGTTCTTCCAGCAGGACAACTCCCCCTCCTCCACCCCCCCCCCCCCCTTTCCTGCCAAACATGCTTTAAAAAGCATTCAGAAACTGAAGTAACCAGTGCTGAAGAGTTCTGAAGTGTTCAGCAATGAGTCTTGTTCTAAATCCCATTCAACACCTGTGGAGAGATCTGAAAATTGCTGCTGGGAAATGGCACCTTCAAATATGAGACTTTAAGCTGTTTGCAAAGGTAGAGTGGTCAAAAATTCCAGTTGAGAAATGTAAGGGATACGTCGCACACAGCGATATCGCTGTGTGTGACATGTAGCAGCGATGATCGATCAGGCCCCTGCTGTGAGGTGGTTGATCGCTGCACATCTTTCAGGACTATTTTTTTTGGTCCTTGTTCTCCCGCTGGTTAGCACGCATCGCTGCGTGTGACAGCGAGAGACCAGTGATCAGCGACCTACCAGGCTGGTAACCATGATAAACACCGGGTGACTAAGCAGCGTGCGCTGCCTAGATACCCACTGTTTATCATGGTTACTAGCGCTAAGCGGGAGGACGCTGGTAACCATGATAAACATCGGGTAACTAAGCAGCGCGCGCTACCTAGATACCTGCTGTTTATCATGGTTACCAGCGATGTGGAGGTGTCTCCCTGTTCGCTGAGGAGATCTGCTTGTTTGACATCTCCCCAGCGACCACACAGCGATGTTCCAGCCTGATCGTTGTCAGGATCGCTGGAACATCGCTGTGTGTGAAGGCACCTTAAGATGCTTGTAGATGGTCTAGGAATCCATTGATTGCAGTTACTTTATTCCAAAGGGGTGGAGTAGAACAAACAAATATTAAGCTGATAGTGGCAACAGTTTTGTATATACTATTTTTGGAGTTTTTTCTGATATGAACAATTTCCCTTTTTTTTTTCCAGTGTTTTCTTGTTTGTTCTATTACACACAAAGTAAATTAAATGTCTATAACAAAATGTGTAACTGCAATCATTTTCTGGGAGAAAAACTTTATTTTCTGGAACAAATTCAAGGGTGCCAATACTTTCAGCCATGACTGTATAAGAAAGTGTTTCAAAAGAAAACCTCCTTACGATGTTTCAGACCTGCTGTATGTAGACTTGTGCTTCCTACTTAATGTCTACAGAAGGATGGCTGGAGAGCGATCCCAGTGTCTTCTCTTGCATGTCCTCCTTTTCCTGTAGCACTAAGAGGTTGTCCGGAATTATAAAAAGTTGGTTGCTTTTTCCAGCAACTATCGTTGTCCTATCATGTGCAGAAAGCTCATTGTGATGGACAGACTGATGTGCTCTGGCCAACAGTGGTGTTTTTCTTCTTGCGTGTCACTCTGCTGCAGCCTGAGTGTTATAGAGACATTGGGCTTTAAGCTGAATAATTGAATTGTCTGTCTGCGGTGTATGGGAGCTTTCATTCTCCTGCTGGTGATAAAACATGCTCATATGTTGACAGACAATGATGATAATGACTGCTTTATCTGGTTTGGACATAAAGATATATGTTTTGTTTGTTTTTCTGAAAGTTATGGCTGTCCGCTTAGTTTATTACCTTGTTATATGTATTGTGTTGCTGGATATCCAAGCTTCATTTTTCTAAAGGTGTGGGCCGTGTTTGTCACTAAACGTAGTCTGTGCATACTGTGGCTCCTTTCCAATGTTGCACGCTCATAATCTTTTTATTGTTGACTTATGCTGCTGGCATATTTGTTCTTTTCATATCTAACACAAAGCTACGGTTGCCACCAGAGGATCTGTCTATCTAAATGTTTTAGAATATTCTTGTATTTTCTGTGAAATAATTCACAAAACATTTTCGTAGACCTGTGTATTTTCCTGTTACTCCGTTAATTCTTCTGGAAATGTGTAAATAAATTGACAATTGGATTTCCCCTTCACTGTCTGGTACTCTCAGCATTGATTGGAAAGTGTCATTGTGTATTGACTCATCCCATTTCCAGCTGGAATAGAAATACCCAATTGTCAATTTATTCATACACTTTCTAATAATGAGTGGCACTTTGTAGTATTATAAAACTGATGCTCCAGAATTGTTAGTATGCAAAACATTAACTAAAATTCCAGAACTAACAGGACCTCGTCATCTCTTTCTACGGTTTTCACTTTCGTGACCAAGTCATATTTTCAACTCTGACATTGTCATTTTATAAAACAAGCAAAAAAGTATGTGCATAAGTATATATAGTATATATAATTATGTGCTTGTAATAGAGAGACCAGATACCTTGCAATAAATAAATCTAGTACTGTTGAAGACAGCTATATCAAGGTTATACTTTCTGGCAGCCATCCATTGAGACACAGAGGGGTGGAGAAGGGGACACATCAGGACCCCACCCTGGGCGACCAGAGGCTGTATTGAAGGCTTCATGAAAAAGGCATTTCACTCCTGAGGAACCCACCGGAACATCATTGGTTGGGGGAAACTCGTCGAGTGAGCTATCCTCTGCAGGATGAGATGAGCATGACAACTACCTACATGGTCTAAAGGTTAAAGCGAACCTGTCACCCCCTCCAGACATCTAAAAATACCATCGCTACCTTCTGCAGCACTAATCCTGCATTCTGACAAGGTGTCTATAGCATTTATGCTCCCTTGATTCACTGAAATAAAGACTTATATAAAATCTGATTCAAACCTGACACAAGACCGGGAGGCGGGTTTTCAAGTGTCTGTCTCCTTCCTCTGTGGTGTCAGTCATCCCTCTCTGCTCTCTGTGTTCCACCTCCAGGGCCACCTCCCTGCACTGGAGAGCTTAGTCAGCTCTGCTACAACATAGAGCTGGGAGACCCCACAGTAGTAAATCTAGCAGGAGGATACTGCCTGCTACGTAGCAGCCCTTGAGCTGAGCAGTTTTCACTTTCAGTTTCTTGCACCCAGCAGCATTGCTCCGTCCTCAGCCCCTGATCTAAAGCACAAACTCAACTCTGCTGCACTGCTGACAGCTCAGCTCAAAGGCTGCAATGTAGCAGGCAGCGCTTTGTCTGCTCAGGGTCCTCCTGCTAGATTTACTACTGTGGGGTCTCCTATAACAGCAGCTCTATGTTGTAGCAGAGCTGACAAAGCTCTGTAATGCAGGGAGATGGCCCTGGAGGCGGTGCACAGAGAGCAGAGAGGGATGACTGACACCACAGAGGAGGGAGACAGACACTTGAAAACCCGCCTCCCGGTCTTGGATCAGGTTTGAAACAGATTTTATATAAGTCTTTATTTCAGTGAATCAAGGGAGCATAAATGCTATAGACACCTTATCAGACTGCAGCCTTAGTGCTGCAGAAGGTGGCTATGGTATTTTTAGATGTCTGGAGGGGGTGACAGGTTCGCTTTAACCATTTCCCTGCCTGATCATGGTCCTTCTGGTTTGATTCACATTGTTGGGGTTAAGGTGATTTACTGTGCCTGGTTGAGTCTGGGATTATTTGTTGGGGTCTTGTTTTATTTTAGTGTATGGGAGTACACTCAATGGGATAGGGGATGCAAGATCTGGAATTGTAGATCTGCACATTAGTGGAGGAGTGTGTTGCTCAGACATCAGCAATAGTGACAAATTCTACCACTATTACAAACATAAGCTCCTATCCCTATAAAGTGATACATATATAGAGAAGTACTGCCATATTTTTGTCATTGCTGACCCCAAAGGTGGTTTATTATTCTTTTATCACCAGCGAGTCTAAGGGGATTGTCCTGGACTCCCAGGGCTGATAACGGTAAGACAGGACACCCGGGTATAATTTAAGAAGGGGAGATTCTGCACAGACACTACCCAACCCCAACAAGACTTGGGACCAGAAGGGAAAGCCGCCCAGGAACGGGGACACCAACTAGGGGGTTTTCCTTTTCTATGTGTTGAAAACTCCGTTGTCAGGCAGGGGAGCTAGGGGAAAAACAGGGTGACCCTTCCCCCTCTCCCCTTCTTTAGCAAAAGTATCATACTGTTTGGCAAAAAGGGAAAACCTCCGTATCTTAAACTACTAATAAAAGTAAAATTTTAGTAACTACAACCTTGATATAGCTGCATGTATAACAGGTTTACTGATATCCATATACGTTGAGTGTACTGTTGAAGACACAGGGTACTTGGTACATCTTTTTTTTTTTTGCAAAAAAGGGTATGTACCAATTACCTTGTGTGTTTTTACGAGCACTAGTTTATATTTATTTTGATACTGGATATTTTGCCTGCTAGCCAGCACCACACGACTGACCCGCAGCCCTAAGTCACATTGTGACATTGGCATTCTGTGCGTTAGTGCCCAGCATACCTCATAGTTTATATTTATGTATTGCAAGGTATTTGGTCATAATTAGGGATGAGCGAGTATGCTCTGCGCTACTCGTTACTCGCACGAGTATCCCGGTACTCAGGATGCTCGGCGAGCACAGAGTACCGCCGAGATGCTCGGACTGCTCGGTAATAATAAGCGATCTGACACACGTACACAGCTCCCTTGAGTGCACACAGTGAGCTGGCACCTCACAGAGAGCAGATTCATTGTTAGGATCCCTCTGGGGGCCACAGCAAGGTGTTGTATGTGTCAGCGATTTCAAAAAGTTCCCCCTCCCGCCCTTTCCCAGCAATACTCGTTTTATAACCGGAAGTCTGTGGGCGGAGCCTGTCACTCATTGACTTACATTGGGCTCGGTGCTCGGCCGAGTACACGAGTATCTTGAGATGCTCGGCCAGAGCACCCGAGCATTTTAGTGCTCGCTCATCACTAGTCATAATATGCACATACATTTTTGCTTGTTTTATTCAATTTGGTGTTTATTGTGAACTTTGTGTACAGGCATGTTCACCCAAGTTCGCTTTGGCTCAGGCTTTTTCTATATTTCATTGTCATTTTATTTCATAACTAGATGTGGAATGTTTCCACATACAGTTGAACTTTGGATTCCGAGCATACTTTTTTATGGGAATGTGTTTGTAATCCAAATCGCCCTTATATTGAAGCAAAGAAATAATGGAAACGCAGACCATTTGTTTCACAACCCAAAAATGTGTTCATATAAAAATATTACAGTAGTACAAAATACAGTACACTATGCACTACAGCTAGAGAGACCTCTGAGGCATGCACAAGCTGTATACACCTGTATCACAGATGTACAGGAAGGTAATCAGTTGGTTTAGTAGCGGTGTATCAGGTATGGAGAGTGGTGAATATGCAGAGGCCGGAAGTGAGAAGTCCGCAATTAATGGTGTATACTGTACTGTTTCTTTGCAGGGAGGGAGGTACCGTACAGTAGAGGGGTGGGGAAGGCTCATGTAATCTTATTGTGAAATCTTGATTGTTTACAGAATTAGAATTTTTTAAAAATGTTAAAGATCACCTGTCACCCCCCTGCTGCATGGAAATCTAAATGCAGCACTGAATGCAGCATGCCTGATTCATTCAGGGAATGGGTCGCCCATGTGTCTGTGTGCTGTGTACCCTGAGATATAGCTTAGAAAAATGTAGTTAGAAGCCATGGAGGCAGTCCCTGTGGCTGGAGTGAGCTCGATTGACTGGGGGGACCATTCCCTCCCCCTCTGCCTTTGTGTGGCACCTCCTGCTGTGCTGTTTATGCTTTGTTCAGACACCAGGGCAGGAATCTGGAGCTGACGTCAGGACAAATGATTTGCATCCACTCTGAGTGACAGAGAGCAGGGGAGGAGGAGGGCAGAGCCTGCACAGCAGAAGCAACACAGAGGCAGGGGAGGGAATGACCCCAGTCAATCGAGCTCACTCCAGCCACAATGACTACCTCCATGGCTTCTAACTAAGTTTTTTTTTTCTAAGCCTATATCTCGGGGTACACAGCACACAGACAGATGGGGGACCCCTTCCCTGAATGCAGCAGACATGCTGCATTCAGTGCTGCATTTAGATTGCCATGCAGCAGGGGGGTGACAGGTCCTCTTTAACTTGTCCTGCAATACGCTCTCAAACAGTTACTTCTAATCCAAGGTTCAACTGTTTCGATTATTCTTTCTATGACACATTGCACTTCATGATTGAGGTACTTTTAGGTCAGTGTGATTTGCATTAATGATTTGTCCAATATTTTGAACAATTTGCAGTTTTTACAAGCTGAATTTTTTAACCCTGGAAACAGTCATTCCATACACAAATTAAGAGTGGTTTCATACATGCATTTTTTTGTCTTGTCAATATCCATTCAAAACCTGAAGACTACTGATCAGCCATGTGTCCCCATACTTAACATGGGGCTGCAGGGACATGCATTGGTATCAGTATTTCAGCCCAGCTGCACCACTGCACCCTTTTGACCTCTTCCGAATGCACAAAGTGGTGAGTTTTGCAGCAAAACAAAATTCCTGGTGCATGTGGATTCCAATGGCATTTTGACACACACTCTCACAATCACTCTCTCTATTTCTCTCGACAAAAACGCTTTTAAAACTGATACATCCGCAACGTTTGTTTTCCCCTGTAAAAACGTTGCGGTAGCATGCATTTATACTTCAGTCAACAGATGCTGATGCACCTGTTTTTATTCTGATCAGGGCGCAACGCTAGTTTGAAGCCAGCCTAAGCTAATTAATAGCATAAATATACAGGATGGGCCATTTATATGGAGGCACCTAAATTAAAATGGGAATGGTTTGTGATATCAACATCCTGTTTGTGGCACATTAGAATGTGAGAGGGAGAAAACTTTTCCAGATGGGTGGTGACCATGGCGGCCAGTTTGAAGTCATTCATTTTGGATCCAAGTTTATTTTTTCAATGGGAAGCGGGGCATGTGACACATCAAACTTATTGAGAATTTCATAAGAAAAAACAATGGTGTGCTTGGTTTTAACTTAACATTATTATTTCATGAGTTATTTACAAGTTTATGACCACTTATAAAATGTGTTCAAAGTGCTGCCCGTTGTGTTGGATTGTCAATGCAACCCTCTTCTCCCACTCTTGACACCCTGATAGCAACACTGCAGAAGAAATGCTAGCACAGGCTTCCACTATCCGTTGTTTCAGATGCTGCACATCTCGCATCTTTACAGCATAGACAATTGCCTTCAGATGAGGGATGGGGCAAACTTTTTTGTGAATGGTGAAGTTAACAAACAAAACCATCACTATTGGTCTGACACTAACCCACAGTGGACAGATGTTCATTGTAGAAAAAAAGCAGATCGCACACATGGGACAATACTAAAGTAATTTCAAACGGCAACTTTATGGCTTTAAGAAACGCTAAAAGAAATCAAGATAAATGTGGTAGCCAGTAAGGGTACCTTTTTTCAGACCAAGCAGAGGGAAAAAATTATAGAATCACTCAAGAGTGAGGACTAAAATGGGGACATTACAACAAGAAAGGTCACCAGGATGGGGACATTACTACAAGAAGGGGTTCAGGATGGGGACATTACTACAAGAAGGGGATCAGGATGGAGGACATTACTAGAGAAGGAGACTAGGATGGGGACATTACAACAAGAAGGGGACTAGGATGGGACATTACTACAAGATGAGGACCAGAATGGGGCATTACTGCAATATTAGATCCGGACATTACTACAAGATGAAGATATTCCTACAAGAAGGGTATCAGGAATTGGACATTACTAGATTGAGCAAAAAATTCTGGTATTACTAAAAATGTCACTTAGGTGGCCGTCACACGCACAGATATCTTTAGCGATATTGTAAGCGATCACGTGCACGCGCAATCGCTTACAATATCGCTCACATCGCTGGTGAGATGTCACACAGACACTCACCAGCGATGCGGAGCCGCGATCTCGCTCGTTACTATGGTACACATCGAGTTACTAGGGCCGCGCGTCGCTTAGTTACCCGACGTGTATCATAGTTATCATCTCCCAGCATAGGCTCTGCCGATGGGAGATCGTTCATCGTGGTGTTATACACCACGATGGAGGAGATCGTGAAATCGTTCATCGCTAGATCTGAGAACCGGACCTCAGATCAGCGATGTCACGATCAAGCGATTTAACATCGTAAATCGCTTGATTACATGCATCGATTTTAAGCCCGATATCGCTTAAGCAATCAAAAAGGAGATCGCTTAAACGATATCGGGCAAGATATCTGTGCGTGTGACGGCCGCCTAAATCCTACAAGGGATGCAGCCACCCGATAGAAAAAAATATAAAAATTATCTGAGCAGCCTGCCAACCTAGCTGAGTTTGAGACCCCTGGTGTAGGCCAACACTGGATTTCCACCACCCAGCTAAATGTTGGGTCTCAGTCAGATGGACCATACGTAGCAGCCATTCCTATGATAGTTTGAGCATTAATTCACTTGTACAATTTTTTTTTTTCTCTCCTGTTGGACTGAGTTGTTCGCACAAAAGCATTGAGAATCAACAGTTATTGATCCAGATGTCAGTTCAAACTCACCACTGCAAAAATGTAGATACGTGAATATTTGATAAAATAAACCTGAGGAACTGCAACAGTTCTTTTTTTTTTTTTTCCCCCATCAGCAAAAAAACTGACCGAACCCTAAGGCAATGTTCACACATTGTGTTTTTGCTGCAAAAATGCAACAAAACTTTAGGGGTTGTAGATACACTGCTAAAGTGAAATACACTAAGCAGAGCAGTTTTAGTTTACTGAGCATGCTCAGTACACGAACAGCGGATCTGGAAACGATCCTATTTTTCCCGGATTGGAGCTCCATAGACCCCCATGTTATTTGAATTGGACAGAGTCAGATCCGATGCTGTCTGGTTCTGTCAGATTGTCTGCTGCACCCAAAATCAAAGCAGTCTCAAATTTTGGGGACATGAAAAAAGCAAACCCAATCTGATCCCTGCACACACGGATGGTCATTAAGGACCAATCCGTGCCCATAGGGATCCAAGGAGGCTAAATCTGATATGTGGCTATCAATGTTACAACGGATATCCATGTAACCCTAAAAAAGTAATGTGAAGGGGGCTTTAACCTTAGCTGGTAATCCAAAACAGAGGTTTAACCACGCTATATTTTCAAATTATTTGTTTAAAATTAAGGCTACATTCACACTGTGTGCGTTTTTGGTTTGTTTTTGCTCATCCTTTTTTGTAGCCAAAACCATGAGTGGAAGAATTCGAGGAAAAGTATAATAGAAACACGTTACCACTTGTGTATTTATCACCCACTCCTGGTTTTGGCTTCAAAACACTGATGAGCAAAAACAAACCAAAAATGAACAGTGTGAATGTAGCCTTAAAGGGATCCTGTCACCCCCAAAACACATCCTAAGCTATTAAAACTGTCCATAGAGCATATTAACACTTACCCTACACTCCTTTTAGCTCCTAAATGCATATAGTCAAACTGAATATAAACGTTTTAAAAGTACCTCATTACTGATGATAATGAGTGACTATGGTATTCATAGTCACTCAGCCAGGCTGCCCCTCTTCATCATATCACGCCTGAATAGGCGTGATCTTCATCATAGATTCAAATGCTTGCCTCCCTGCGCGCTCCCACTCTCCATTCCGTCCGGGCTTACAGTGTTGGGGCTGTATGACGCGATTCACGTCATTTCCGGCACCGGGTGACGTATTTATACCCGCGCCGCTGTTAGAGCTTCAAGCTCCGTACTGCGCATGCGCAGTGCGGGACTTGAAGCTAACAGCGGTGCGGGTGTAAATACGTCACCCGGCGCCGGAAATGACGCGAATCGCGTCATACAGCCCCAACACTGAAGCCCGGACGGAATGGGAGAGTGGGGAGGCGCGCAGGGAGGCACGCATTTGAATCTATGATGAAGACACGCCTATTCAGGCGTGATATGATGAAGAGGGGCAGCCTGGCTGAGTGACTATGAATACCATAGTCACTCATTATCAGTAATGAGGTACTTTTAAAACGTTTATATTCAGTTTGACTATATGCATTTAGGAGCTAAAAGGAGTGTAGGGTAAGTGTTAATATGCTCTAGGGACAGCTTTTAATAGCTTAGGATGTGTTTTGGGGGTGACAGGATCCCTTTAAGGCTATGTCACACGCTTCAACATCGTTAATGATATCACTGAAACATCACGTTTTTTTAATCGCTTAAACGATATATCATTTGTGCGTCGTTGCGTGTAACTGAGCGATTTTGCGGTGAAAAATCATTTGATCGCTCATCACAGATGAGGAAGCTGCCTAGTGCAGCAGAACGCATGGGGCACCCGGACTACCAGGTTGTATAGTTGGGTATGACGCGATTAGCGTCATAGCGGCTATACCGCCTATCTACAATGACGAGGAAGGCTCTGTATTGTTTAGCACGCCCATAGGGGCATGCATAAATTTACATTACAGGTGGCGAGTAGAAGCCACAGGGAACTCCCTGTGTGACTTCTCAAGCTCAGAGAAGCCGCAGTGCTGCAGGTAGAAAAATAACTTATGAACTTTACAAATAGCCATTTGTAAGACAAAGGGATGTCTAGAAAGAGATTAGGATGGTGCAGGGACTGCTCTTAAAAGGCTGGGGGCTCATTTTTAGGGGTCAGGTTCCCTTTAAAGATTTGAGATCCTGACCTCAAATCCATTGTGCGTCGTTTAATTAACCAACGTTCTACCTGCTGCATCGTTGTGTGTGACACTGATAACTATCTTGTGAACGACTTCTCCTATTCACAACATTGAATAAGTATCATTCTTGGGTTGTGCAAACGATAGCTGCTTGCCATATCGTTGGCGCCTCATTCACGATATCTAGATGTGTGACATCTCACCAACGATGTCGAAAGATTGTCTGAGCGATCTCGTACACGGGAGATCGCTCGTGCGATTGTTAACGATATTGAAGCGTGTAACGTGGCCTTTACGGTTCCATTTAAATATTTTCATCCTGTCAACAGGTGTTTTGCTCATTTGTTAGGTGATGGCAGCCTGTTTACTCTGCCTAATTAAAGGGAAACAAGGGCCCCTAGGGACATTTATTGATGATCATCCAATGTATATCCAGCTTAAGTTTGTATTGCTCAGTAATTAGTTGTGATAAATCTGCCCCGATGTCCTTACACAGTGATATCTCGGTTTTCGTCGATAATCCGTCCAAAAACTCGACGAATACAGAGGCAATGATTTCCATAGGAAACTATGTTAAATCAATTAATTGGTTCAAGACACCGAAAGAGACCTACAAAAAAACACATTTACAGTAAGTAAAGCTAGTGGTTCATACTGGAAACACTCAGAAATGTCTAAAATGAATATGAAACAATAATTTAAAGAAAAAATAATCTAGTATTTTATTTTTATAAAAATTCTTTTTGGTGTATGGAATACGCCGAGGAGAGGAGTGAGGAGTCACAGGGGTGCACATATATGTTTTCGAAGGGGAATCACATTTTTATTGCAAGATTAGCAGAGAGAGGTACTGACAAAAACCGATGAAGACTGAGACATCGACGAAAACAGAGACACATTTTTTCATTGAAAAAAATAATTTGAAAACGAAACAGACAATAACCGAAGTCAAAGTAAAGTGAAGTATCACTGTAATTGTTGGTAGCATTGTTAGAGTCCACGGAAATTCGACTGTACTGAGATGTCGTCTGTGTGCAGTTTGATGATTTCCACATACCTATTGACTTGCATTGCTGAGTGCAATCCAAATATCAGATCAAACTCAGACATGCAGTGATTTTTTTCTAATAACCTCATAGACTAATATTGCTCTGAGTGCGAACCAATGTTTTTGTCGGATTGCACTCGGCCCATAAATACGGCAATCTTTCCCTGTCCTGACTCTGCTTACCTATGTAGTAAAGGTCCTCGAAGCCACCATTGGTGTTTTCTGGTTCTGTACTTATTCATATTACCAGAATTGGTGTTGAGCTTTCTTGTTTCTTTTTACTATATTGCCTTAATGTGGTTACTCTAGTTTTGACTATTTGATCTGGTCACAAACATCTATTATGCAGAAATGCATGGCATCACATTAGCAGAGGGAAGATGGCACTTTGTATGCTCATAATTGACAAGTTTGATTTTTATTTTTTTTTTTATTTATTTATTTTTTTTTGTGCTTGGACAATTTCACAGACCAACATGAAAATCTGTTTAGGCACATGCTAATTCCACCCCAAATTGACCATAGTGTGGGTGGCTCTGGGTATTAAAAAGTTGGGATGTGTATTACGTATACTTGACTCGGGTAATTCGCATCTCTGTTCACCAGAGTTTGGGCACAATGCACCTGACAGGCACAGGTTCGAAAATCGCCTGTATCATCCATTTACTGTATATAAATTTCAGGGCTCTAAAAGTAGTTAGTGTCCTTCATAGGAATGGATTAAAAGAAAGTATATGAAATCAGATGCAATAACATTTCATTAAACAGCCATAAAAGTAATAAAACAAAAAGTACCCAAATTTCACAACTACTGCCAAATAGCCTCCAGTTTTCAGAACAGAACGATCATTAAACATTAAAATTAGGATAAAAAAACTTAATTGTAAGGCACTTGCTACTGGAATCAAGTTCACTCAGATTCAGACTTTATAAGCTCATCTGAAGAAAGAAAGAAAAGCAAGGTTGGCAGATATTTGCATTGAGACATTTTTGGCATTCAGAATTTGACAACCTTCTTTGAGCCGTATCCATGTTGCAGGTGCATCTACAAGGTGGGCCATTTATAGGGTGGGCCATTTATATGGATGCACCTAAATAGAATGAGAATAGTTGGTGATATCAACTTCCTGTTTGTGGTACATTAGTATATGGGACAGGGTTCTAATGTGCCACAAACAGGAAGTTGATATCACCAACCATTCCCATTTTATTTAGGTGTATCCATATAAATGGCCCACCCTGTACATCTTTCAGGAGATGTTCAGGCACAATATTTTTGAGATGCCACCCTCTTATTTCAAAGAAAACCCTACTTATGTCTATGAAATGTCCACAAACTTTGCGGTGTTTATTCAAAAAATGAGCAAAATAAACAATCGTGATAAAAAAAAACCCTGAACTTACAAGCTTCAAAAGTGAGACTTAAGCCCCCGTCACACTAAGCGAGATCGCTGCTAAGTCACAAATTTGGTGATGCAACAGCGACCTAACTGTTTGACACTTAGCAGCAACCAGGCTCCTGCTGTGAGATCGCTGGTCGTGTCAGTCGCCTGGACCATTATTTGATCGTTGGGCTCCCACTGGGCAGCATGCATCGGTGTGTTTGACAAGGACAACGACCTCAATACTACAGGTCTGAGAAACCGGGTCCCAATGACCTCCGTATCATTCCAGATTGTTGTTGCGTCGCTGGTGAGATCTCACTGTGATCTGTGACTGTGACCAACAGCGACGCACCAGGTCGTATCGCTGTCAGGATCGCTGGTGCGTCGCCAAGTGTGATGGTATTTTAAAGAGAACCTTCACCAAACCAGGCATGGTGATCTAATTACAGCACTGGATACAGCATGTCTGCAGCATGCAGACAAGGGGTCCCCCAGCACTTGAGCAGCCCTGTACCCCGAGATAATACACTTAGAAAACTTACATGCTACAGCCACTAAGGAGGTGGCTAGAGGCTGCTGCCAAGGGCAGATTCACACCCCCTGCATGTGTAATCTGCCCACCGCTGCCAATCATTCTCTCCCTGTCTGCAGCATTTAAACAGAGGTTTTTTCTTCTCTCTCCCCCAGAAAGTCCATTAGCCCCGCCCCTGAGGGGCGGGGCTAAATGGGAGAGAAAGAAAACTCAGTTTAAATGCTGCAGACAGGGAGAGAATGATTGGCAGCGGTGGGCAGATTACACATGCAGGGGGTGTGAATCTGCCCTTGGCTGCAGCCTCTAGCCGCCTCCTTAGTGGCTGTAGCATGTAAGTTTTTAAGTGTATTATCTCGGGGTACAGTGCTGCTCAAGTGCTGGGGGACCCCTTGCCTGCATGCTGGAGACATGCTGTATCCAGTGCAGTAATTGGATCACCATGCCTGGTTTGGTGACAGGTCCTCTTTAAAGCTTTGAAAGTGAGATTAGATCAAGCTTAATGAGATTGAGAAGCCATGGAGGTCACACCTGCTTTCGGCAAAGATGACTGTAAAACTGAGTAGCGGGGAGTTTAAAGTGGCACCTAAAGATGAAAAGGTTTTTGGAGAGGTAGGATTCACTGCTGCCTTAAAGACAAGGGGGAAGCGAAAAGATATGAGCTCTGCCTGTCAGGCCAGTTGCACCTGATGGAGGGTTATTAGGGGCAGATGCGCAGTACCTGGTCATAGTCTCTGTGTAGCGACTTCTCAAGTTTCTCTCTGCAGCACATTCGGCCAGGAACAGCTAATGGGTAGAGGTGCTGGGTGTCGCACTCCTACAGATCAGGTATTGATTCCTATTTTGGGAATAGGTCATCAGTCTAAAAGTAAAATATAAAAAACTTTAACCCCTTGTGCATAGAAATTGAGGGCTACAAGTTATTTGCCAATTTTTATCTTTCACGCACTGAATATAAATAAATTGTTATATATGTATTTATATTTTAGATGCTGGATGTATATGAAATTCTTCCATTTGATAATCCTGATGGCGGCGTATGGAAACAAGGATTTGATATACCCTACGATGAGCATGAGTGGGATAACGAAATTCTTCAGGTTTTCCTTGTGCCTCACTCTCACAATGATCCAGGTAAACCTTATATATTAAACTTTAATGGCGTTAGATAACCTTATGTCCAGCCCCATTCAACTTTCCTACATATAAATAGAATGCGTAAAAATTGTTTGGCTAAGGCTTTGTATACACCTGCATCTGAGGCTTCATCCTGAGGATCACTCAATCGGAAGATTGGACCTAGTGGTATTAGCTGATTTCTTTGTCCCCACAGGAAACCTTGCACCCTAATCCTTCCCTGCAGTCCTGACAATCTACAGTTCTCACTTCATCTATCTCTTGTTGCACGAAATGTAAACGTTGTCTTACTTCCAGTATTGGCGACCAGAAGTTAGTGGGTTTGACTGGATTAGTTGGTGGGCGTGATACCCATCTTGTTGGATGTGGCACAAGTGATTCCTTCAGCTCATTCTCCCCAGTTAGTGCCCGTTGACCGGTTGTTTCTGCTGACTAAGGCCCTGTGTGCACAGTGCATTTGTTGATATCTGTTTTGTTTTTGTTTTTTTTTAGTGCAGGTTTGTCAGAAAACTGCATGCAAATCCTTATTCCAGCAAAGTGAATGAGAATCCTGAAGTTTTATGCACATGTTGCTTTTTTACCTGGCATATTTGGTTCCGAAATAAATCTGCATCATGTAATTTCCTGCAGCCCTTTCGCAGCATTTTTGCACCCCAAATGCATGGAAAACATATGCAAAAAGTGTCAAATAATGCATTGCGTTTTTCGGCCAAGGGATGTAGATTCGATGCACAAATTTCTACAGCCAAATATTCAACGTGCACATATATCCTAAGCCTAGTCACCATCCCCCACTGACTGTTCCCCGACACTGCACAGGCGAGCGTGCCTCGATAAGTGGACGGTCCACTGTAGTGCATGGAAGACATCAGACTGTGCCCACTAAGCTGGTCAAGCCCACTCACGAAGCCTGCCACAATGCCCACTATCTGGTTCTTTTCTTTTCCCCTTAACCCCATTCCAGCACTGCGCAGAAAATATGGCCACCGACCGAGTCGACTACCGATAAGCGTTGGTACTGCAAGCAGGCAATGGATATGAGGACCAACTAAAAGTGGACAGAGTCCGCGATATAGTGTCTGGAAGAAAACGCCTGCCCACGCTCAACAAGGCAGGCGTCACACCCACAGTTTAAGCTGGTCATGTCCACTAACTTCCAGTCTTTGATACATGAAGTATGCCTAACCTAAATATCCCCATTTTAATTTTATTTTGTTTGTACTGTTTTTCGTGTTTTTGTTTTTTTCTTTCTTCTTTAAAACCTTTTATTATTTTGGGGTGTACTCATTACTCATTTCTGTAACTACCAATTCTAGTTACTACTTTTCTATTAATAATAACAGAAAAATTGCTCACAAGGGAAATGCAGGTAATGTCATGGGTTTAGTGTTCTGGTAATATCTGAGCCTGTGAACCATGAAATAGAATTTGGTCTGATTCATATGTACTCTTGTATTATCTCGCTGCTGATTAAAATAAAATTACAATACCTATGTCCTTTACAGACACACTTGTATTGATTGAATATGTATCGTACTCATAAATGATATTAAATGTAAAGAAACGTTTATTGTGTGACGTGATATTGTGCACTTTAAACCGTCCTGCTGCTCTCGTGAAGTGAAGGAAATCTTAGACAATTCTTTGCACTGACTATAAGGTAGCTCTGGACATGCCATACTTCCCAATCAGCAGTTCCCAAATTACATAAGCTGAAACTATTTCACTTAGTAAAACAAATGAATTGATCCCATCGAAAAGCTTTACTATTTTTGAATTGACTACTGTACCCAAGACAGTTCCCCATACTAATATAATAATGTTTATTATGAATTTTTGTTTAAATGCATATAGTATTCCTATTACTATTTTTTTTTTTTTTACTCCTACTTCATTCACTTATATGTAGGGAAATGTGAAATATTAGGGTACTTTCTTGTCTGCGTCTTGACAAATCCGAGGAAATTCCGCATTTGTTTTGCAAAAACCGGATGCGTCCTCATTGCGTTCGGCTAATGCGTTTGAATTGGAGTTACGGACATACGTGGCAATTGCATTTTCATCGTAATCCACCACAGTTTGTCTTAAAACCACAGTTAGCACCGGTATTAGTCTGGTGCCTTAAGTGCCGGACTTGCTGGATCGGGATGAAAACACAAGTGCCGCACATGTCCGGAACTCCTATACAAAATGCATTAGACAGAATGCAATGTAGCCGCATCCGTTTTTTGGAAAAAAGGAAGAATTCTTTTTTTTTTAACATGTTGTGCCCAAATTTTAAAAAAGACATTGGCAAACTGGAGCGAGTTCACAGAAGAGTGACCAGACTGGTGACTGGTCTGAAAACCATGTCCTATGAGGAACAGTTACAGGATTTGGGAATGTTTTAGCTTGCAAGAAAAAAGACTGAGATGAGACTTAATAGCTGTGTACAAATATCTCAAGGGCTGTCATACTGTGGAGGGACCGCCTGTATTCTCATTGCAGAAGGAAAGACTAGAACCAAGGGGATGAAACTGAATTGGGGAGATGCAGACTAGATATTACAAAAAAACTTTTTTGACAATGCGGGTGATTAATGACTGGAACAGGCGGCCACTAGAGTGGTGAGTTCTCCTTCAATGGAAGTCTTCAGAGACTGGACAGACATCTGTCTGGGATGATTTAGTGAATCCTCTGTTGAGTAGCGGATTGGACCGCTCCCTTCCAACTCTACCATTCTGTGATTCTATGATCGACTGTTGAGATTTAACAGGCAAGACCCTTCTCCACAACATCTTCACTCAGAATCAGGTGAGAGTTGGGAGACCTCCATTCACTTTAAACCTGGTGTATCAAACTCCAGGTCTCGAGGGCCGCACACAGTACAGCGTTTCAGGATTAATTTAGCATTTGACAGGGGGTAATCAAATTACCAATTGTCAAAGGCTAAGGAAATCCGAAAGCCTGCACTGTGTGCAACCCTTGAGGCCTGGAGTTTGAGTGCCTTGTATTAGACGGTCGGTTTCTCCTGCTGAAGTCAACAGGTTTGAATAACTTTTTATCTATTGTGTATTTGGGCTTTTAGGATGTGGTCATCACTATTTCAGTCCCAGAAGACAATTAAGCTTTTTCTGTTCTATAGGAAGAATAAGACATAAGAAGATCTAGTGTTGCTCAGCTCTCTGAAGAGTGTAGGCTTTACTGGCATTGTTACTACTTATTTTCAGACAGTTCATTTTAGCAAGAAATGAACATTATTTTGTTGTGTTATGAGTCGACTAATTCTCATGAATGTTTCAGAGAGAGATTAATTTCCGTTGGGTTCAGTACTGATTCATTTCAGCACCAACGGCTCACAGTGATCAAAGTAATTTGCATGCATAATTTATATACAGTATACACTTTCTGTCTTAAAGTAGATGCAATTGAATCAAATCATAGAAATTTCCTTTCAGTAGGATTATTTCTTGAGCGCAGCAGATAAGTGAAACTGTTAATTTAATACACAGTCAAACACATAAGAAGGTGGTATAATGTATTACTATATCAAAAGGGGCTGCAGTTACCGGACAAACACAGAAATGTTAATATGTTTTTAAGGGAGAGGTAGCCTTCTTGCCTGTTAGAATTATCTGGGTTTGCCTTAGAGGTACAGAACAGCTTAATTTCTTGTCTCAATAAAACTTAAAATTTATATTATACATAACATAAAACTTGAGATCTGTAGAAGAAAATAATAAAGGGTTCCCATACGCTGTAGACCACAACTGGTGAAAAATGGATGCGTTCAATGATAACCAACATTCATCGGATCAAATGTAACAGTGAACAATCATTATAGTCAGCCAATGATGCACCAAATTGTCTGGAAAGAAGCTGTGTAGATGTAGGGGCAGCCATCAAACAGCTATCTGCCAAACACATCTTTTGCTGACTCTTCATCTACGTTCACATGTAGCGCTTTTTTGCGCTGCCGCTTTTTGCCATGTTTTGCGTCCGCGCAAAAAAAGCATCGTAAAAAACGCGATGCATTCACACACCACATTTTTTTACGTTCAGGGGAGAAGTGATGTCACAGAGGGGAGGAAGAATCCTGGTTCCTCCTCCCCTCTGTGACATGTGTGACCGCCCTTGTTTGATTTCGCAGTGTATTAATATACACCTGAATGTATATTCCGGTTTACACGTAGCGAGATCGCTAACGAGATCATTACTATGTCATTGTGACGTAGCAGCGATTTCGCTGCGTGCGGCACTTGGCAGCGATCAGCCCCCTGCTGGTAGGTCACTGTTCTTTATTGAATGGCCTAGACCATTTTTCGATTGGCAATCTCCCGCTGGCCAGGCTGCATCGCTGTGTGTGACAGGCAGACTTACCAGCGATCCCTAGTCTGCACTGGAGACCCTGAACGATCTCAATGACCGTCGGGTGTGGGCGCATCGCTGGGTGATCGCTGGTGAGATCTGCCTGTGTGGCATCTCACCAGTGACCACGTAGTGACGCACCAGCGATCCCGGCCAGGTCGAATCGTTGTCGGTATCTCTGGTGCGTCGCTATGTGTAAACAAGCCTTCTTAAGCTCCCGTCATACACAACGACGCACCAGCGATCCTGACAACGATACTGTAGAGATCGTTGGTGCATCGTTACCTGCTTGCTGGGGAAAAGTAAGCAATTGAGACAAATCAATGGTTGGCACAGGTGAAGGAACCTCTTGCAATATGTAAATTGGCCCTTCTGTGAGGAAGTGGACGAACTCTAGCGCCACCTTTCGGTAGCTGTCCTCAAAGTCATAATTGACTCTTTAACAAGCCTTTTAATATGACTTGAGATTTGTGCCTGGTCAGAACCCCAAACTGCAGACGCTACGTTTTGGGGTGATTGCCCCTTAGACATTAGACATTCCTCTCTATGAAGTATAAAGCTTGTTCCCCAGACCTCGTCTCAGCCTCTCTCACAGCCAGATCAGAATTCCCACACACTGCACCGATGAGGGGCAGTCACCCCGAAACGCATCTGGAGTTTGGGGTTCTGATCTGGCACAAATCCCAAGTCATATTAAAAGCCTTGTTAAAGAGTCAATTATGGCTTTTAGGATAGCTACCGAAAGGTGGCGCTAGAGTTCGTCCACTTCCTCACTGAAGGGACAATTTGCATATTGCAAGAGGTTCCTTCACCTGTGCCAACCATTGATTTGTCTCAATTGCTTACTTTTCTCTTAAAGAAAGGTTATTTAATAGTTGCAATGTGTATTAAATGCCGTGGTTGCTGTGACTCCGATACAGGCAATTTATGTGTGAGACTGCATCTTCTAGGGTTGGGGCTACTGGTGACTTAGTACAAGCGTTAAATAAGACCTTCTTTAAACTGGCAGAGCCTGTGATATCACTTATTCTGTAAACAACTGTTTTAAGGCAATTAATAAAGACTGGCGTTTCTCCTTTATATCAATAACACTGGGGAACAATTTGAAAAAAAATGTCTGTTGAGTTAGGTTTTTGAGCTGATTTATACTAAAATTGGCATGCTGATTCCAAAAATGTAGTCAGTTTTTTTCTAGCACGTCAAGTTTTTCCTCCACAACTTACCTGCCAGAGAAGCACAATTGCACTGATATCTGTAATAAGACTTGTTATCTGATTACAATTCGACTCATATATGTTTGTAAAAAACATTATAGTGTTAAACATATTTGTCATGCCTATTTCTTATATATTTCATTTTTTGTTCATACTTGTACTATTTAAAAAAAAAAAAACAAAAACACTTTTTAGGTACAGTAGTTTACATATTTTTGAGAAGACAAAAATCCCATAGTTCAAAAACTTGACGTGATAGAGAAAAACTGAGATCATTTCTGGATTCAGCATCCAAAAATTAAGAACAGTTGTCTGACCTAACTCCTAAAAAATTGTGTTCCCCAGTGTAATTTGTTTAGTTTTCTTGTACCTCCAGTTAAACTGTTTTTTTAAATGGAAACAACAAAGGATATAGAAAACCAGTTTAAGGAATGTGTGGGGACGAGAATGTACCATTCTGAATAGTGAACATTTTCTTCTAACTTGTAAATATGTTAGATCCGCAAACCCATGAAAATAGGTACCGTATATACTCGTGTATAAGCCGACCCGTGTATAAGCCGACCCCCCTACTTTTGCCCCCAAAACCTGGGAAAACCTATTGACTCGTGTATAAGCCGAGGGTGGACTCCAGCACAGGTATACAGCCCCCAGCAGTGTGGTATACAGGCCCCCCAATGGTAGTATACAGCAGCCTCCCCAGTGGTAGTATACAGCAGCAGCCCCAGTGGTATATACAGCAGCAGCTCCAGTAGTTAGTATACAGCAGCCCCAGAGGTATATACAGCCCCAGTGGTAGTATACAGCATCCCCAGAGGTATATACAGCCCCAGTGGTATACAGCATCCCCAGAGGTAGTATACAGCAGCCCCAGAGGTAGTATACAGCAGCCCCAGAGGTATATACAGCAGCCCCAGTGGTAGTATACAGCAGCCCCAGTGGTAGTATACAGCAGCCCCAGTGGTAGTATACAGCAGCCCCAGTGGTAGTATACAGCAGCCCCAGTGGTAGTATACAGCAGCCCCAGTGGTAGTATACAGCAGCCCCAGTGGTAGTATACAGCAGCCCCAGTGGTAGTATACAGCAGCCCCAGTGGTAGTATACAGCAGCCCCAGTGGTAGTATACAGCAGCCCCAGTGGTAGTATACAGCAGCCCCAGTGGTAGTATACAGCAGCCCCAGTGGTAGTATACAGCAGCCCCAGTGGTAGTATACAGCAGCCCCAGTGGTAGTATACAGCAGCCCCAGAGGTAGTATACAGCAGCCTCAGAGGTATATACAGCCCCATTGGTAGTATACAGCAGCCCCAGAGGTATATATAGCCCCAGTGGTAGCATCCAGCAGCCCCAGAGGTATATACAGCCCCAGTGGTAGTATCCAGCAGCCCCAGAGGTATATACAGCCCCAGTGGTAGTATACAGCAGCCCCAGAAGTATATACAGCCCCAGTGGTAGTATACAGCAGCCCCAGAGGTATATACAGCCCCAGTGTAGTATATAGCAGCCCCACAGGTATATACAGCCCCAGTGGTAGTATACAGCAGCCCCACAGGTATATACAGCCCCAGTGTAGTATACAGCAGCCCCACAGGTATATACAGCCCCAGTGGTAGTATATACAGCCCCAGTGGTAGTATATACAGCCCCAGTGGTAGTATATACAGCCCCAGTGGTAGTATATACAGCCCCAGTGGTAGTAGATTGCAGCCCCAGCGGTAGTAGATTGCAGCCCCAGCGGTAGTATACAGGGCCCCAGCAGTATATACAGCCCCAGTGGTAGTATATACAGCCCCAGTGGTAGTATATACAGCCCCAGTGGTAGTAGATTGCAGCCCCAGCGGTAGTATACAGGGCCCCAGCAGTATATACAGCCCCAGTGGTATATACAGCCCCAGTGGTAGTATATACAGCCCCAGTGGTAGTAGATTGCAGCCCCAGCGGTAGTATACAGGGCCCCAGCAGTATATACAGCCCCAGTGGTATATACAGCCCCAGTGGTAGTATATACAGCCCCAGTGGTAGTATATACAGCCCCAGTGGTAGTATATACAGCCCCAGTGGTAGTATATACAGCCCCAGTGGTAGTATATACAGCCCCAGTGGTAGTATATACAGCCCCAGTGGTAGTATATACAGCCCCAGTGGTAGTATATACAGCCCCAGTGGTAGTAGATTGCAGCCCCAGCGGTAGTAGATTGCAGCCCCAGCGGTAGTATACAGGGCCCCAGCAGTATATACAGCCCCAGTGGTAGTATATACAGCCCCAGTGGTAGTATATACAGCCCCAGTGGTAGTATATACAGCCCCAGTGGTAGTATATACAGCCCCAGTGGTAGTATATACAGCCCCAGTGGTAGTATATACAGCCCCAGTGGTAGTATATACAGCCCCAGTGGTAGTATATACAGCCCCAGTGGTAGTATATACAGCCCCAGTGGTAGTATATACAGCCCCAGTGGTAGTATATACAGCCCCAGTGGTAGTATATACAGCCCCAGTGGTAGTATATACAGCCCCAGTGGTAGTAGATTGCAGCCCCAGCGGTAGTATACAGGGCCCCCCCAGCGTCTCTCCGGTCACCTGAAAAGCAAACTATACTTATCAGTGTCCGCTGTCCGCGCCCGCTCGCCTCTGCCGTCTGCGATCCTCCATCTTCATGCGGCGTCTTCCGGTTTCCTGTGCTCGTCGCAGGGAATGACGTCATTCCCTGCGACGAGCACAGGAAACCGGAAGACGCCGCATGAAGATGGAGGATCGCAGACGGCAGAGGCGAGCGGGCGCGGACAGCGGACACTGATAAGTATAGTTTGCTTTTCAGGTGACCGGAGAGACGCTGGGGGGGCCCTGGATTACTGGGGATGCGGGGGCTGCTGTATACCGATGTATACATCGGTATGTACCGATGTATACATCGGTATACAGCACTGACTCGCGTATAAGCCGAGGGGGGTACTTTTCAGCCCAATTTTTGGGCTGAAAAACTCGGCTTATACGCGAGTATATACGGTACTTAGGATTTGAAAATGTCAAACACCTGAAATGGGTCTCATTCATATCCTCCCTATTGGTTCAGTCCAATGTTGACCAACATGTAGAATAAATGATTACAAATGCGATATCTGGGGAATCTATCTGTGTCCACAGTAATTGACTCTGCTTTTTCTTGTCCTGGTGGTGGAACGTCCTATGTTGAAATTTTGGTTGGAACGGATGCAACTTTGGTACCAAATTCCTAGGGGAGAAATACATTAAAGGTACCGTCACATGCGTCAATTTTGCATGCAATTTCACTGGCAATTTGCTGGTTGCAGTGAAATCATGGACACATTGTTACATTTGTTCATGGCAACAAAATAGAACAATGTGTCCATGATTTCACTGCAACCAGCAAATTGCCAGTGAGATTGCCTAGCAATATTGCCGCATGTGATGGTACCTTAATGGTGGGTTTACACACACCAATTTATCTGTTCAATCTCTGAACCAATCTCTGGTTGCAGTGAAATCATGGATACATTGCTCCATGTTGTACACAGCCACAAAATAGAGCAATGTATCCATGATTTCACCGCAACCAGAGATTGGTTCAGAGATTGAACAGATAAATTGGTGTGTGTAAACCCACCATCAGTCTGTAGAATGAAATGAGAGAAGCTGCTGCAAAAGACCTCAGGTGCCATTTATTATAGGAAGAATCTAAAAAAAAAAAAAAAAAAAAAAAATAAGATTTTAAGCTCTCCAATACACTATTGTCAATATAGTGGGTCTAGAAATTCACCAAGAAATCAGATACCAACCACCCATGCTTATGGGCTACTGAATATCTCTCAAAATTGATAGAACTACTAAAACTATAATTTCAAGGGGGCCACCACTTTACAGATGTGTGTGTGCATACATACTTACATGTGTCTTTAAAGTGTTGGCCCCCTTACAATTGTTCCAGAACATTAGTATTTCTTTCAAAATTGATATTACGCATGTTTATTTTCATAGAGCATTGGAGCAGCAAAAAAAGAAAGAGAAAAAGGGCAGACTGGACAAAATCTCTCTCTCAAGATTGACTGGACAAAACTGTTGTCATCCTTGATAATGTTTGGTTGCACACCCTTTTGAATACATGGCTGCAATCAATCACTCCCTATAACCATAAACAGGCTTCTAACACCTCTCAATTTTAGAACACTTTTTTTTTTTTTTTTTTTTTGCCAACTGCCCCAGGTCTCTCATATTTGATGGCTGCCTTCTCCTAACAATTTTGTTTGTAAACTGCTAAGTAATTGTGTGTGTTTTTTTTTTTTTTTTGTTTTTTTTTTTTTGCCTAAGGCTCCTCTGCCTTTCCTGTTTCTGGACTGATAGGAGTGCACCACATAACCTCACCCTGCAGGAAACAGTGGTGAATTGAGTGCACCCTGGTGTCCTAAACTCCATTTTTTTTTTTTTTCTATTGCAAATAGTTAGCAGTGTCACAAAAAAGCGCACATTAACTACTAAAGATTTGAGTTGAATCAAATGTTAAGCGACTCTGAACTCATTATCTTCCAGTGCAGTTATATTCCAGAACTGCAATTTCCAGGAAGTGCCAAAGTACAAGGTGTTCAGAGACATGACCAAGATAAGGAAGGCTGAAACCCCACCACCGAGTTATAAGACATATAAGTTGAAATGTCAAGTCTGGGCCAAGAAATATCTTAACAATTTTTCAAAGTTTTATGGACTGAGATGCAAGTAATACGTGACGGACCAGATGGATGGGCGTGTGGCTGTATCCGTACCCGACATAGACCTCCGTTTGGACCCAGATACCAACATGGTTGAGATGGGGTACTGCTTTAGGCTGGTGGTATTAAAGATGAGATGGTTGCATCTGTTTGGGTTGAAGATTTACTGAAAATCAACTCCCACACCTGCTGCCAGATATTAAAGGAGACTTTCGTTAAGCATAGATACAGGATAAAATCTGCATCTTTCAAGAATACCTTTATTATTATTTAGTCCTGTGCTCCATCATGTGACTCAAAATACTAAACTGCTTGTCTGCAAATAGACATTAAAGGAAACCAGTTAGCTACTCTATGCCCCCCTATTCTATCACTATGTGCCCACTTTGCTTCCTAGTATATTCCTAAGAATCCCTGTGTGAGCTAAAAGTGAAATTATAAAATGCTTTTTTTCAACTATTAAATTAATTTTCCCTTGTTAATAAGGCATAGTATAGACTGGGTGTTATTCCTGTGTCCATCCCTGCCTTTCATCTGTTATCATACCCCGATGGATATGATACCCCAATGTACAAGTGCTGCCCCCTTCTAAAATCTATGGGCTTCTTCTAGATAGAATGCGTCTGCCGCGTCTATTTCTGGTCCTGTGCATTGTGGGGAGGGGAGTCTTGGGTGTACTCGCCAGCTTCAGAATGCGCATGCTCTGGAGCTGGAAAGTACACCCAATACTCCCCCGCAATGCTCCGATTGGAAATGGATGCGACTGGCGTGGTCTGTATGGAAGCAGCCCATCCATTTTAGTATTTACAAAGAAGGGGGTCAGCGCTTGTACATTAGGTTATCACACCCACCGGGGCATGACAACCATAAATGGAAGGCAGGGATGGACACAGAATGCCCAGAGTAGTGGTGGGTGCCTCATTAACTTGGGAAACCCCACTTTTAGGTCAGACAGGGATGCTTAGTAATGTACTAGGAAGCTGCAGGGGCAGGTAGTGATAGCTTGGGGGCAGCATACAGTAGCTGACCGATTCCCATTAAAGATGAAGGAATAGTGATGTCCCATTCCTCACCTGACCATATCCTATTGAGAACTTGTTGGCTCTTAAATGGGAGATTTATGGTGAAAGAAAGCATTGTGGGAGGCTGTGGCTGCACAAAAAGGCGATCATCAGCAGACTATGGAACTGACTGACTCCATGGATGAAAGGCTTATGACTGTAACTAAAAAGAAGGGCTGCCATATGGGTCAATGATCTATATATTTTTTTAACATGTCAAATGTATTTTTGTACATTTTTAAATTGTTCATTATTCTCACTTTAACAGATAAATGAAAATAAACCAATTTAAATGGAAGACTTGTAATTATGTTTAGTTTTAATAATTCCTCACAAAGATCATCTCCCTAGAAAGGCAAAACCTCGCTTTTACTACACTGTAGTTGCTCAATAAGAAAATAATCACTAATGCAAATAGACTTATTATGTACACAGTGTATGTAAACTTTCCTCCTGTGTGCAGCAGCTTCAAATTAATTTTGCTTTAAAAGTTAAATAGTGCAGGTACACGGTGCCCTATGGTGGTGTCGTATCCGCTCATATTTGCCCGGCTGCTTATGACATCGACAGGAATTGTGCCCAGCTGTAGTTCTGATCAATAGGACAGGTGCAGGAATGTACACACGTAACTCCACCCGTGATACAAACCCTTAAGATTGTTGTCTATTTCTAGTCTTAATAAATTCCAACCTCTCCCGGCCCTCTAGCCTTCAATGTCTTCTTAAACCAGAGAGCCTGTCTGTATCCTGGGCAGCAGGATCTACGGTAGTAGGTTTTTTTCTAGATGTTTTGCCAAACTCTGATGTGTTGGGGTCATTTCCTTCATTACTTATGGCCACTTTACACACACCAACTTCTGTGACCAACTTCTGAACAGACCTCTGGTTGCAGTGAAATCATGGACACATTGTTCCATTTGTACACAGCCACAAAATGGAGCAATGTGTCCATGATTTTACTGCAACCAGTAAGTTGTTCAGAAGTTGGACAGATAAGTTGGTGTGTGTAAAGTGGCCCTTAGATCCTACTCTTGACACTTGAACTTCTCAGGAGACTTGTCTCTCATTTGGACATACTTACCTAATTGCCTCTTTTTGATGTTTTAGGATTAGCTGCATTGGATCTCCAATGTTTAAAAAATTAATTTGCCTTTAAACAATAAAATAAAATAAAAATGGCTCAGTGATGTTTAACTAAAACTATACAACCCTAAAGATACAAAAATAAAATCTGTACATTCAATGAGACTCATAAAAGGAAGCATTGGGAACGAACAGAACTCGTGGCTGTTAAATCTTCTCAACCAGGGTAATATACGGAAATGTAAGAGTAAATTAGGTTTTATTACGCTAACACAATAGCATAATCAAGCTGAAAGCGCTGTGCTGAACATGTTCTCTATTCTCTCATGTCTTTAAATGTCTATCTTAAAATCGGCATCTGCTTTGTAATTGTCAAACAATGTAATACTAAAAGTACTTTTACATAAAGCAGATAAAGGGCTGATGGGACAAGTCTTCCATTTATTTCTGTCACTTGGCCTTATAGTTTTTGAATTGTTGATGAACTTTTTACTTACCGTAGTCTACTATAAGAACTTGAATATCTGATAAAAGACTGGTCGTAACATCCATAGGCAAATCTCCTTTAATGAACGCTACCTAGTAGTAGGTTTTAGTATTAACTATATTAAAGATTCCTGCGCCAACCAGGGGTATAGCTTAAAAAAAAGGGGGGAAACTGACATGTGAAGCAGCAATAGGGTATATACGACACTCCTGTCTAAAAGCGTGCTAAATGTAAACATAACAATGGCACTATATAACTAGACTATATACCGTATATACTCATGTATAAGCCGACCCGTGTATAAGCCGACCCCCTACTTTTGCCCCCAAAACCTGGGAAAACCTATTGACTCGTGTATAAGCCGAGGGTGGACCCCAGCACAGGTATACAGCCCCAGCAGTGTGGTATACAGCAGCCTCCCCAGTGGTAGTATACAGCAGCAGCCCCAGTGGTAGTATACAGCAGCAGCCCCAGTGGTAGTATACATCAGCAGCCCCAGTGGTAGTATACAGGCCCCCCCATCGGTATACAGGCCCCCCCCTTTGCTGCCGCAAACCTGTAAAGGAATACATCAATATACTTATCCCTGTCGCTGTCCCGCCGCCATCGCGCTCCTCCGGCTTCCTCCTCTGGCGCACAGACAATGACGTCATTGCCTGCGCCCACCGGAGGAGGAAGCTGGAGGAGCGCGAGGGCGGCGGGACAGCGACAGGGATAAGTGTAATGATGTATTCCTTTACAGGTTTGCGGCAGCAAGGGGGAACCCCTGTATACCGATGGGGGGGCCTGTATACCGATGGGGGGCGTCTGTATATGACTCGCGTATAAGCCGAGGGGGGGGGACTTTTCAGCCCAATTTTTGGGCTGAAAAACTCGGCTTATACGCGAGTATATATGGTAATTATGTAGGAATCCAGGGCAGAAATAAAATATTCATTAAAAATGCACATGATCCTACTAATAGGTGACTAGTAAATAAAGTACATGATAATGCAATGTGCCTAGACAAAATATAGCATATGGGCCAAATGGTAAAGGGCATCCAGTGCTGTAACAAGTCTGCTAATGTATGGCTTGGCAGCATTAACACAAAAATGGCTAAATAGTAACTATTCCCTTTAGGCCTTGTTCAAATTTTGTGGCCGTGTACAAATGTAGCAATGTGTCCATGATTTCACTGCAACCAGAGATCTGTGAACAATCTCTGCACAATTATCTGTGTGTGTGTAAGGGTACCATCAGGCTTGGCGACGCAGCAGCGATCCCGACAGTGATACGACCTGCTGTTGCGTCGCTGTCGAGATCGCTGGTGAGATGTCAGTCTTATCTTACCAGCAACGCAGCAACGATCCGGAATGATACGGAGGTCGTTGGGACCCTGTTTCTCAGACCTGTAGTATTGAGGTAGTTATCCCTGTCAAACACAGCGATGCATGCTGCCCAGCGGGACCCCAACCATCAAAAAATGGTCCAGGCGACTCTGACACGACCAGCGATCTCACTGCAGGGGCCTGGTCGCTGCTACGTGTCAAACATAGCGAGGTCGCTGTTACGTCACCAAACTTGTGACTTAGCAGCGATCTCGCGTAGTGTGACAGGGGCTTAACTGGGCCTTTATACAAATATTGGCTTTGGGGCCATCAGTAAAGTGTTCAGACTGATAGTAGGCCTGCAGGGGTATATAAAGAAAAAAAAACTAGTGCTCTCTTCAAAGAGTAGTAATTTCCTGAACTTGCCAGTTCCTTCTTCAGTCGTTAGTATTAACCCAGATCATCTCCAGGAAGAAGCTAGTGGTTTCACCCTTTTACTATTATTTTATTATTATAGCGCCATTTATTCTAGGGCTAGATGCATTCCTAGTAGTGGGCAGAATTTGTGTAATGTTAATATGTATTAAAAGGGTTTTCCTTCCTAATTCTTACAAACAATTAATTTTAATCAGTCGATCTTGGAATAAAAAGTTTCACAATTCATTGTTTTTTTTATTTTTTTAATGTTCCTGTGCTGAGATAATCTTATGTTTGTGTCCCTGCTATGTACTGCGTAATGGATGTGTCTGACCATATAGTGACATGGCCTGCTCATACCACATCTCCTGTGCTGAGATAAACTTGTATATGTGTGCCTGCTATGTACTGTGTAATGGATGTGTCTGACCATACAAGGACATGGTTAGATCATACCACATCTCCTGTGCTGAGATGATCTTATATATGTGTCCCTGCTATGTACTGTAGGAATAGCTATTCTCCTTGTGGAGAGCATTCTGCCTGCAGGCTGAGGATTTTTATAGCCTCAAAGCTCCTCTATGAAATATGCAAATTGTCGCTTCAGTGGGAAAGTAGACGAACTCTAGTGCCACTAATAAAGGTAGCTGCTCTAGAGTTCGTCTACTTCCTCACTGAAGTGACAATTTGCTATGTATTGTGTAATGGCCAGTGTCTGACCATACAGGGACATCGTCTGATCATATTGCATCCCCTGGGTACAGGAGGATGTAAAAAAAATATACAGGTATATGGCTGCCTTCACAATTGCGTTTGTGTCTGCATGCTGATGGCATGCAGACACAAACGCAGTAAAAAGCAGTGTCCTTTTTTGTGTCCGCAGCGGAGAATGTCCGCCTGCGGACACATCACTGTGCAGCCCGGGCAGCCAATTGGCGGTGTCCGGGGGTGGGCCGGAGGCGGAGATCAGCGCCGGAGATCTCCTCCTCCCCGCCGCCGGTAAGCTCCGGGACGTGTCAGCGGGGTTAAACAGCTGATTTGACAGCTGTTTGAATCTCCCTCACCGACACCGAAAGGAGATTACCGGCGGGGAGGAGGAGATCATGAGAAGCTCAGCTGATCTCCCGTTGGCCGTCGGTGATCTCCTGTGACATCACCGGCGGCCACCGGGAGAGATTTTCCATCATCGCCACGACAGCACCACCTGAGAGAGAGGACCGCCCATCCAAGACAGGAAACCTCTGAGATAAAAAGGCGGGACCTCTCCTGGACCTCAGTTTAGGTTTCCTGTCTTGGAGGTGGGAGACCTCTGAAGCTCATGCGGTCCTGGCCTGACCCGGTAGCTGGAAGAAGCTGTCCTTACCCAGGCAGTGGCTCCGGACTTGGGTTCAGTAGCTCCTCCACGGGGTATCCCCTGCGGTGGTGGAGGGCACGGGGTCTGCAGAGGGCCACCAGCGGCCGGTTCTCGACCCTTGTTGCCGCCCGGGGGGTCGCAGCTGCACGGTTGGTGGCTGCCCTGCACGCCTGTGCCCCGGGTGAAGAGGTTCCTCTCCTGGCTTGGCGGCTGGCGGAGGTGGCGTTCCTGGGTCTGTGAGGGGCCTGGGAGCGGATTCCCGGCGGCAGCTTTCAATTTCGCGCCGGGAACCGCTACTTCCGGTTTCGGGCGCGGACCGGAAGTGACGTTCCGCGCCTGCGCAGTAGAGCCCAAGATGGCGGCGCCCAGCGGCCGGGAGACGCTGCTGCAGCAGCCGGAGGTGTGGGGCAGTGTCTGGAGGACAGTACGGGCCACAACGGAGGAATGGAGCAGCAGGCGGCGCGCCCGACCCAGGGGAGCACCAGCAAGCTGGCAGCCATAGGTCCTCAGGACTGAAGGGGTCCAAGCTGGATGTGGACCCAAAAGCCCCCCGGAAGTCGGTATGCCTCTGGTGGGTGAGTGCCTTCGGGCTGTGATATCTGTAAATGACACCGCCTTCTTGCTTGTTTGTAGGACGGCAAGAAAAAGGCGGCTAAACAAAGGCATAAAGACTGTGCTATCTGCAAGGTCCCTCTTCCTGAGGATTGTCTTAAGGATTTGTGTGCCCCTTGCATTGAGGAAACTGTACGAAGCGCTGTTCCCAGTCTGGCCTCTAGCCTTAGGGATTTAGTGAGGGAAGAGCTGAAATCCCTACAGAAATCCGGGAAGGATAGGGGGCGTAAGAGACGGAGGTCCCGGTCCTCTTCTTCTGGTTCTGACCGTGCCTCTCGTAGTTCTCACAAGGGGAGACGCAGGTCTCGTTCCTCCTCTGCCTCGTCCTCCTCATCCTCCTCCTCCTCGGGGTCTTCCTCCTCAGATGGTAGTGGTGCTGGGAGGTCCTGTTTTCCCCGAAAAGACACTGATTTTTTGATTAAGGCCGTTCGTTCCACTATGGGGTTGGTGGATGCCCGTGACCCCTCTTCAATGGAAGATTTAATGTTTGGTGGTCTGTCTTCCAAGAAGCGACGGACTTTTCCTTTGAATCAGCGAATCCAAGCCTTGATTGAGGATCATTGGGCTAGGCCTGATAAGAAGGGCGCTCTCTCCCATTTGGCTAAAAAGAAGTACCCCTTTGATGAGGGGGCCACTACTTCCTGGGATAGATCCCCCAAGCTTGACGTAGCTGTGGCCCGGGCGTCTAAGCGTTCCTCTCTTCCCTTTGAGGATTTGGGGAATTTGAAGGATCAGCTAGACAGGAAGGCAGAGGGCTACTTGCGTAGTTCCTGGGAATCCACTGCTAGCATTTTTCGTCCCTCAATTGCGGGTACGTCAGTCGCTCGGTCCCTCATGATTTGGTTGCAGCAGTTGGAGGCTTTGGTGAGGGATGAGGCTCCCAAGGAGGAGATCTTGTCTTCCTTTCCTTTGGCTCTTTCTGCGGCGGCTTTTCTGGCGGATTCGTCGGCTGACTCCCTGAAATTGGCGGCGAAGGCTACGTCCTTCTCTAATGCGGCTCGTCGGGCCTTATGGTTGAAAGCCTGGCCCGGGGATGCCCAATCAAAGTCGAAGTTGTGTTCTTTGCCTTGTATGGGTGATTTTCTGTTTGGCAAGCCGCTGGATGAGATCTTGGAACGTGCCAGTGACAGTAAGAAAAATTTTCCCGCCGGCCTTCCGGCTTCCACCTTCCGTGGTCGTTCCTTTCGTAAACCGCGGTTTGCCAAACGGAAGTCCCCTCGCCGGACCCGAGATTCTTGGGCCGACAAGAGGGACAAGAAGGCGGGTTTCTTGTTCAAGGGTTCCTCCTTTGACAGGAAGCACCAGTCTAAGTGACGGCTCGCTCCATGTGGGAGGAAGGCTTGCCCACTTTCTCCCAGCCTGGTCCGACATTGGGGCTTGCGATTGGGCTCAGTATCCTCAGAGACGGGTTGACGCTGGAGTTCGCTTCGGCTCCTGTGGGGTCCCTAGTGATTACGTCTGTCGGCAGTCCGGAAAAATGCAAAATTCTGATAGGCGAGGTGCGGGCCCTGGTGAACAAAGGGGTTGTTTCCCCGGTTCCTCCGGCCGAATGCGGCAGGGGGTTCTATTCCACACTGTTTCTCGTGCCAAAGCCAGACGGCTCGTTCCGGACAATTATAAACCTGAAACGTCTGAACAGCTTTCTGGTACAGCGTTCATTCAAGATGGAGACTTTGAACTCAGCAATCAGGCTATTGTATCCAGATTGTTTCATGGTAGTACTGGATCTGAAGGACGCATACTATCATGTGCCGGTTCACCGTCGCTACCAGCAGTTTCTGAGGTTCGCCCTGTACATGGAGGGTTCCCTCTGCCATTTCCAGTATCAGGCTCTCCCCTTCGGGCTGGCAATGGCCCTCGGATTTTCACGAAGCTGCTGGCGGAGGTGATGGCTCACTTCCGCCGTCAGCAGATTTTGATTGTTCCATATCTGGACGATCTGCTGATTGTGGGGGACTCCAGGGACCAGTGCCTCGCCCGTCTGCAGCTGGTTCAGTCTTCCCTGGGTCAGTTGGGCTGGATTGTCAATCTCGAAAAGTCCAGGCTGGTTCCCGCCACGCGTCAGCTGTTTCTGGGGATGATTCTGGACTCACAGTCTCAGCTTTGCCTCCTTCCGGAAGACAAACAAGTGCGTCTCCGGTCTTCCCTTTCTGCAGTTCAGGCTTCCCGCGAGTGACTTTGAGGAGGGCTATGTCTCTCTTGGGCTCCCTCACGTCCTGTATCCCGGCAGTCCCCTGGGCACAGTTGCACTCTCGAGCCCTCCAGTGGGAGATTCTCCAGCATCAACGAGGGGTGGGGGCGGCCTTGGACGCTTCGATTGTTCTCTCCCCTCCGACTTTAGATTCTCTGGGGTGGTGGCTGGTCCCCGAGCACCTTTCCGTGGGCGTCCCGTGGGGTTGTCCGATCTCCGACGTTATCACCACGGATGCCAGTTCCTGGGGATGGGGGGCCCACCTTCGAACCCTGTCCGCTCAGGGAGCCTGGGACTCACGCCTCTCCAGGATGTCGTCAAATATGCGGGAGCTCCTGGCAGTTTGGGAGGCAGTTTCTGCGTTCCTTCCTTCCCTTCGGGGGCGCCATCTACGAATTCTCTCCGACAACAGTGTGTCGGTGGCTTACTTGAACCATCAGGGAGGCACCCGGTCTCAGGCTCTCATGGGCGTTACACGGGACATTTGTCGGTTATTTGGAAGGCCGTTCACGGGTTTCCCGCTCTGCCTTCCTATACGGGGGTAGCAAATTCCCGGGCAGATTTTCTCAGCAGGGTGCAGCTCCCACAGGAGAGTGGGCCCTGATCCGGGGGTTTTCGCTCAGATTGTGGACATGTGGGGCCTTCCGGGATGGATTTGTTTGCAACCCGGAGAACAGGCAGGTACGCCGGTTCTGTTTCTGAATCCGGAGACGGCCCTTTGCTGTGACGCTCTGCTGATCCCCTGGTCCTCGGGTCTTCTGTATGCCTTCCCTCCCTTAGTCATGATTCCTGCAGTCCTTCGGAAGGTCAGGGAGGACGGGGCCAAGCTCATCATGATAGCACCCTTCTGGCCCCGGAGAGCTTGGTTCTTTTGGCTCAGTCGCCTGTCCGTGCTGGCTCCTTGGACTCTACCCCTGTCCCCGTCTCTCCTGTCTCAGGGGCCGATCCACCATCCGCAGGTCTCGGGTCTCCGGCTGACGGCGTGGAACTTGAACGGCGACTCCTGTCGCGTAGGGGGTTCTCGGACGGCCTTGTTCGTACCCTGATGTCCAGTCGGAAGCCGGTTACCACCAATATTAATGGTAAAGTGTGGAGGAAATTCCTGTCCTCTTCGGGGGCGAGTCCGGAGGGTGAGGCTCCTGTGCCGGCTGTTTTAGAATTCCTCCAGCGGGGGTGGGAAATGGGTCTTTCTGTCAATACCCTGAAACTCCAGGTTTCGGCCTTGGGGGCCTTGTACCATTGTCCCCTCGCGGGGTCTTCTTGGGTGACGAGGTTTATTCAGTCCTGCAAGCGGGCCACTCCTGTTCCCTGTCCGAGGGTGCCGCCTTGGGATCTCAATTTAGTTCTTGATGCCTTAACAAGGCCTCCTTTTGAGCCATTGGCTTCGGCTTCGCCTAAGATCCTTACTCTGAAGGTAGTCCTGTTGGTGGCTTTGACGTCGGCTAGACGTATTAGTGACCTACAGGCCTTGTCGGTGGTGGGGCCTTATACGCAAATTTTGCTGGATAGGGTCATCCTTCGCCTGGACCCGTCTTTTCTTCCAAGGTGGCTACCAGGTTCCACAGGATGCAGGAGATTGTCCTCCCTTCCTTCTGTGATCGTCCTGCGAATCAGGAGAAGAGGTGCTCCACACGTTGGATATCAGGAGGGCGTTGCTTACCTACTTGGACGTGTCCGCTGCCTGGCGTCAATCCCCGTCCCTCTTTGTTTCCTTTCAGGGGGCCTCTAGGGGTAAGGCAGTGTCTAAGGGTACCCTGGCTAGGTGGTTGCGGGAAGCCATTGCTCTTGCTTATTCTTCTAGTCAGGTGCCGGTCCCGGGGGGCCTTAATGCACATTCCACCAGGGCAGTGGCTACGTCCTGGGCTGAGAAGGCTGATGTCCCCTTAGAATTGATCTGTAGGGCGGCTACTTGGTCTTCTCCTTCTACTTTCTTCAAGCATTACAGGCTTGATCTTTCTTCCACCGAGGAGGTGACTTTCGGTAGACGGGTTCTGCTAGCGGTGGTCCCTCCCTAATTTCTTTTCTCTGAAATCTCTCAGGTGGTGCTGTCGTGGCGATGATGGAAAAATCTAAATTACTTACCGGTAATGGGTTTTTCCGGAGCCACGACAGCACCACTGCATCCCTCCCTATTGCCTGTTGGTGTGGTCACGTTTGGGGGATTTTGAATTGTTGATTTCTTTTGGTGGTGGTTGTGTACTAATGATTGTTGGGTTCCCCTCTCCGGTCTCTGTAACCAAAACTGAGGTCCAGGAGAGGTCCCGCCTTTTTATCTCAGAGGTTTCCTGTCTTGGATGGGCGGTCCTCTCTCTCAGGTGGTGCTGTCGTGGCTCCGGAAAAACCCATTACCGGTAAGTAATTTAGATTTTCAATGGGTCCGCAGCGTTCTCCTGCGCTGTCAAGCGCAGAACACTGCGGACCCATTGACGTCAATGCATTCTTTGTGCACTTGGGGAAGCTTGCTAATTTTCCAAGGTCCCCGAGCGCCCAAAAAATGCAACATGCTGCGTCCCGGGTGCGGACGGGAGACCCTGAAGGGGGCAGATATCTTCCGCACCCGAACGCAGCAAACGCAGGCACTATGCGTTCCTATGTTAAACATAGGAACCGCAGTGCGCATGCGCTTAACTGCGTATGGGAACGCAGCATACGCTGCCTTCCCATACGCAAATGTGAAGGCACCCTTACAGCTCGGGATTGAAAATATTGTTTTCTGTTGAAGTAAAACATTTTTTTAATTATTATTATTAATTTATATAGCGCCATTATATTCCATGGCGCTTTACATGTTAAAAAGGGCAGACTAGGACAAGTAACATAGTAACAATACAAGTAACAATAAATGTTGACAATTCAGTTGTACAGAAACAAGAGGGGAGAAAACCTGTCCACAAAGGCTCACAGTCTACGAGGGGCAGGTGGGGATACAGTAGGAGGGGGAAATTCCAGTCATGAGGCGGTGTGGTGGACTGGGTCTTATTGCAGGTGGTAGGCTTGGCGGAACCGGTGGGTCTTCAGGTTTCTTTTGAAAGTTGGGGCAGTGAGTTCCAGAGTCTGGGTGAAGCACGGGAGAAATCCTGTATGCGGTTGTGCGAAGGGGAGATGAGGGGGGAGTAGAGGAGAAGCTCTTGGGAGGATCACAGGTTGCGTGAGGGTAGGTAACGGGAGACCATGTCAGAGATGTATGGAGGGGACAGGTTGTGAATGGCTTTGTATGTCATGGTTAATGTTTTAAATTGGGATCTCTGGGAAGCAGGGAGCCAATGAAGGGCTTGGCAGAGGGGGGAGACAGGGGAGTAGCAGGGAGACAGATGGATTAGGCGGGCAGCGGAGTTCAAGATAGATTGGAGAGGTGCAAGGGAGGTATTAGGGAGGCCGGTGAGCAGAAGGTTGCAGTAATCAAGGCGGGAGATGATGAGAGCGTGAATAAGGGTTTTAGCGGTGTCGTGGTCAAGGAAAGTGCGAATCCTATAGATGTTTTTGAGCTGGAGTCGGCAGGAGGTGGCGAGGGCCTGGATGTGGGGCTTAAAGGAGAGGGAAGAGTCGAGGATAACCCCGAGGCACTTGGCATAGGGGACTGGAGAGAGAGAGCAGTCGTTGACGACGATGGATAGGTCAGGTAGTGAGGGGGAGCGTCTTGGGGGGAAGACTATGAACTCTGTTTTGTCCATGTTCAGCTTAAGGAAGCGAGCCGAGAAGGAGGATGAGATGGCGGACAGGCAGTGTGGAATTTTGGATAGAAGGGAGGCGATGTCAGGACCAGACAGGTAGATTTGGGTGTCGTCGGCGTAGAGGTGATATTGGAGGCCATGGGACTCAATGAGTTGCCCTAGACCGAGAGTGTAGATTGAGAACAGTAATGGTCCAAGAACCGAGCCCTGGGGGACCCCGACAGATAGGGAGTAGGGCGAGGAGGATGTGTGGGAGTGGGTGACGCTGAAGGTGCGGTCCGTTAAGTATGAGGAGATCCAAGAGAGGGCAAGGTCCGTGATGCCAGGAGATTCCAGGATCTGTAGTAGAAGGGAGTGGTCAACAGTGTCGAAGGCGGCTGACAGGTCGAGGAGGAGGAGAACAGAGTAGTGGCGCTTGCTTTTGGCAGTCAGTAGGTCATTTGTGACTTTGGTCAGGGCTGTTTTAGTGGAGTGGAGGGGTCGGAAGCCAGACTGCAGGCGTTCAAAGAGGGAGCAGGAGGAGAGGTGAGAGGACAGCTCAGAGTGGACATGCTGTTCAAGTAGTTTAGAGGCGAAAGGGAGGAGAGATATGGGGCGGTAGCTGGAGACAGTTGTGGGATCGAGGGAGGGTTTTTTGAGGATGGGTGTGATCAAGGCGTGTTTGAAGGCTGAGGGGAAGGTGCCGGTGGTGAGTGATGGGTTGAAAAGATGAGTTAGGGCTGGGATGATAACGGAGGTGAGGTTGGGAATGAGGTGGGATGGGAGCGGGTCGTGGGCGCTGGTGGTGAGGTGTGATTTTGACAGGAGGGAGGAGAGCTGTCTACCTATACTTACATTCTGTTTAAAAGTGAACAGATCAGTAGTTAATAAAAGTGAAAGATTGCCTCACCATGGGAATATATCCAGGTTACTCTGTTTCGTTTGTAATCAGGGATTCCAACCCAAGCCGTGGCATGCGACTACATTCAATCCAAGAAAAAGGGTGAATCCCATGTAGTATAAAAGCAAAGTTTATTTCATAGCAACAGAATTAAAATTCCATGATAGTGGAGGAGATCATCCTCCGACCAGTTTCAGGCATATACGCCCTTTGTCAATGAGTTTCATTGCACAGTGAAATGACAGACACTCATTGACTCGTTGCACAGTGTTATGGTATTGCGAGTAGTAAAAGCACTAGAAAGTTGCAACATTTCAGATTTTTCTTTAGTTTTTTAATATGTAAAATTGGAGACAAAAATTTTGCAAAAACGTTTAAATGGCACTCAACAGAGGTAATTTTCTGATGGCACATTCCATTTTAAGGCGTTGTTTCAGGATAAGGGGGAAACATCAGCTTATCACCCAAAAATTGCAGCATGCTTGACAATAAGCGAGGCAATGCCTTCCTAATGTTGGTCTACCATTTAAGCAGATTTCTTTTGTCTTCTGACACAACAAAACATTTTGTATGTAACTTTTCTGACAATGGACTTTAAGCACAGCAAAAGCTTGTTTGAGCCATTGGGTGCTTATATACAATTGTGATATCATAAGAATCACGATATTGAAGGGAGCACTGATAGTTCCATTGACTGTAGTGTCTAGTAGGGACGTCACACGCGTCAATATCGCGGGCAATATCGCTGCTGTACATGACGTTGCAGCGATATTGACGTGTGTGACAGGGCGCCAGGTTTTAGAACCTGCTTTAAAACCTGGCGATGGTCGCCCGGTGGACACGCAGCATCGCTGCGTGTGACACCTGGAGACGAGTGAGAAGCCAGCTCCCAATGCCTCTCAGCAAGGACTGGGAGCTGGTATCCATGGTAAACAGCGGGTAACTAAGCACTGCATGGCGCTTGGTTACCCGCTTGTTTACATGCTTACCAGCGTTCCTGCTGGTACTGATCGCTGATGAGTCTGCCTGTGTGTTCCTGTGCTGAGATAATCTTATGTTTGGTCAGGAGTAAAGCTGAGTGCACATGCGACCGGATAGTCTACTTGTGATCTTGCTGGGTACCATACCTACTCTATACATAGCCTCCCATACTGAACAACAATGTCAAAACACCACTTTTGTTTTTGCTCCCATTTTTCATGGGCTGAACTCAAAGATCTAAGGCTATGTGCCCACTGTGCATTTCTTTTTCTTTTGCTGCATCTCTGCAGAAAAAATGCATCACCCACAGCTTTAACATTGAAATGAGTTATTTTAAGAAATCTGTGCCAACGTGCTTTTTTAGGTATTGCTTTTTTGCTGCAGAAAACGTGATCAAAAAGAACAATGTCAATTATCTGAAGCGTTTTTGGGCTGCATTTCCAATTGAGTCATTATAATCACATGGAAAACGCAGCACAAACGCACCAGAAACACAGTGCACTTTTGGTGCGTTTTTAAAAACACAGCCCTGTTTGTCCAGCTGAAAATGCATCAAAACGAACGTTTGGTGGGCACACATAGCCTTTCCTTTGAACATGAAATAGAGGGTTTCCGGCATCACGATGTATTTTCTTTAAAACGAGCCTTTATTCAAAAATTCTTTAAAATCAATCTCCATTGGATATAAAAGCAAGTCAGGCTTACATGTTTCGAGTCCTTCTCATGACTCTTACTCATAGCATGAAGTATGGATAACAGAGTTATACATTTAAAGACAGGCTATACTGAGGACACCCACCCTCCTATCAGCTGTGGAATGAAATTAATTGGAGTAGGAAGCTAACATCCACTAAGGTCTCTTAAAGGGGGGTTTACACGTTGCGATATCAACGTCCAATTTCAATGAAAAGTCACGTGGTTCGATCGTTGGAGCCGATATCGTTCCTGCGTTGTATGGTGTGAACGTCCAATACGATGCAGGAACGATGTCAATGCGATATCGGGGATTGAATGAGCGTGCTATTCAATGCTCCGATATTGAATGGAGATTGGAGCCGGATCGTGCTGCGTGACAGCCCAATTCCGATGTGAAGTTCTACGTCACCCATTCACTCCCATGTTAAATGGTCGTTCCTGGGTTGGGGGGCGTAGACATCGTACGGACATTAGATTCCTAAATCGCAACGTGTAAACCTCCGATGCGATGCGGGAGAAACGTGCACTAAATGCGCGCTCCCGCGCCATTGAATTGCGATATCGCAATGATATTGAAACATGTTAACCCTATAAAGGGTGGAATCTTATTCCAAAAACAGGATGAACTTTTTTTTTTTTTTTAAATAAAAATAAAAGGAGAAATTTCCATATGATATGACAATTATATTGATCTAATTAGAACAGATAAAAATATTTTGGTAGACTAACGGTAATATATAGAGCTCATTCACGGACACAACTCAATAATTTTGAAAATAAACGAATTTCCTGCTTGCCTCGCTCCGGCAATGTCTGCTCCTCTTGCCTTCGGTGCCGCTCATTAGGCTCATGAAAAAACACTTCATTGAGCTGGTGGGCGGACTGGGGGACGGTTGGGTGGCGGCGCTGGGGCGAGGTGAGTATGGGGTTCACAAGATGTTTTTCTATTGTCTGTGGACAGGGGCCTTGCACTTATTTTATTAATTAAAAAAAAAAAGTTCATCCTGTTTTTGGAATAAGATTCCACCCTTTATAGGGTTAACATGTTGATCCTAAGAGACCTTAGTGGATGTTAACTTCCTACTCCAATTAATTTAATAAATAACACAAAGTGAACAAAAAATTAGCAGTGTCTGCATTTGTCTTAAGGCCCTGTCACACACTAAGAGATCGCTAACGAGATCGCTGTTGCGTCATGGATTTTGTGACGCAACAGCGATCCCAATAGCGATGTCGTTCTGTGTGACACGCACCAACGATCTGGCCCCCGCTGTGAGATCGTTGATCGTTACATACCGCTCTGGGTCATTCCTGTGTTGTTGTGCTCCCGCTGGGAGCGCTACATTGTTGTGTTTGACAAAGATAATCAGCAACGATCTCAATGCTACCCTATGGAGAGAAAATTCACAACGACCTCGGTATAATTCTGGATCGCTGGTGCGTCGTTTTTCACATCGCTGGTGAGATGCCTTTTTAACATCTTACCAGCGATGTGTAAACGACGCACCAGCGATCTCTGCACATCGTTATCCGGAGCGGGATCGCTGATGCGTCGTTATGTGAAACTGGGCCTTTAGAAACTCCATGCAACTCTACTGCAAACTTGTGTGATGCTGCACAATGCGCTAAGGTTTATTTATGACCCTCCTACAAGTCTAACTAGCAGAGTCTGCAAACTAGGAGATGTTTCACTAATTATGGGTGACATGAATCAAGCGTAAAGGCAACACAGCATTATTGTGATATTTTGCGTTGCCTTCCAAAGTGAGGTTTCCTAAAGTACACTGTATAGTATATTCTGTGGTTGAAAAAGCTGTTAAATGACCACAGTTCAGAGCCACAAAACCCTATAAACAATGCTTTATTCCAAAAGAGCAAGTCATCCTAGTAGTTACATACAGCTGTATACCCAGTTATTGCAATAACCACACAATAGAGAATAACCACCCAAAGAAACGTGATAGAAACATGAAATGCTGTCAGATTGTATTTCTAGCAGAGAGCTGGCTTCATAGAAACTGAGAAGAGGTAGGGAGTTTCTTTAGAAACTCTCAAGAGATAAAAGGGGAATAACTGAAAACACAAATTAGAGTTGTACAAAAAGCTGTTCATGAATATAGGTCAGGACTGCAAACGTTTGAAAGCATTTGATTTACATTTTTTTTTACCAATCGTTTGAATAGTTCTGTGTGTTCTCTACAATGAGACATTTTGGATGCACATTATGTATATTGCAGATCATTTTATACATGGAAGTTTTGCATGAAATAATGTACAACTAAAAAAGTGATTAGCGATGTTAATGGTAAAATGTTTAGATCTGTACCTCCATCCATTTTCCTAATGGAGGTGAAGCATCCCTATAGAAGGTAATTGAGGACACTTCAATTTTAATGGGGCATAGAAGAACAAGGTATTTTAGATAAAGCGCTGCTTTTGTCAAGGAAAATTTAGGACATTAAATTAAGCACATGCACTTTTTTTTCATAGCAATTTGTTCCATTTAATAGCTCTATATACCTTGGTCTACCTCACAATTTTTCCTGTGTTCAGATGTTTCAATTTTCTCTTTATATATTCAGCATTTGCCTCCATTAATTTGCTATTTATCATCTACGTGTCACAGAGAAGCTTTGCTCTGGAACAGAGAAGATATTCCGGTGTTAAAACTTTTCACCTTCAAGTTTCTGATTGTTCAATCCATCTTCTAGGTTGGCTGAAAACCTTTGATGACTATTTCAGAGACCAGACACAGCACATTCTTAATAACATGGTTGTAAAACTGCAAGAAGATAAAGAGAGAAAATTCATATGGTCTGAGATCTCCTACTTCTCCAAATGGTGGGATGGAATTGATATCCAGAAGAGAGATGCTGTTAAGAAGTAAGTGTAGTAAAAACCTATTCTCAATTACACAGTTTCCTGAATAGAATTACTCTTTACATTGAATTACACATTTTAAAATAACATTGAAAAAGTAATGTAATGTGTATGTCTGACTGAATAAATCGTCTCATTTACCTTTTCACATTACCCCCTTTCTGTCTGTGTCCCTCAAGGCTCGGTTCTTGGACCCCTTTTTTTCTCCATCTATACCCTCTGTTTGGGACAGCTAACGGAGTCCCTCTGTCTTCAGTATCATCTCTATGCTGATGACACTCAGATCTATCTCTCTAGACCTGACATCACCTCCTTGCTATCCATAATTCCACAATGTCTGTCTATCTCATCTTTCTTTTCTGCTTGGTTTTTGAAACTGAACATGGACAAAACAGAATTCATCATTTTTCGCCCAAACCATATCCCCCCCTCCCCCCATCTGACCCCTCAATCACTGACAATGGCTGCTCACATTGCCCAGTCCGTTATGCGCACTGCCTTGGGGTAATCCTTGACTCTGCCCTCTCCTTCAAGCCACATATCCAAGCCAAATATTTCCCAGATCTGTTCATTCCTCGACCCCAACACTGCAAAAACACTTGTCCTTGCCCTCATCATGTCCCGCCTTGATTATTGTAACCTCCTGATCGCTGTCCTCCCCTCTAGCACTCTTGCACCACTCCAATCTATCCTAAACTCTGCTGCCTGACTAATCCACCTGTCTCCCCGCTATTCCCCGACCTCTCCTCTCTCCCAAGCCCTTCACTGGCTCCCCATTTCTCAGAGGCCCCGGTTTAAAACCCTAACTATGACCTACAAAGCCATTCACAATCTGTCTACTCCATACATCTGTGACATGGTCTCCCAATGCCTACCATCACACTACCTGCGTTCCACTCACGATCTCTTCCTCTATTCTCCACTTATCTCACAAGACTTTTCCCATGCTTCTGCTATACTCTAGAACTCTCTGCCCCAACATATCAGACTCTCGCCTACTTTGGAAACTAAAAGAAACCTGAATACTCACCTCTTCCGACAAGCCTACAGCCTGCTGTGAGCCTCTGTCCAGCAAACAACCGCACAACCAACTCTACCCTCTCCTAGTGTATCGTCGCCCGTCCCGTCATAGATTGAGCCCTTGCGGACAGTGTCAGCTTTCCATTTGTACCTGTATACTATATGTTGTCCATGTACTTTGTACTTGTCTTTGTATACCCGTTCCACATGTAAAGTGCCATGAAAATAATAGCTCTATAATAATAATAATTTTTCCATAGTAGCTAAGAACTATTAGGGTATGTGCATACGATCAGGGTTTGCAGTATTATGGACGCAGTGTGTTTGTGCTGGATCCATAACACTGCGTTGTACAGTACCTGCACAGTGGATGAGGTTTCTAGAAATCCCGTGCCCACTGTGCTTCTTCCCACCGCAGTGTGATTTCAGCTGTGGTGTGGGTTACCGCACTTTGCATCTCCACAGCATGTTAATTTATTGGTGCGGAGTCGAAAGTGAGCCCTAGCGGGTGACTGCAAGGAAAAGCTGCCCTGCCTTGAATACAGATCATGGGTGCATGGTGGCTGCGCTCGCCTGTGCTCGCCCTGTGCTCACCTGTGGCTACCCTTAGGTTCAGGAAACATTGCCTCAGGATCGTCTGCACATACCATACCCTAAGGCCTCATTCAGGTTTAAGTGTTTTTCGTGTATGTAAAGAAACAAACAGTCCATGCCATGATTGCTGTGGTACTGAGTTTAATCAATGCTTGTTCCCTGTGTCAGTGTTTCAACAGTGATTTTTATGCATGGAAAAATAAAATTGTTACCAAACCTCTGTAGATTACAATGTTAAAAGGGTTGTCTGACAATGAGTATTCAGCTCACCTATTCGAAGGGTGCAATCTCTTAACAGTCCAAGATTCAATAGTGGATTAAGCACATCCATATTAAGTAAAACTTTATTTTTTCATTTAAAAACACTCCATGAAACAGGACCTAACCATCAGAAATAGTCCCAAGTTATAACTGCAGTGCAGGTTAATGTGTATCGAAGCAAACCTTACTTATCACTAGATATGACTGGACCTGTCAAAGCTTTGGTTGTCGGGGTGCAGCTGGACTTTAAATAAAGTTGTGATTGGGCAGTTCGGCTCTCCGCCCATGTACTGCCAGCCATAAACAAAGCTCTTCTGGGGGAGAACGGGTTTTGTCTTTTTTTTTTTTTTTGCACACTTTACATCCGATAACTCAGATTTTATCCCCAGTGTGAGCCATGTGAAACACTGTAACTGGCTCACACTGGGCCGAGCTCGCAGTGTACCCGAGCACAGCGATGCTCGCTCCAGTGGTTTGCATACATAAAGCATCCAAAATCTGAGCCCGAACACTGATTTTATGTATTTTTTGTGTGTGAACTTTGTGCTCTCTCTATTATAATCTTTGCAAGGGCAAACTGTTGTGGAGGACCTAGCACATTTTCTGGGGCTTGATTTGGCAATGACTGTTCTGAAGAAGACTAGAAAAATGTTAGTTTAGAATACTTTTGTTCTTGATCAGCAAAATCCCTCCAACTCCCGCATTTCTCACTAAAGAATATTTAATGTTAAGCACAAACTGTCAAGGCTTGTCAGAAGTCAATACGTAATAGCATTATTATTTTGTTAATTCAGCAGCGATGCGGCTTATACTGTATTTCTCAGGGTCTGACCTGTAATTTTGATAACAAATTTCTGCTGGAAACAATTGACAAGATAATTGCCAGATTTATTTAGTCCTCTCCATGACTGTCCCAGATTTTCTACCTCTGTAATTGCTGCACATAGTAGATGGTGAAACAGAGAACATTTTTCTTCTGCCAAACAAGTTAATGGATTGTAGCAGTGGATGACCCAATAAAATCCAAATATTTATTTTAAGTTAATTATTTTCCAGACCTGTGGTACGCACTTATTTGTGTAAATACTCACAGTATGTTAACAATGCCTATGGGATTTAATTAAATTAAACAGTGGCGAGATCATTTACTCTCTCAACGTTTTTTATCAGGTCCATTAAATTTCTACACAATATTTGTCTTACAGAATTTTAGATGGCTAAAAATGAACTTTTCAGATAAAAATGCTTGATAGAAGCCACATTTTAAAGGGAATTTCCAGGGAGAGAGAACTTATTAGTCCTGTCCCTGACCTCCTAAATGAAGCAGAGCTGTACACTGCAGTTCTAATGGCCGCTTTACACGTCCCGATATCGTTGTCCAACAACGATAAAAAGTCCCGTGGTTCGTGCGTTGGCGCCGATATCGTTCGTGCGTTGTGTGGTGTAAGTGACCAATTCGATGCAAGAACGATGCCAAAACGATATCTGGGAAGAATTGTGCAGGCTCTCCAACTGCCCGATATTGGATGGACGATCTGGCAGGATCGTGCTGTGTGACAGCCCAACAACGATTTGGAGCACAACTTCCCCTATTCACTCCCATGTTAAATGGTCGTTCCCTGGATCGCTCGTACGAGGGGGCGTATACATCGCAGTTGCGTTGCATGCCGATATCTCCTTGTGTGACAGCTCCTATTCGATTTTGGATTACTGCCAAAAATGTGCCCGCTCCCGTGCCTTTGTATCCAATATAGGGACGTGTAAAGCGGCCATAAGACAAATAGATCGCTTCTAAATCTATAAAATTTTCCCTGCTCTTTTGCTCTCACCCCCTCCCCCCCCAATCAGGGGTACAAGAAAATCTGCTTCATGCTGTTAGTGAGAGCAGGAGGTGTGTCGGGGGCGTGGACCTTGGACGCTCCAAGATCATCTTACATTCCCACTCCCTTACAGTTCTGTATTGGCAGTGGGCGTGTAAGGGGGCGTGGCCACGTCCACATTCTCACACTACAATCCAACCCGATATACCATCCTATGTAATGTAACGGGTGTTCTTGCTTCAGATAGTAATCATGTCAAGAAGATCGAAAATACACGCTGTGATCTTCTGCTGTACAATGATATGATGGTGCATAATGTGTGCTGTCATGTTTCAGACTAGGAGCAGAGGCAGAGCACTGCGTTGATCAGCACTGCCATGGTCTCACCCATATCAGCTTAGTAGATTCCTTAGTAGAATCTTTAGCACTGTGGATCATCACTGTCTCCTCAGTCACATCAAAGCATCCATATGTATCAATAAATGATGGCATCACCTGGACATGAAAAGGTGCTGGCAAAAAAATATACATGAATAAAGGGATTAATTGCCGCGACACTGATCATGGTGTGAATGAACAAGCATATGGCTATGTTCAAGGCTATGTACAGCTAAGGTGGTATATATGACAATGAAACACAGTAAATGCTGCTATAGAATATAAGGAAAAAAAAGAGAGTCTTAGCTTCAACAATGGCCATTGGGGAAGAGCCCGGTAACTGCGACAAAGTGCTCTCTACCTACCGGGTCCTACAGCACTAGTGCTTCATGCGGTATGCAATTGCTAGTTTGGGATTTTTATGTCTGTAAATTGCAATTAAAACCTGCTGGTATAGTGTGTCTTGTGGACTGGGGCTACAGCAAGATGGAGTAAGGTCACAGCTACTGGGCTGGGGGAGGGGAAAGGGAGCTCGTCAGAAACATTATACTATATGTATCAATAAATGACGGCATCACCTGGACATGAAAAGGTGCTGGCAAAAAAATATACATGAATAAAGGGATTAATTGCCGCGACACTGATCATGGTGTGAATGAACAAGCATATGGCTATGTTCAAGGCTATGTACAGCTAAGGTGGTATATATGACAATGAAACACAGTAAATGCTGCATGATAAGTGTCGCGGCAATTAATCCCTTTATACATCAAAGCATCCAGACGTCGTGCAGCATCTGTTCAAGTTATAGTACACACCTGTATTATATAGTAATATGTATTAAAAGGTAAAAATAATGCTTTTTTAATGTTCCCAATTATACATTGTGTTACATTATTATATCAATCTAGGAATATATGTACAGTATTATGGTTTATTTCATCAATCCATGTGAAGAAGGTACTTTCTGTTAGCCTACAATTGCCTGGGTGCAAGACTATGTGCATATCTCAGGTCAGGAGCCTACTGGTTGATAAGGGGGAGGGGAGACCATGGCAGTGCTGAATGAACCAATGCAGCGCTCTGCCTATGCTCCTAGCCTGATACATGACCGCATCCATTATGCACCATCATATCGTTGTACAGCAGATGATCACAGTGTGTATTTATATCTGCTTGGTGACATGATTGCTGTTTGAAGCGAGAACAGTCCTGTTATATTACATAATATGCCATATCAAGGGCTGTTTTGTAGTGCGCCCATGGGTTGATGACCATGCCCCCTGCCAATACAGAAGTGTGAAGGGGTGGAATGTAAGATGATCTTGGGAGTCCCCTGGGTCCACACCCCTGACACACCACCTGCTCTCACCAGCGCATGAAGCTGATTTTCTTGGTCCCCTGAGGGATGGGTAAGAGCTAAAAAGCAGATGATTTTATAGATTTATAAGTGATGTATAGATCCCCTAGAACTGTAGAGTTCAGCTCTGCGTCATCATATAGATGTGCAGGGACAGTACTAAAAAGTAATCTATCCCCAGGGTTCCCCATTAAAGCAACCTGCCTGCAACTATTTTTTTTTCTTTTTTTTTTTTTTTGCTTCTAAACCCTGACCATTACCTTCAACATAATGTGAATGTTTCCAGTAACCCCTTTTTATTCCCGGGCATACCTTTCAAAGAGTGTTACTCCTGTCCTGTGCTGTATGTAAATTGTGTGGTCCAGTCTGATGGGTGTTTTTAAATTGCAGTCAGCACCGTCCTACTCCCTGCATACACCGCCTAATGTAATTACAAGTAAATGGATGATGGTTTTATGTCATCCACACAGAAGTCTCCACCTGCGCAGTGGTATCACAGACCTGTGCAGGTGCGCCTCACTGTGTCCTATTGATTAGCAAGTGATTTTAATGTGCAGGCTCGAGACTTCGGGCACTGTGTGGATGTTGTGTGGCTGATTAAGGGACCGAAGTCTTGCTCCTGTGCAGTGAAATCCTAGACCTGCTCAGTCCAACTGACTGTGCCCTATTAAACAGCTAATGATTGTATTGCGCAAGCGCGAGTCTTTGGTCACTGTGTGTCTGACTTATATTTAGAAGAGATGTTATTTGAAGACAGTGGACTTGCCATGCAATTTACATATAGCACAAGACAAGTATAAAACACTTTTTCCTCCGGTATGAAGGGACATGTCTGAGGATAGAAAAGAGGGGTCACAGAAACCCACATGATCTTTTTTATTTGATGGGCAAGTTTTAGAAGCAAAAAAAACTTGACAAGTTGTCTTCAATAATTTAAATAATCTTTAGCCCATAGCCTTCCTATTTACCCTTAATTCTACTACTGTAAGGAGTTAGATAGGAAGGGGTCACAAAAAAAAAATTGCAATATTTAGATCATATTTAACCCCTTCACCCCCGGGCCTATTTTGACCTTAATGACCAGGCCATTTTTGTCAATTCTGACCAGTGTCCCTTTATGAGGTAATATCTCTGGAACGCTTCGTTGGATCCGAGCGATTCTGAGATTGTTTTTTCGTGACATATTGGGCTTCATGTTAGTATTAAATTTAGGTCGATCATTTTTGCGATTATTTGTGAAATAATCAAAAATTTGGCAAAAACTTTGAAAATTTTGCAATTTTCAAATTATGAATTTTTATTCTGCTAAACCAGAGAGGTATGTGACACAAAATAGTTAATAAATAACATATCCCACATGTCTACTTTACATCAGCGCAATTTTGGAAAAAAAAACTTTTTTGTTCGGAAGTTATAAGGGTTCAAAGTTCATCAGCAATTTTTCATTTTTCCAGCAAAATTTACAAAGCCATTTTTTTAGTGACCACATCACATTTGAAGTCCCTTTGAGGGGTGTACATGACAGAAAACACCCAAAAGTGACACCATTCCAAAAACTGCACTCCTCAAGCTACTCAAAACTACATTCAAGAAGATTATTAACCCTTCAGGTGCTTCACGGGAACTAAAGCAAAGTGGAAGGAAAAAATTGTCATTTTAATTTTTCCAACAAAAATGTTTTTAGCCTCAATTCTTTTATTTTCACATGGGCAACAGGATAAAATGGATCCTAAAAATTGTTGGGCAATTTCTCCTGAGTACATCGATATCTCCTATGTGGTCATAAACCACTGTTTGGGCGCACGGCAGGGCTCAGAAGGGTAGGAGCGCAATTTGACTTTTGGAGCTAATTTTCCATTCAAAAAGTCAAATGGCGCTCCTTCACTTCTGAGCCCTGCTGTGTGCCCAAACCGTGGTTTATGACCACATATGAGGTATCGGTGTACTCAGGAGAAATTGCCCAACAATTTTTAGGATCCATTTTATCCTGTTCCCCATGTGAAAATGAAAAAATTTAGGCTAAAAGAAAATTTTTGTGAAAAAAAAAGTACTTTTTCATTTTTACGGATGAATCTGTGAAGCACCTGGGGGTTCAAAATGCTCACCACCCATCTAGATAAGTTCCCTGGGGTCTCTTGTTTCCAAAATGGGGTTACTTGTGAGGGAGCTCCAATGTTTAGGCACACATGGGGTCTCCATATGCGACATTGTGTCCGCTAACAATTTGACTGAAAAATTAGCTCCAATTGTTAGCGGACACCTTGTCACATATGGAGACCCCATGTGTGCCTAAACATTGGAGCTCCCCCATAAGTGACCTCATTTTGGAAACTAGACCCCCCAAGGAATGCATCTAGATGCATAGTGAGCACTTTGAACCCCCAGTTGCTTCACAAATTGATCCGTTAGAAGAGTAAAAGTACTTTTTTTTTTCACACAATTTTTTTTTCCTTCTTACGGATCAATTTGTGAAGCACCTGGGGGTTCAAAGTGCTCACTATGCATCTAGATGCATTCCTTGGGGGGTCTAGTTTCCAAAATGGGGTCACTTGTGGGGGAGCTCCAATGTTTAGGCACACAAGGGCTCTCCATACGCGACATGGTGTCCGCTAACTATTGGAATTGTTAGCGGACACCATGTCGCGTATGGAGAGCCCATGTGTGTCTAAACATTGGAGCTCCCCCACAAGTGACCCCATTTTGGAAACTAGACCCCCAAGGAATGCATCTAGATGCATAGTGAGCACTTTGAACCCCCAGATGCTTCACAAATTGATCCGTAATAAGGAAAAAGTACTTTTTTTTTTTCACACAAATTTTCTTTTTTCATTTTTACGGATCAATTTGTGAAGCACCTGGGGGTTCAAAGTAATCACTATGCATCTAAATACAGCGAAGCCCTTTTTTATTTTCTTTCCAGGACTAATTCTAGAAAAAAATGGCGTGGGGCTCCGCCATATTTTTGGTCCAGCCAGGTACAACTTGGGAGCTACGGATTGCCACCAACCCCCAGCTGCCTTGTTGTACCTGGCTGGCAACCAAAAATACAGCAAAGCCCTTTTTTTTTCTTCTAGAACTAACTCTAGAAAAAAAAATGGCGTGGGGCTTCGCCATATTTTTGGTTCAGCCAGGTACAACTAGGCAGCTGGGGGCTGGAATCCACAGCATGGAGAGGCCCAAGCATTCTGGGCCCCCCATGCTGCGAATTGCAGCCCGCAGCCGCCCCAGAAAATGGCGCATTCATTGAAGCGCCATTTTCTGGTGCTGTACCAGACTCTTCCAGTTGCCCTGGTGCTGGTGGCAAACTGGTAATAAAGGGGTTAATGCCAGCTTTTTATTGACAGCTGGCACTAAGCCCGAGATTCATAATATAGGGCCAATGTTAGACCCGCCATTAGGAATCTCTGGTAAATAGTCAGAAAATACACAGAGAAAAAATCTTTTTATTTGAAAAAAACACAAAGAAAATTCGGACTCCATCTTTATTAGAAAGATCCGACGTAGTCCACAACGAAGGTCCCATGACGCTCGATCGCCTCCGACGTAGACCACAACGAAGGTCCCACGACGCTCGATCGCCTCTGCTCAATCCAGAGACTGCAGCAAGGGATCAAGTGTCCTCTTCCTACAGCCTCTGGGGTCAGAGTTATGGTGCACTGTATGACAATGATCTGTTATACAGTGCACCATGACTATGATCCCAGAGACTACAACAAGAGGACACTTGATCCCTTGTTGCACCCATCCATCCACCTATGCACCCATCATCCACGCACATCCACATCCACGCGCGCTGACAGCCACCGCGCGCGCGCTGACAGCCACCGCGCACATTGACGGTGAGGTGGTGCTGTGTGACACGGCGATCTGAAAAGCACACATCGCTTCAAGGTTGTTTCAGGCGATTCCGGAATCGCCTGATTGCCCTGGGTTGCCGGCGATATTGCTACGTGTGACGTCTCACGAGCGATGCAGAAGCGATGTGCGCGTTCATGAGATCGCTGCAACATCGCCGGCGATATCTCTCCGTGTGACGGTACCTTAAGGGCTAAAGAATATAGCCCCTGCTAATTATAATCACTAATGAGTGAGAATTAAAACATTTTTATGCACTTTCACAGGATGCTTTTAGGAGACAAAATGAGTGTGAGTTTAGTGATAGGATGCTGCATGGACATGTTTTGCTAGCTTAGGAGGCGTTCTGGAGGTGACAGGATCCCTTTAATTGGTAGTTGGCTCTCAAGCCTATACAGCTTGGAGTAGGACAAAATGTATAAAAAGTATCGTGATCAAAATACTCATTTGCCTAATAATTCTGCACACAGTGTAAAACATATAATTGCTGCATATTATTTGAGTATTAGTCATGAGTAAGACTGCTTAGTGCAGTTGAAACGTGTCGAGTGGGTTATGTCGACCATGTAAATTATTCTTTTGTATGCACATTACTTTCTTTTGAAAAGTAGAAGGAAGGGAAGGAAGGATCCAGTCCTGTTGAGCCAGGCTCCAATTTTTTTTGTTGTCCTTGTTCTCTAGTTTTACCTGTTTTATTTCATGATACATTGCTCTATATCTCTTGTGTCTCTTCACACAACTATCCGGCATGATGCAAATTCTTCAGCCTTACCCGTGAATGTACACTACAGTTGTAACATAATCTTAGGTAAATTTTGCCAAAAGTAAACTAAAAGATGGGCACATTGCGGTTCTTTTAAATAAAAAGAAAATATCATTTACTAGAACCCCTCTGCTTTTTTGTACAAATATTAAGGATTAGCAATGGTAACGAAAGGCAAGAATTGTCGATAATTAGATTTAAATGCCACAATAAAGCCCAAATGAATTTGTTAAATGCTTTGCTAGTTTTCGTGTTACTTTTCATGTTGCCTTTAATGTTTAACACTGTCAATTTATTTAATTAACAGACTAATAGAGCAGGAGCAGTTTGAGATGGTTACCGGTGGATGGGTTATGACTGATGAAGCCTCCGCTCACTATTTTTCTATAATTGACCAATTAATAGAAGGACACCAATGGCTGGAGAAAAATCTTGGTATGAATTTTTTTTTTAAACTTTTGCTTTTTGAAGGATATAAAATACACAAAAAATCATATTTGAATTGCAAAAATGAATGAAAAAAGAAACTATGTAGAATGAATAAAATCTGATCTGAGGCGAAATTCCATTGGTGCAATGTCTGCATCACTCTCACCTCCAAAACAGCAGTTGGTGCCTGCCAGAGACACATTATTGGGCTGTAATTGGCCCAAGTGCTGTTTTTGCACCGCCGTCCTCTTCTCACTGTCATTGACTGAATCCTTTGTTAGCTCTGCAGCCGAGGATTACTTAATGCCTATAATAATAATGCCTTTTTCGATGGTCCCCATACCTATTGACTTTTATATTCATACTTGAGCTACGATCTATGAACTGATAAGGCTGGCTTCAGACTTGCGGACCCTCCGCAGTGTCCTGCGGAGGGTATCCGCAAGCTGACCGCAGCCCCTATGTTTAGAATGAGAACGCACGGTGCTGCGCAGGTCTGCGCATGACCGTGCGCTCCCATTCAGTGTAATATGTGATTTGTACGCAGGCGAATGCCTGCGCACAAATCACACATTCTCCTCCGCACCAGGAACGCAGCACCGTGCGTTCTCATTCTAAACATAGGGGCTGCGGTCAGCTTGCAGATCCCCTCCGTAAGACGCTGCGGAGGGTCCGTAAGTTGAAGCCAGCCTAAGTCCTGAAGTATTTAGGTTATTAGAGGCAACCAGTTTCTACTATTTGGTTGGTTTATAGCCTAATGTTGAATTGCCAGACTTTTGGCCACTTGTTTTTAGCTACAAAAGGGGTCCAAAGGTTGACATTTCAGTTTGCTGGAAGTTTATGAAGGAATACTGATTTTTCTGCTTTACATGTATTTTTAGCCAAACTTGATTGTGATTGGTTATTCATAGTAATGGACACAATCTGGAAGATTTGTCTAAATGTGCCAGAATTCTAAACTAAAAAATTCTGTTCTGACTTGCATCATAATCCTGCTTTAGATACGTTGTGTGCCTTACTGGCAAGGGATGTCATTTCATTACAAAGGAAAATGGCTTGATGGAAAAAGTGCATAGCCTAAACATGCCACAAAAAATGGGCCAGGGTTGTGGTGTGTATTAATGGCATAATATAACTACCGTATATACTCGTGTATAAGCCGACCCGTGTATAAGCAGACCCCCCTACTTTTGCCCCCAAAACCTGGGAAAACCTATTGACTCGTGTATAAGCCGAGGATGGACCCCAGCACAGGTATACAGCCCCCCAGCAGTGTGGTATACAGCAGCCCCAGAGGTATATACAGCAGCAGCCCCAGAGGTATATACAGCAGCAGCCCCAGAGGTATATACAGCAGCAGCCCCAGAGGTAGTATACAGCAGCAGCCCCAATGGTAGTATACAGCAGCAGCCCCAGTGGTATATACAGCAGCAGCCCCAGTGGTTAGTATACAGCAGCCTCAGAGGTGTATACAGCAGCCCCAGTGGTAGTATGCAGCAGCAGCCCCAGTGGTATATACAGCAGCAGCCCCAGTGGTATATACACAAGCAGCGAACCCAGTGGTATATACACAGCAGCCCCAGTGGTATATAACAGCAGACCCCAGTGGTTAGTATACAGCAGCCCCAGTGGTTAGTATACAGCAGCCCCAGTGGTTAGTATACAGCAGCCCCAGTGGTTAGTATACAGCAGCCCCAGTGGTTAGTATACAGCAGCCCCAGTGGTTAGTATACAGCAGCCCCAGTGGTTAGTATACAGCAGCCCCAGTGGTTAGTATACAGCAGCCCCAGTGGTTAGTATAACAGCAGCCCCAGTGGTTGTATAACAGCAGCCCCAGTGGTTAGTATAACAGCAGCCCCAGTGGTTAGTATACAGCAGCCCCAGTGGTTAGTATACAGCAGCACCCAGTGGTTAGTATACAGCAGCCCCAGTGGTTAGTATACAGCAGCCCCAGTGGTTAGTATACAGCAGCCCCAGTGGTTAGTATACAGCAGCCCCAGTGGTTAGTATACAGCAGCCCCAGTGGTAGTATACAGCAGCCCCAGTGGTAGTATCAGCAGCAGCCCCAGTGGTATATACAGCAGCCGCCAGTGGTTAGTATACAGCAGCCCCAGAGGTAGTATACAGCAGCCCCAGAGGTAGTATACAGCAGCCCCAGAGGTAGTATACAGCAGCCCCAGAGGTTAGTATACAGCAGCCCCAGAGGTAGTATACAGCAGCCCCAGAGGTAGTATACAGCAGCCCCAGAGGTAGTATACAGCAGCCCCAGAGGTAGTATACAGCAGCCCCAGAGGTAGTATACAGCAGCCCCAGAGGTAGTATACAGCAGCCCCAGAGGTAGTATACAGCAGCCCCAGAGGTAGTATACAGCAGCCCCAGAGGTAGTATACAGCAGCCCCAGAGGTAGTATACAGCAGCCCCAGAGGTAGTATACAGCAGCCCCAGAGGTAGTATACAGCAGCCCCAGAGGTAGTATACAGCAGCCCCAGAGGTAGTATACAGCAGCCCCAGAGGTAGTATACAGCAGCCCCAGAGGTAGTATACAGCAGCCCAGAGGTAGTATACAGCAGCCCCAGAGGTAGTATACAGCAGCCCCAGAGGTGTATACAGAGCAGCCCATGGTGTATACAGCACCCAAGCAGCCCAGAGGTATATACAGCAAGCCCAGGGTGTATACAGCACCCCAGTAAAATATACAGCACCCCAACACCCCAGGGACTGTAATACAGACAACACAGGGTGTCAGCAGCACCCCAGGGGTGACAGCACACCCAGGGTTCATACAGCATCAAGATCAGGGCCCCTTGTCGCGGGCAATGAAAGTAAATCATACTATCACGCTGTCGCCACCGGGAAGGCGATCCGGCTCATAGACGCCCTGTGGCCGGGCAATACGTCATGTCGCACGGCACAGGAAGGCGCCCGAAGACGTGAATAAGGTATCGTCATGTACGCATACAGGGATGCGCAAGACGGGCAAGGCGAGGGGGGCCCTGGATCTTGATGGGGGGCCTGTATACCTCTGGGGCTGCTGCTGTATACTCGCGTATAAGCCGAGGGGGGACTTTTCAGCCCAAATTTTGGGCTGAAAAACTCGGCTTATACGCGAATATATACGGTAACTAATAGATGGTGTGAATCTGGATGAGGCCGTCTTTAAAATATGCCATTTTTATCAACAGCGTGAACCACTGTAAAAAAATATCATGCCTTTTTAGATTGTCTAGGCTAAATTTGCACTTTCTAAAAATTTGAGAGCATTTATTTAAGCTACCCTATTAGTGCTTGTACGGATTATACTTGTCTGATATTAATTTTTTTTATTTAGGGGTAAAACCAAAATCTGGATGGGCTGTTGATCCTTTTGGGCATTCTCCAACCATGGCATACATCCTGAAGCGCTCGGGTATATCGAACATGCTTATCCAGCGCATTCATTATTCAATAAAGAAACATTTTTCAGCAAAGAAGACATTAGAGTTCTTTTGGAGACAAAACTGGGGTAAGTAAAGCCCCTGCATTATGCTTTTTATTGCTGGCTAACTGACTTTGTATGATTGCACATAAAGTTAGATGCATCTTTTCTGATGACACTTGAAAATTTTAAAAATCTTTAACCCCTTCAAGACAAAGGGTGTAATAGGACACCCTAGGCCATGTCCCTCCCTCTGCGAGCTCACGCGCTGATCTTGCATCAATCTCCACTTAAGTTGGCTGATCTGATCAGCTGACGTGTGAAGCTAACAGCACCAATTAGAACAGTGATCCAATCAGTGCTATTGATATCACTGATCCCTTTGGATCGCGCTGTCAATCACCGACAGAGCGATCCAGAGCACTGCGGTGGGGATTGTGCTTATTCCCGTCTGCATTGGAGGTCCCTCGATGCAATCTTAGGGCCTCAATGTGTTGCCAGGACAGCCCAGGGTCCTCAAGGACCCCGGACTCTGTCATGACTCACTTTGTGTGGATGCCTAGTGAGCACCTGTATTCAGACAGTGATAATTTCTCTTATTCACAGACCTGCAGCAGCACAGCAATGAACAGAAGTGATCGAACAGTGTAGTGCTGAGGCCCGATAGGAGGCAGTGTAAAATAAAATAAAAGCAAAAAAAAAAGTTTTTAAAAATATGAAAAAAAAAGCCTTAAGTTCATATCACACCCCTGTTGCCCCATTTAAAATAAAACTATTAAAATGCACATATTTAGCATTGCCGTGTTCAGAAATGCCTGATCTATCAAAATATAAAACCAGTTAATCAGATCTGTAAACTGCACAATGGAGAAAAAAAGACCAAACGTCAAAATTATGTGTTTTTGGGCGCCACAACTTTGCAATAAAATTCAACAGTAGGTGATCAAAACAGCACATCCACCCAAAAATGGTATCATTCAACATGTCAGCTCAAGCTGCAAAAAAATAAGCCGTCACACAGCCCCAGATAAAAAAAATGAGGATGCTACGGCTCACAGACCATGGTCTTAAGATATTTCTTGGCCCAGTCTTGACATTTTATCTTATGTTTCTTGTTCAAAGGTGGCTCTAAAGGTGCAATTCTTTTCCTTTAAAACCTTGTGATTTTTTTTTTCCACTACTTACCGTATTTTTCCTTTTATAAGACGCACTTTTTTTCCTCCGTTTTGGAGGAAAGTGGGGGTGCGTCTTATAAAAGGAATATAACATTCTAGCATCCTCAGTTGCTGGGGAGGGGGAGACAGCAGTGAATTGGGGACAGAAGTGGCAGGGAATGGTCCCTGCTGAAGAATCCGGGGCGGCAGGAGCACCACGTGTCCCCGGCTCATTAAGTACTTAGATATTCACTTCACTTGCTCCCAGTCCCCACCCACCTCTCTGCACTGAAGACTGCATGAGAGGTGAGAGCACGGGGAGCAGGAGAAGCTGCTTAGCTGGCACACATGGTCTCTCCCCAGCTTCTTGCAGCTGCTGGGGAGACTGTGTGCTGGAGATAGTGAGAATGGAGGAGCGTGGCACAGCTGCTGTAAGTGAATCAGCACTGAGCTTTGTGCTGATTCACTGCCATGTCAAGACAGGGGCAGAGCAGGGAGATCTGTACCTTATCACAGTGTGGTGCCTCCCTCCCTCTGCTCTCTGTAACGTCTCCTGCTGAGCCCTGATAGTGCAGAAATCCAGGAATGCTGTCTGCATTTTAGGAGCTTCAGTGTATGGAGAGCAGGGTGGAGCCTGCATAACGCCAGTGTACAGCTCCCCTGGCCCTGCATCTACAGGTCAAGCTCTGTAGTGATGAATTGTAAGGAGACAGGGCTGGAGCACGGTATTTCAGCAGTATACAGACCCCCTCCCTGGCCCTCCTCTTACAGTACATCACATCAGAACTTGATCTGCAGATTATGGCCACTTCCTTGATTTCAGCAGGGTGATGGCAAAGCAGGATATATTAAAGTGAGTACACATGTACCGTATATGTAACATAACCACTAATAAAGTTAACACTACCAATACTGTGCTTAACTAGAACTCCAAGCATGCTATAGGATCCACAGTACATGCTGGGAGTTATAGTTCTTAAAGGGGTTGCCACTACATGAAGAAATCCCATCTCATTCACCTTGTTGACCCTTGTAAAATTAAGGCTGCCTTCACACTTGCGTCCCCCTCTGTGGCGTCCTGCGGAGGGGGACCGCAAGCTGAGCGCAGGCACTGCAAGTCCCTAGATTTAACATGGGGACGTGGGTGCCTGCGCTCGGGTGCAGATTGACGTGCGCACCCATTCACTGCAATGTATGATTTGTACGCAGGCGGATGCATGCGCACAAATCACAGTCTCGTCTGCACCAGGAACACGTCGCATTCAGGGTGCGGACGAGAGTGTGATTTGTGCGTAAGTATACGCATGCGTACAAATCATACATGGCGGTGAATGGGTGCCACGCCAATCTGCACCCGAGCGCAGGCACCCGCGTCCCCATGTTAAACATAGGGACTTGCGGTGCCTGCACTCAGCTTGTGGTCCCCCTCCACAGGAAGCGGCGGAGGGGAACACTAGTGTGAAGCCAGCCTAAAAAAAAACATACTTACCCCCGATGCTGCAGCGGTTCCAACATTGTCAGAAGTTGCATAGTCATGTCCCATGTGACATTGATATGAGACTCAGCCCTCCGGTCAGTCAGTGCTGGCGTCTGCTGCTCCAGTGTCTGATAGCGGGGAGACAGACGCCAGCACTGACTGGTCGCAGGCCTGACTGTCATATCAAAGTCATTTTTTGCTTCAAATATTTTTTTCCCTATTTTCCACCTCCAAAATCTGGGTGCGTCTTATAATCCGGTGCGTCTTATAAAGCGAAAAATACGGTATATAACAGTAGACGTATACATATTTGGTATCTAGTAACTCGTACTAACCCGAGGCATTATACTGATACTTCGGTTTTACCATATTGTGAACATGGTGAATAAAAAAAACAGAAAATGTCTCATTGCACTTTTTTTTGCAATTTCAGTGCACTTGGAATTTTTTCCCTGTTTTCCAGTACACACTATATGGTAAAATAAATGATGTCATTCAAAAATACAACTTGTCCCGCAAAAAACAAGCCCTTATATGACTAAATTGACAAAAAAATAAAAAGAGGTTATGGCTCTTGGAAGATGGAGAAGGAAAAACGGAAAATTGCCAGGGAGTGAAGGGGTTAATAAGACAAGCAAAATCAATTAAATTGTAACTCTTTCAATAACAAGTCTTAAATACAGAAGCTTGTCCTAAAGCTGCAGTCAATCACTGAGCTGCAGTGGCTTGTGCCATGAACATCAGAGGAGCCCCTTTGCTCAGTATTTGGGTGTGGGGGCAGACTAGTCATGTGCTCATTTTAACTTCTGTTGAGCTCCATTGTGCATTCAGAGATGTCAATCTCAAATACACAGTGGGCCAACATTTTTCCTCGTCAAATATCAAGTGCAGTAAACAATATGAAGACATGTATAGGAATAACATTAATTGTGACAGAAAAAGTTAGGGGGGAAATAATGGATTAGGGGAATCTGTCTAGGATAGGGAAAACCCTAATACTACAGAAGAACTTGGGGTTGTGGGCATGGTTGATGGCAGAACACAGGGTATGCAAAGGGTGTGGTGACTCCCAAATAGTAGGGAATATATGGAGGTAATGAGCATCAGGAGTACATTAATAACCTCATACAGCTCCCTATATACTTTACAATGGTCCCCATATACATCCCTATATACACTGAAATATGACCCCTCACAACTCCTTGTAATACTCCATGATGGCCTCGACAGCTCCCTATATCCTGTCATGTATCGCACACATTCTCATTCATACTTTATATCCCCCATTTCATTCTCTGTCTCTCTCTCTGTGTATTATTATGAACCTCATAATCATATATTGTAAAAAACATTAAAGATAGTACTCCTCTAATCTTGACTCCTGGCACCACAGCCTGTCTCCTCTTTCTTACCTCTATGGTGGGTCTGCAGAGGTGACACAATACAAGTATGTCATTGTGCTGCCCGCCTGGGTGTGCTGATGTCTGGTAAGCTGTGTAGGCCTATAGTGCTCTGCAGCTTAGGAGATGCACAGTCATAAAGCACAACACTTTTACTATGTGCTCTATAAAGGAAAATTGGACTGTCGGCTCATTATCAGCGCTGACACCGTTCAGTGTGGTGGTCACAGGAGATCCAGGGCGCTGGGCAAAGAAGTTTGAATCTTTGGCTTGAATGTTTGATAGCGGCGCCCTCCCTCACAGGCCAAATATAACCCCCATACAGGGAAGATTTTGCTGGAATTAGTGATGTATCTAGAGATGACCCTTTTGCTGCTGTCCCTCATTCCCTAGACAGACTCTGAATGGTAGGAGCTAATTGTTTCTATGAACGTGTAATTCTGAAGATGACTTTGTTTTTACTAATGTAGTGAAATATTTGTCTGCGAACTTGAACTCTTGTGTATCAGGAATGAGATGTTGGCAGCACTTATTGGAAGCTAACCATTCATTGCAGAGCCATTTACTAATGGATTATTGAAAAACTAGCTGTGAGCCCGATTCTAAAGAATCGGGAGTCTAGAATCTGTATATATATTTTTAAGAGTTGTAAATAATAGACTTAAACACCAGATATATGACAAAGTAGGCGATGTAGGCAAAACTGTGAGGGTAGCAATATAGTGGAGGTGTAGAAAGAGTTAATGTCCGACTAACAGGACTATAACAGAGTAGGAACTTATAATGATATCAAAAATGGTATTAAAGGAGTTAATGTCCCACAGGCACTCCCACAACAGAGTGAGCGCTGTAAATTATATCCAAAATGGTGTTCAAGGGGTTAATGTAGCAGTGTCAGTAGTTATAAACACTACCAAATATGCAGTTAATGCTGAACTGGTATATAATGGGTTAATTAGCAGTGTGATTACAACTATACACTGTGTAATAGAAATAACAGCAATAATGGAATATAAGGGTTAATGTTCCTACTGGGAGTAGTAATAGAGACTACAAAGTATGGAGTTAAGGGAGAAATGGTATAGAAGGGGTTAACTTTGTAGTGACAGTACAACTACACAGTGTGTTATAGAAATTACAGAAAAAACGGAATGTAAGGGGTTAATGTTGCTACTGTCATGAGTATAATGAGAGAAGCGCCTCACTTGTCATTGAGATACATGGAGGAGTTTGAGTTTGAAATTTAGTGGTGTAAGTGAGGCACGAAGGTCATTGGTCGCTGTGTACTGGCGCCGACCAATGAGCTTGGCGCCTCACTTACAGCGGAAATGAAATACAAAAGTCTCGATGTATCTGAATAGGAAGGGATGGCGCAAAGCTGATTAGTCGGTGTGTTTGCATGTGGTCGCCATGAGCCTTGGGCTCTCAGTTACACGGATGAGGGAGAGGGATTTACTAATAGTGGAGTGCAGTGAAATGAATTGTGTGTATAGGAGTGCTGGAGTGGTTAGCACAGCGCGGTGGTCAGTGCTTAGCACTGCGGGGTGGCTAGTGGTTAGCATGGGCGGTGGCTAGTGGTTAGCACTGGCGCGGTGGTTCAGTGGTTAGCAGTGAGTGCGGTGGCTCAGTGGTTAGCAGTGAGTGCGGTGGCTCAGTGGTTAGCAGTGAGTGCGGTGGCTCAGTGGTTAGCAGTGAGTGCGGTGGCTCAGTGGTTAGCAGTGAGTGCGGTGGCTCAGTGGTTAGCAGTGAGTGCGGTGGCTCAGTGGTTAGCAGTGAGTGCGGTGGCTCAGTGGTTAGCAGTGAGTGCGGTGGCTCAGTGGTTAGCAGTGATGTGCGGTTGGCTCAGTGGTTAGCAGAGTGGTGGCATCACACATACACACACTTCGCTATACTTACCACCGGGCCTGCGTGTTCCCCGGCACGTGGATCCGGAGTCGAAATGTCGCCGCCCCCGGACGACTGTATTGAATATTGGGTCTGGGAAGTCTGGGGAGACTTCTCGGACGCCATCTTGGAGAAAATATGTTGGCGGCCGCGGACGACTGGATCCAATATGTCCGGGAAGTTTGGCGAGACTTCTTGGACGCTATATTGGATCCAGTAGTTGGGGGGGCGGCGGATGTCGACTGAGGATCCAGGCGGCGGACGCATGGGCAGTGGTAAGTATAGCGTATGTGTGTTTTGTGTGTGTGTGTATGTGAATGTGTGTGTAGAAAGTGAGGGAAGTGCGGACAAAGTGACGGAAGTGCGGAGAAAGTGACGGAAGTGGCTACATACACACACATTGATGATATGGTGAGGAGAGTGCGGATGGAGGGTGAGGAGAGGTGCGGATGGAGGAGTGAGGAGAGGTGCGGATGGAGGAGGGAGTGCTGGGTGAGGAGAGGTGCGGATGGAGGAGTGAGGAGAGGTGCGGATGGAGGAGAGTGAGGAGAGGTGCGGATGGGGGAGTGAGGAGGTGGGATGGAGGAGTGAGGAGTGCGATGGAGGAGTGAGGAGGTGCGGATGGAGGAGTGAGGAGAGGTGCGGATGGAGGGTAGTGAGGAGAGGTGCGGATGAGAGTGAGGAGAGGTGAGTGGATAGGAGGGGTGGAGGAGGAGGTGGCGGATGGAGGGGAGGGGAGGTGCGGAGTGGAGGGAGTGAGGGAGGTGCGGATGGAGGAGTGAGGAGGGTGGGGATGGAGGGTGAGGAGAGGTGGGATGGAGGGGTGAGGAGGTCGGATGGAGGAGTGCTGGAGGGGTGGGAGGAGGGTGGGGGCTGGAGGGGTGAGGAGAGGTGGGGGGAGGGGGAGGAGAGGTGGGCGGAGGGTGAGGAGTGGGAGGTGGGGGGGCTGGGAGGGGTGAGGGAGGTGGGGCTGGAGGGGTGAGGAGAGGTGGGGCTGGAGGGGTGAGGAGAGGTGGGGGCTGGAGGGGTGAGGGAGGTGGGGGCTGGAGGGGTGAGGGAGGTGGGGCTGGAGGGGTGAGGGAGGTGGGGCTGGAGGGTGAGGGAGGTGGGCTGGAGGGGTGAGGGAGGTGGGGTGAGCTGGAGGGGCTGAGGGTAGGAGGTGGGGGCTGGAGGGTGAGGGAGGTGGGGCTGGAGGGTGAGGAGGAGGTGGGCTGAGGATAGGAGGAGGTGGGCTGGAGGGCGACATCACGCTCGGGTACACTGTCCTCCTCTAGGCTGCACACCTCTGTCTTCTTTCAGGCTGCACACCAGCTGGCTCCGTATCCTCAGGGCTACTTGGCCTACTGCTGGCGGTCCGGCACAGGGCTTACCCCCGGAGGCTCGGGGCAGTCTAGGAGCGGAGGGCGATCCGTGCGGCCGCCATTTCGCTGAGAGCTATCAACAGCCCCGGGCATCGGAAGTGAGGGGGAGGAGCTTGCACCTGTGAAACTGGCGGGAGCGAGCGCGAGGCACTCGGGAGACGACCGGCATTAGCCGGTCATCTCCCGAAGTGGTGTGTGGCGGGCGGGAGACGACCGGCTAACGCCGCTCATTTCATGGCCGTGATGTGTGTGTGTGTTTTTGGCAGTGTAGGGGCGGGCGTAAGCGTGGCTGGGCTGCTTGAGTCCCGGTCTGCTTAGGGGCGCCATGTTGGTCCCCCCTGGGCGTGTGTAGCGCTGTGGTGACGGCACTTTGGCTATGACAAAGTGACGGAAGTGGTGAGCAAAGTGACGTAAGTGAGCCTTCGGGTTTTATATATATTAGATATACATATAGCAGCGCTATGGTATATGGTGGTACATTAAATGACATGTATAGCAGCACTATAGTATAATGCGGTACATTAGAGCACATGTATAGCAGCACGATGGTATATGGCGGTACATTACATGTATAGCAGCGCTATAGTATATGGCGGTACATTACAGTACATGTATAGCAGCACTATAGTATATGGCGGTACATTACAGTACGTGTATAGCAGCACTATAGTATAATGCGGTACATTAGAGCACATGTATAGCAGCACGATGGTATATGGCGGTACCTTAGATGTATAGCAGCGGTACATTACAGTACATGTATAGCAGCACTATAGTATATGGCGGTGCATTAGAGTAGATGTATAGCAGCACTATAGTATATGGCGGTACATTACAGTATGTGTATAGCAGCACTATAGTATATGGCGGTGCATTACAGCACATGTATAGCAGCACGATGGTATATGGCGGTACATTACAGTACATGTATAGCAGCACTATGGTATATGGCGATACTCCGGTCCCCGCGGCTCCCCGCTTCTCCACAGTAAAAATAAAAAAATCCTCAGTGAGGATACTCACCTGGCCGGCGGCTCGCTCCACCTCCATCTTCTAGGTAGTACAGGCTTTTAGGACCTGTGGTTGCCTGGGAAACCGATCAGCTGATCGGTCACATGAGCGCTAACAGCCGGGGGCAGGATGGAGTAGGGGGTCAGGATGGTGAAGGGGGATGGGGGGCAGGATTGTGTCGGGGGGCAGGATGGCAGGATGGCAGGTGGGCAGGATGGAGCCGGGGGGCGGGGCAGGATGGAGGCGGAGGGGGGGCAGGATGGAGGCGGAGGGGGGGCAGTATGGAGGCGGAGGGGGGCAGGATGAAGCCGGAGCAGGATGGAGGCAGAGGGGGGGCATGATGGAGGCAGAGGGGGGGCAAGAACAGGGGGGCAGGATGGAGGCGGAGAAGGATGGTGGTTGGGGGGTAGGGTTGGATAGTGGGGAGCGGGGCAGGATGGAGTGAGCGGGGCAGGATGGAGCCGGAGGAGCAGGATGGTGGCGGGGGGGCAGGATGGAGTGAGCAGGGAAGGATGGAGCGAGCGAGGCAGGATGGAGCCGGAGGAGCAGGATGGGGGGGGAGGCAGGATGGAGCGAGCACACTTGCAGACACATGCATTATGTACACAGCACACCTGGACGCACATGCATCATGCACACAGCATACCTTCAAGCACATGTATCATGCACACAGCAGACGTGCACACACATGTATCATGCACACCTGCACACACATGCATCATGCACACGGCACACATGCATCATGCACACGGCACACATGCATCATGCACACAGCACACACATGTATCATGCAGACAGCACACCTATGCATCATGCACACAGCACACCTGCAGACACATGCATCATGCAGACAGCACACACATGCATCATGCACACAGGTGTTGAACGTTGCGCTCATGTATCATGCAGACAGCATGTGTGTGCTGTGTGCATGATGCATGTGTGTGCAGGGGTGCTGTGTGCATGATGCATGTGTGTGCAGGGGTGCTGTGTGCATGATGCATGTATGTGCTGGTGTGCATGACACGTGTGTGCAGGTGTGCTGTCTGCATGATACATGAGCGGCACGTTAAAGACCTGTGTGCATGATGCATGTGTGTGCTGTCTGCATGATGCATGTGTGTGCAGGTGTGCTGTGTGGATGATGCATAGGTGTGCTGTGTGCATGATGTATGTGTGCTGTGTGCATAATACATGTGTGTGCTGTGTGCATGATGGTGTGTTCCATGTGCATGATGCATGTGTGTGGAGGTGTGCATGATGCATGTGTGTGCACGTCTGCTGTGTGCCTGATACATGAGCGCCAACTTGAAAGAGCTGTCTGCTGTGCCATGATACATGTGTGTGCTGTATGGATGAAGCATGTGTGTGCTGTGTGCATGATGCATGTGTGTGCTGTATGCATGATGCATGTGTGTGCTGTATGCATGATGCATGTGTTGTGTATGCATGATACATGTGTGTGCTGTATGCATGTACTGTGTGTGCGTATGATGTGGTGCTGTGTGCATGATGCATGTGTGTGCATGATGCATGTGTGTATGATGCATGTGTGTGCATGATGCATGTGTGTGCTGTGTGCATGATACATGTGTGCATGTATGTGTGCTGTGTGCATGATGCATGTGTGTGCTGTATGCATGATGCATGTGATGATGTATGTGGCTGTGTGCATGATGCATGTGTGTGCAGGTGTGCTTGTGCATTATACTGTGATGATGTATGTGTGGTGTGTGCATGATGCATGTGTGCTGTATACATGATGCATGTGTGTGCTGTATGCATGATGCATGTGTGTGCTGTATGCATGATGCATGTGTGTGCTGTATGCATGATGCATGTGTGCTGTATGCATGATGCATGTGTGCTGTATGCATGATGCATGTGTGCTGTATGCATGATGCATGTGTGCTGTATGCATGATGCATGTGTGGCTGTATGCATGATGCATGTGTGCTGCATGCATGATGCATGTGTGTGCATGATGCATGTGTGCTGTGTGCATGATACATGTGTGTGCTGTATGCATGTGTGCTGTATGCATGATGCATGTGTGTGCTGTATGCATGATGCATGTGTGTGCTGTGTGCATGATGCATGTGTGTGCTGTGTGCATGATGACATCTGTGTGTCATGATACATGTGTGTGCTGGTGCATGATACGTGTGTGCTGCGTGCATGATACGTGTGTGTGCGTGCATGATGCATGTGTGTGCTGCGTGCATGATGCATGTGTTGTGCTGCTGTGCATGATGCATGTGTGTGCTGCGTTGCATGATGCATGTGTGTGCTGCGTGCATGATGCATGTGTGTGCTGTGTGCATGATGCATGTGTGTGCTGTGTGCATGATGCATGTGTGTGCTGTGTGCATGATGCATGTGTGTGTTGTGTGCATGATACAGCACATCATGCATCATGCACCAGCAGATACATGCATCATGCCGCAGCAGAACATGCATCATGCACACAGCAATCATGATGCTGTCAGACACATGCTCATGACAGCAACACTGATCATGCACACAGCACACACATGCATCATGCACACAGCACACATGCATCATGCACACAGCACACACATGCATCATGCACACAGCACACACATGCATCATGCACACAGCACACACATGCATTGAACGCAATGCATCATGCACAGCAGCACACATGCATCATGCACACAGCACACACATGCATCATGCACACAGCACACACATGCATCATGCACACAGCACACACATGCATCATGCACACAGCACACACATGCATCATGCACACAGCACACACATGCATCATGACACACAGCACAGCACACATGCATCATGCAACAGATCAGCAGCACACATGCATCATGCACACAATGCATCATGCACACACATGCATCATGCACAACATCACGCACACACATGCATCATGCACACACATGCATCATGCACACACATGCACATGCACACACATGCATCATGCACACACAGCATCATGCACACACATGCATCATGCACACACATGCATCATGCACACACATGCAGCATGCACACACATGCATCATGCACACACATGCACATGCACACACATAGCATGCAGCATGCACACAGCACACACATGCAGCATGCACACAGCACACACATGCAGCATGCACACAGCACAACATGCAGCATGCACACAGCACATCACATGCAGCATGCACACAGCAACACACATGCAGCATGCACACAGCACACACATGCAGCATGCACACAGCACACACATGCAGCATGCACACAGCACACACATGCAGCACATGCACACAGCACCACACATGCCACATGCACACATGCACACAACAATGCAGCATGCACACAGCACACACATGCAGCATGGCCACACTATGCACACACACATGCAGCATGCACAAGCACACACATGCACCATGCACAGAGCACACACATGCACCATGCACAGAGCACACACATGCACCATGCAACAGAGCACACACAATGCACCATGCACAGAGCACACACACATGCACCATGCACACACTACACACATGCACCATGCACACACTACACACATGCACATGCACACACTACACACATGCACCATGCACACACTACACACATGCACGATGCACACAGGTATGAAACTTGCCGCTCCCGGCGCCGCGCGGCAGGCAGGAAGCAGCGTCTCCTTCAGCACAGCCGCTTGGACAGATGGATGGTGCGGCCCTGGGCAGGGTGAGCAAGGGGGGCGGGAGGGGCAGGGGACCGGGGGGAGCGCGGGCAGGAGGACCGGGGGGAGCGCGGCGGGGGGAGGGGGCGGGAGGGGACCGGGGGGAGCGCGGGCAGGAGGACGGGGGGAGCGCGGGCAGGGGAGGGGGGGAGCGCGGGCAGGAGGGACCGGGGGGAGGCGGGAGGAGGACGGGGGGAGCGCGGGCAGGAGGAGGGGGGCGGGGCAGGAGGACGGGGGGGAGCGCGGGCAGGGGAGGGGGGAGCGCGGGGGGGCGGGGGGAGCGGGGGGGCGGGGGGGGGGGGGGGGGGGCGGGGAGGAGGCGGGGGGAGGGGGAGGGGCAGGGACGGAGGGCGCGGGGGGGGGGGGGCGGAGGGGGGAGGGGCGCGGGGGGGGGGGCGGGGGGAGCGCGGGCAGGAGACGGGAGGAGGCGCGGGGGGGGGGAGCGCGGGCAGGAGACGGGAGGAGGCGCGGGGGGGGGGAGCGCGGGCAGGAGACGGGAGGAGGCGTGGGGGGGGGGAGCGCGGGCAGGAGACGGGAGAGGTGGGGGGGGGGAGCGCGGGCAGGAGACGGAGGAGGGGGGGGGGGGAGCGCGGGCAGGAGACGGGAGGGCCGGGGGGGAGCGCGGGCAGGAGACGGGAGGACCCTGGGGTTGGGGAGAGAGAGAGTGTGTCCCGGATATTGTAAGTGAAGCAGACTCGCAAAACCATTGCGAGTGAGGCTTTGCGAGTAACTGGAGGGTATTGTGTGCAGACTCGCAAAGCCATTGCGAGTTAGGCTTTGGGAGGCAGCCACGTTCACGACGACGGAAGTAGGGCCAAATATGACGGAAGTGGCCCTATATTAGATTCTTACTTAAAAAAAACTTAAGTTGAAAGTTTGTGTGATCACAGATAAATACTCGTGATGTTAATGATTTAGAGAGACATTAAGCTTCTTGGTCCTGCAGGCTGTAATGAACAGTCGACACTGCTTTGGGCACTTAGGAAATCAGCAGTTACAAATGCTTTTAATATCCTATTGATCTAGATTGAAAACAATTGTTGTTCAGAACTTGATATGACTTTCATCCAGTGTAGGAAGCTGTAGAGTTCAGCTTTCACAGATGGAGGGTTCATGGTCTGATGTATTAAAAGTACGAAGGTGTTCAGACTCTTCTACAAACAACCTTGTTTTTATTGTTCCCTGCCTCGATAAATAGTTGCTGTAGCTTTTCTGAAATAGCTGTATGGTAGTCCATATATCCTTGAGTGACTCCACACAATGGAAGGTACAATATACAATTAAATTAAACAGGATGGCACGCAATCCTACTAAACAGAAGAATAGGATCGATGTAGGTCTGGTACTGTATATCAATATTCAATGTCTATCAGCTGGTTATTATGGGACCAGGATTTAAGATTATCACTTCATAAAACATATACCAGATATCATCTTCTCACTGATGTGCTGCACGGTCACAGCTTGCCCAAACACCTGCCTACACTTTTCCAATACAAGATTTCATACATTGTCAATGCAGTATTTTCAGACATCTGCTTACAATAGAAGTGTCATAACTTACTATTGAGATTTATGATCATTAAATGTGTAGTGTGAATGGGTTCCTATCTTGAGCTTTCATGTTTATGCTCGTTGGGTGCTGTCTTCATTTGTCTCATTAATGTATTTGTGTGCAAATACATGCTTAAGGCTACGTTCACACGTATCTGATATCTGAAATTGCTGCATGTTTCAGATATCCAGTGGCATTGTGGTTTCCATTAATGAAGAATGGCCCCACTATCTTTGTACCCCATATACCACATCATACCATCAATTTTTGTGTTCTAACAGTCTTGGGGGGATCTATCCACTGTGGGCTAGTGTAAGACCAATAGTGGTAGTTTTGTTTAACTTCATTATTCACAAAAAGGGTTTGCCTCCTCACTCATCTGAAGGCAATTGTCTATGCTGTGAAGATAACAGATATGCAGCATCTGAAACAACGGATACTGGAAGCCTGTGCTAGCATTTCTTCTGCAGTGTTGCTATCAGTGTGTCAAGAGTGGTGAGAAGAGGGTTGCATTGACAATCCAACACAATGAGCAGCACTTTCAACACATTTTATAAGTGGTCATAAACTTGTAAATAACCCAGGAAAAAATAAAGTTACGTTAAAACCAAGCACACCATTGTTTTTCTTATGAATTTCTCAATATGTTTGATGTGTCACATGACCCTCTTCACATTGAAAAAAATAAAGTTGGATCCATAATGGCCGACTTCATATTGGCCGCCATGGTCACACCCATCTGGCACAGTTTTCCCCCTCCCATATACTAATGTGCCACAAACAGGAAGTTGATATCACCAACCATTCCCATTTTATTTGGGTGCATCCATTTAAATGGCCCACCCTGTAGTATTAGGGGTTACAATAGTGTTCAAGTATTAGGGTGCAAGGTGTATATTTTAGATACGTTTTGCTGCTGTTTCATCATATAATACATCTGTTGCGCTGACCTTATTAATTCATGTATTTTAATTCTAGATATAGGAGGTAGCACCGACATTTTGTGCCACATGATGCCTTTCTACAGCTATGATGTCCCTCATACGTGTGGTCCAGACCCAAAGATCTGCTGTCAGTTTGACTTTAAGCGTCTGCCTGGAGGTAGAATCAACTGTCCTTGGAGAGTGCCACCTGAGGCTATTCACGAGGGCAATGTAGAACATAGGTATTACCAGATTATCACATGCAAAAACAGATATAATGTATTGAAGTCCTTTTCTTAATCCATTTAATTTAATTTTACTGGATTTCTTTGCAGAGCCTGGATGCTTTTAGATCAGTACAGAAAGAAGTCAAAGCTCTTCCGCACTAAAGTGCTCTTGGTCCCACTGGGTGATGATTTTCGCTACAGTGACAGCTCTGAGTGGGATCAGCAATACCAGAACTATCAAAAGCTGTTTGATTACATGAACTCTCACCCTGAGCTCCATGTTAAGGTAGGTTTTTACAATTCCGGTTTCAAATCCTGGATTTCCTAGAGGACTGACGGCAAATTTCTCTTTAAATTTAATAGCATCCAGTGTGTCTTCATGTTCACTTAGGAATAGATTGAGAATATGTTTTCTCTGCTCCAGTGCCTACTGCATTTCCTAACGGGATTCTAGTAGATTGAAGCCTGCAGCACAATACGAGTTATATTTCAGCATGAGTGCTAGATAATCACTGCAGTATACAGGGTTTCCTTAGGTTACAATTTTTTGATGCCTATCAGAGCTTTACTTACTTGATACTGCTTGCAGGCTGCATCAGTGATGTCAGTACTATGGCATGCGTGGTGATGTGCGCTAATCACTGGGATCATCAATTTGTGTTATCTAGATCAGACGAGCTGCAGTGGTATTGTGCACTGTAGTAGTGACATCATTGCTGCAAGACGTGAGATCAAATCTATTAACCTTCCTAGCGGTATTCCCGAGCCTGACTCGGGGTTAACATTCACTGCCAGAAGCGGTAACCCCGAGTCAAGCTCGGGCTTACCCGCGGTCGCGGCAGATGCGGTGAAAAAACCGCATCTGCCGCACTTGCCGCATAGCCGCCGCACTTGTGGCGCGTTTGCGGCGCGGTTGCGGTAATCGCCATAGTAAGTATAGGGGGACTTGCGGCAGGTGCGGCAAGTGCGGTTTTGCACTTGCGGCAGGTGCGGCCGCGAAAAAAACCGCACTTGCCGCATCTGCCGCAAGTGCAAAACCGCACTTGCCGCATCTGCCGCAAGTCCCCCTATACTTACTATGGCGATTACCGCAACCGCGCCGCAAGTGCGGCGGCTATGCGGCAGATGCGGTTTTTCCACCGCATCTGCCGCGACCGCGGGTAAGCCCGCTTTTAGCACAAAATTCCTGACCTATTCATACCGCCAGGGAGGTTAAGAAAAGCACAAGGGAGACCCTGAAAGGGTCAGTAAATACAGCTAATTTTGCTTACCAACTAATAGGAGGAAAAATAATTGTCAGTGGAAATCCTATTTAGGTGCTAGCATTTGAGACAAGAAAACCCAGTCTCAAGCACAGTGCTACAATCTGTGCATGTCAGAACAAGTTACTTTGAGTACCAGGTCAGTCTATATCTCCTGATCATTTATGTATACTGTTCAGGACCCTGAAGATGCTTCTGTCATTTACATAGTGAGTAGTGATACTTCGGCTCCTGCACCTCTCCCTGACATTTATATCTAAAGACTTGCTGTCTCTAGATTAACCATTCGATTATTTTTCTTCTATATCCATTATTTTTGGTCCTATAATTTGAGATCACGGTTTACAAAGTTTTATTTATTCCTTAGACACATTTCATATAGAGACTACAAAACGGTGTCCACATGTAGGACTTTTACCTGGTTTTATTTGTGTTTTATAGGCTTCCAAGAATCAGATTAATATCTGTCACATCAAAATAAAAGTCTGAATATGCTAGTAAAAATAGGTGTAAAGTGCTCTTACAACTTTTTGTAATAGGTTTAATTCCTTACATACATATTTAACTTTTTAGGCAAAGTTTGGTACCCTGTCAGATTTTTTTGACGCTCTGAGAAGAACAACCAACATTGATGAGTCCAGCAGCCCATCGTTCTTCCCAGTTTTAGGTGGCGATTTCTTCACCTATGCAGACAGGGATGATCACTATTGGAGTGGATATTTTACCTCGCGGCCTTTCTATAAACGCCTAGAACGAGTTATGGAGTCTCATTTAAGGCAAGTTTATTACGCAGTGTTTTCATATGTTTTACTTTAAATGTATCATGATTTGGTATAGACCAGAATTCAATTCAATCAATTGTATTTTTGCTTTGACTTTGGGGCAAGGTTTTGTTTTTGTTTTATTAAGTATGTTCACATGGTGTTCCTTGGTGCAGATTTTTACACACCCCAAAATAAAAGTTAAAAACCTTACAATACGCTGCCTATAGGCTTCAGAGGAACCTTCTGTTTTTCATGTTTTTTCACCACCAATAATTTGCAAATTTGACCCTTAATAATACAAAAAAAATGTCTGAATAAATACAGCCTACAAATTTGGTGCCAGTAAAATCCACGTCAGATTGTGGGTTTACTCTGCGGCCGATTTCTCACATTCAACATTCATCACGATGTCTCGATCGGCTGCTGACATCCATACAACTGCCTCTTAGGCACATACAAGACCATTATGTTCTGTCAGGAGATTCACACTAAAGGGGGAGTCACACGCGTCAATGTCGTCAGCGAGATGATCGCTGACGACATAGACGGCTGATTGCTGGTGAGCTGTCACACAGACAGACTCACCAGCGATCAATTGACCAGAGACATCATGGAAACGATTTAAATATCGTTTCCACGATGTCTTGCTCCCGCTGCCAGCCTGCTGGAAGCGGGAGCAGGCTGGTCTCCAAGGTAAACTGCGGGTATCTAGGCAGCGCGCGCTGCCTAGATATCCGACGCGTACCTTAGTTACCAACCTCCTCCGCTCACCCGGTGAGCGGAGGAGGCTGGTAACTAAGGTACACGTCGGGTATCTAGGCAGCGCGCGCTGCCTAGATACCCGCAGTTTACCTTGGATACCAGCTCCCAGCGCTTGTGAGAGGCGCTGGGAGCTGGAATATCGCTACTCCCGGTGTCACACGCAGCGATGCTGCGTGTCCACCGGGCGACAATCGCCAGGTTTTAGGACAGATTCTAAAACCTGGCGATCATCAACCAGCGATTTATCGCTGGTTGATTCAGTATATCACACGCGTCAATATCGCTGCAACGTCACGTGCAGCCGATATCGTGCAGGCGATATTGAAGCGTGTGACTCCCCCTTTAGACCACGAATTCCGAATGTGTGAAAGTATTGAAAGCAATCACTTATCAGCTATCAGAAGCACAAGCCAACTTTAATAATTAGCTTTTTCTGTATCCCTGGCTGCACCACTTCCCTAGCTGTCTTCCATCCCTGGCTACACCAAATCAAATCCTCGACTCCACCCCATCCCAGGATACATCCGACCGCCCCCTACTCCTTGCCACATCATACCCTGTACCGTGCGCCACCTTTGACTGCGCCCCGTCCTCCGCTGCCCCTTAGCTCTGTCTGCCCCCCTTCCCCATCTATGACCCCCCCCTCACTTTCCACCACCCGACCCCCGGCAACATACCCCAACTCGACCCTGTCCCCAAGCCCACCTTGCTCCCACCTGGTCCACGCACCTCCCCTGCCCTATCCCACCCCCGAGGTATCTTACCGCCAAAATCTGCACACTTAACTGTTATCCACAATGTTTCCCCTCCTTTTCACCCTCACCCCCATCCTACTCCACTTCCTTCTAACCCTGAACATCCCTCCACCCACCAAGGCCTCAGTGATCTCTGCCTCCTTCCTACCCATTCATCTCACCCCCTCCTCCAAACTGTTCCTCCACACCCAGTCCCCCTTCTCCACACACGCACGGCCACCATGCAAACTCTCCTGCTCCCACCTTCTAACCCTCTCACTGCTTCACCAACTCGCAGGTGACATATCCCCCAATCCTGGACCCCCCACCACATTCCTCCGTCCACCCCCAACTCGCACCCATCCCCCATCACAAACTTTCTCAACCCCCACAACTTTATACTCATTCACCCAAACCCAGTCCCCCTGCCTGGAGCACTCTGGAATGGCCCGCTCGGTGTGCAACAAACTCTCTTACATCCACAACCTCTTCATCACCAATAAACTCAAATCCCTCGGCATCACCGAAACTTGGCTCACCCCCACCGACACAGCCTCCCCTGCTGCACTCTCCTACGGCGGACGCACTCTTTTCCACACACCACGCCCAAATAACACCCGTGGCGGTGGTGTGGGTATACTCTTGTCCGACAGCTGCTCCTTCACCCCAACTACACCGCCTCCCTCCACCTCCTTCAAACTGCACTCAGTCCGCATTTTCTCCCCCTGCAACCTCCAGCTCGTGGTTATCTACCGACCCCCGGGACCCACCGCCTGCTTCCTTGACCACTTCAGCACTTGGCTTCTCCACTTCCTTTCCTCCGACATCCCCACCATCATCATGGGCGACTTCAACATCCCCATCGACACCCCTGACCCGGCTGCATCCCGACTCCTATCACTGACCTCCTCCTTTGGCCTCTCCCAATGGTCCTCCTCAGCCACTCACAAAGACGGCCACACGCTTGACCTTATCTTCTCCCACCTCTGTTCCCTCACTGACCTCTCAAACTCACCCTCTTTCTATCTGACCACAACCTGTTGACCTTTTCCTCCCTCCTTCCCTCTAGCTCATCGCCCCCCCCCCCCTTCCCCCCCTCTCCGGAAACTCAGTCACCCACGCAGAAACCTTAAACTTATTGATTTCAATTCACTCTCTCACAGACCTCGCCTTCTCACCCGACGTTAACACTGCTACCACCCTCTACAACTTCACACTAACTGCGGCTCTCGACCAGGCCGCCCCCCTTACATACAATACCCGCACACACAGACAACCCTGGCTCACTTCTCTCACAAAAGAAATACGTCGAGCGTCCAGGGTAGCTGAACGGAGATGGAAGAAATCCCACTCCACGGCCCACCTTACCACGTACAAACAATCCCTCTCCAACTTCAAGGACGCACTCACCGCCGCAAAGCAAACCCATTTCTCTCCTTTAATCAACACACTGTCCCGAAACCCCAAGCAACTATTCAAAACCTTCAACTCCCTACTCCTTCCCCCGAGACCTCCTCCTTCCCCCCTCATGTCTGCCGATGACTTCGCCACCTTCTTCAAACAAAAGATTGATAAAATTAGAGAAAGCTTTGGCCCAACGTCCCCCCGACCCACCCCCATTACTGCCCAACCCTCTTTGACCAAAGGAAGTTTCTCCAACGTGACTGAAGCCCAGCTCTCCTCCCTCCTGTCACGATCTCACCTTGACCCACTCCCCTCCCACCTCTTCCCAAACCTCACCGCAGTCCTTATCCCTGCCCTAACCCACCTCTTCAACCTATCACTCACTACCGGCGTCTTTCCCTCATCCTTCAAACACGCCTTGAGCTCGCCCATGCTCAAAAAACCCTCCCTGGACACATCATCTGTCGCTAACTTCCGCACCGTATCTCTTCTCCCTTTTGCATCAAACTACTTGAAGAACACGTCCATTCTGAACTGTCGTCCTACCTATCCTCCTGCTCTCTCTTCGACTGCCTACAATCCGGTTTCCGACCTCACCACTCCACTGAAACAGCCCTAACTAAAGTCACCAACGGCCTACTGAACGCAAAGCGTAAACAACACTACTTCGTCCTCCTCGACCTATCTGCCGCCTTCGACATGGTCGACCACTCCCTCCTACGTCAAATCCTAGAATCCCTTGGCATCACTGATCTCGCCCTCTCCTGGATCTCCTCATACCTTACGGACCGCACTTCAAAGTCACCCACTCCTACACCCCTTCCTCGTCCTACCCCCTTATTGTCTGCGTCCCTCAGGGATCGGTTCTGGGACCACTACTCTTCTCCACCTACACCCTCGGCCTAGGTCAACTCATTGAGTCCCATGGCCTCCAGTACCATCTCTACACCGATGACACCCAGATCTACCTCTCCGGGCCTAATATCACCTCCCTTCTGTCTAAAATCCCCCAATGCCTGTCCGCCATCTCATCTTTCTTCTCTGCTTGTTTCCTCAAGCTGAACATGGACAAAAAAAGAGTTCAACCTCCCCCCCCCCCCCCCAGCCAACCTCCCCCTTTACCAGACCTGTCAATCCTAGTCAATGACTGCTCCCTCTTCCCAGTCCCCCACACCAAGTGCCTCTGGGTCAAATTGACTCCTCCCTCTCCTTCAAGCCCCATATTCAAGCCCTTGCCACCTCCTGCCGACTCCAGATCAAAAACATTTCCCGGATCCTCTCGTTCCTTAATCATGACACTGCCAAAACTCTCGTCCACGCCCTCATCATCTCCCGCCTTGACTACTGCGACCTACTGCTCACTGGTCTCCCTGCTATCTCCCTTGCACCCCTCTGCTCTATCCTAAACTCAGCTGCCCATCTAATCTACCTGCCTCCTCGCTATTCCCCTGTCTCCCCCCTCCACCAGGCCCTTCACTGGCTCTCCCATCATATTGTGAGGTTCGTCAAAGGATCAATATTGACTTTTAGGATTGCAACTTAATAGGTGGCACTAGAGTTCAGTGTCTTCCCATCTGAAGTGACAATTTGCATAACCTACAACCTGTAATTTTTTGCTTTCCACATACTTGTCCATATGGTTGCCTGTATGAATGAGCCGAGTTTGTGGAGCAATGAATGCCTGTGGTCACCTGAATGTGCGCACATGTGAGAAGCAGTGAATGAGATGACAGCTGAAATGGTAAGCAAAATAAAAACTCTTTAGGACCATAGGACCCTGTGAGCATCTAGACACTGACATTAGCATATATAGTTAAAAAAACCGCCATGTGCCTTCGGGGCCCAGACATAATGACCACATTTTCCCCAGGTAGAACATATGGATATACTTTGGCTGTATTTTTTTCTGGTACTGCTTCTAATTGGCACTATGCAGAGATGTTTCTGTTATTACTTTATTGTTTAATATAAAAATGACAATGACTATGTTTTTGTTCGCCATTAGAGTGTAATTAATATGAACAATCAAGGCTTTTATATTGCCTGTGACTTTTCCAGCATGAATACAACTCTATAATTGGGAATGCAATAAAGTAGCTGCACTAAAATTTACTTATTACTTGTTTGTTTTTTAATGTTACATTCAATTAGGGAATCCTGTAAGTGCAATTAAAGCACTGTGATTATAGCCCGGCTTCATTGTAATTTTGATTGAAATAATACCTTACTAAAAAAAAGTCTTAAATAAGGGAAAGTATTATATTCCCCATTTGCTTCTATGAATAATGCACTGGAAGAACAAAGCTCATAAATGCCTACTTAAGCAGCCTTAATATGTCTTGTCACAACTGTCACAGCCTTGGATAATTCTCAAGGACATTACATTAGTATTCAAAAAGAGGCAACTATGGTGAGGTTTTAGTAAAGCATGTTACCTTCAAGTGTTCTTCATTGTCTTTAACTGTTTAAACACACATTGCTGTTTTTGAACTTTATTTATAGATTCATTTATGAAAGATACTTTCTGTGATTTCAACAAAATCCTAACAACTGCCAATGTGATGACACAAAATATAACCAATCAATACTCACCAGTTGAATTCCTTACTTTCCAATGTGAACACTTTGGCGATTTCTGCCATATTTTGGTTACTCCTCTTTTAATGGTGACATCACGATGATCCATATGTCTACTTCAGCCAATCACTCAACAGTCTCAAGTGTTAAGTGGAAGTACCAATGCTTAGATCATTGGCGTGGACTCAGCATGGATACTTGGAATTAACATGGTGGTGGTCTCAGCAGTGATACTTGGAATTAACGTGGTGTGGTCTCAGCAGTGATACTTGGAATTAATGTGGTGTGGTCTCAGCAGTGATACTTGGAATTAACGTGGTGGTGGTCTCAGCAGTGATACTTGGAATTAACATGGTGGTGGTCTCAGCAGTGATACTTGGAATTAACATGGTGGTGGTCTCAGCAGTGATATTTGGAATTAACATGGTGTGGTCTCAGCATGATATTTGGAAATTACTGTGGTCCACAGTGATACTGAATACTGGTGTGGTCTCAGCAGTGATACTTGGAATTAACATGGTGGGGGTCACGTGATATTTGGAATAACAGTGTGTCTCAGCAGTGATATTTGGAATTAACGTGGTGTGGTCTCAGTGATACTTGGATTACGTGTGTGTCTCAGCAGTGATACTGATAAAGGGTGTGGTCCAGTGAGGCCATGTTCACACACATGCGTTTTTTTGACCATCTCTGCGTTTTTTGGTGTGTTAAAAAAAACGCAGGTGCGTTAACGCAGGGTACATTTGAGTGTACATGAGTTTTTTCACCTCGACCTGCGTTTTTTTCCCCCAGTCCAAAAAACGCTGCATGCAGCGTTTTTTGGGTGCTGGAAAAAAACGCAGGGGTGGTTTTCCAAAAACGCATGGTTTTTTTTAACATTGGCCCCTATGGGAACGCATGCTTAACGCAGGACACATACAGGCACCTGCGTTAACGCATGCGTTTCCCATAGGCCCCATGTTACAAAATGCATGTGTTTTCTAAAAAAACGCATCGTTTCTATAACATGGGGCCCTATGGGAAACGCATGCGTTTTTAAATGGCACATTTAAGCACCCTGCGTTAACGCATGAATTTTTGCCTGCGTTTTTGGGTAAAAAATGAGAGTCCAAAAATGATTAAAAGCCTTTCAGACACACAAGGGACATTTTTTAGCACTCTTAAAAAAACGCATGTGGTTTTAGGGATGCTAAAAAAACGCAAATTGTGTGTGAACAATGCCATACTTGGAATTAACGTGGTGTGATCTCAGCAGTGATACTTGGAATTAACGTGGTGTGGTCTCAGCAGTGATACTTGGAATTAACATGGTGGTGGTCTCAGCAGTGATACTTGGAATTAACATGGTGGTGGTCTCAGCAGTGATACTTGGATTAAACGTGGTGGTGGAGGGGGTGGGTGGGTGCAAGGAATTTAAAAAGTGAGTAATGGTTCTTATTCCAGATGGGAGACTTGAGACGCAGGACCTCCAGTCCATAGATCAGGGCAGTACTCTGTGAGCCTTAGACAAATTCCCTTACCTCCCACCATTCCTGGCTCCTCTTTTGATTAACCAGAGCTGATGCAACGTCCTTATGGCATGAAGCACATACCCATTCACACCAGCACAGTTTGTCCAAAGAGGAACGAAGAATGCTGGGAGGTAAGGAAATTCACAGGCCTTCTATCAATCACAGAACGTGGTGGCCAATGGACCAAAGTCTTGCTTCCCTCGTCTCTATTTATTCTAGCTTATTTCATGACGCTAGCTTTAGAGACATATTTTTGTTTAGTACCAGATACTTGCTTTAAATATATTAACTCCATGCAATCTGTTTAGTGGCAGTGCGATTGGTTGTCCATTAAATGGGTTGTTCCATGATCTTGTTCAAGAATTCCCACTCGCCAACCTTACATATTTCTGCTTGCTAAGGGCAGTAGTCTTCTGCCTGACTGACAGTACATACCGAGGGCATCAGTGCACAGTTAGTGTGTAGCTTGTGCTCTGCGGTATAAGACAGATACAACCAAATAAAACTTCTTGAGGACCGAGAGGAATTTTAATAACAAGTAAATTGCAAAGTTGCTTGTTTTTACAAGCATCGTGCAATTATACTCAGAAAAAAACATGGTTAATACATAACAGAATGCCAATGTCCATAATTAGGTTGCACCCACGTGCTTCAGTGTGCTTTATCCATTCAAGTTTCGTGTGCTGAATCTGTCGGGACACCCAGCTGTTGAATTCCACCTGCCTCATTGTTCTTATGATTATTGTAATACAACAAGCGAAATTACGTTTTCATGTGAAAACAGTATAAAGTATAGGAATGATCTAGAGTAAAATGTAATATAAAGAAAAAAATATTTCAAGTGCACCTGAGAACGCAATAAATCAATGCTTTATGAAATCTTATATGCATATTTCTTTGGAAATTCTTATACCACTGCTACAAAGAATTATTATTATTATTATTATTTATTTATATAGCGCCATTATATTCCATGGCGCTTTACATGCTAAAAAGGGCAGACTAGGACAAGTAACATAGTAACAATACAAGTAACAATAAATGTTGACAATTCGGTTGTACAGAAACAAGAGGGGAGAAATCCTGTCCACAAAGGCTCACAGTCTACGAGGGGTGGGTGGGGATACAGTTGGAGGGGGAAGTTCCAGTCGTGAGGCGGTGTGGTGGACCGGGTCTTATTGCAGGTGGTAGTCTTGGCGGAACAGGTGGGTCTTCAGGCTTCTTTTGAAGGTTCCCAGGGTAGGAGAATGTCTGATGTGTTGTGGCAGTGAATTCCAGAGTCTGGGTGAAGCACGGGAGAAATCCTGTATGCGGTTGTGCGAAGAGGAGATGAGGGGGGAGTAGAGGAGAAGCTCTTGGGAGGATCGCAGGTTGCGTGAGGGTAGGTATCGGGAGACCATGTCAGAGATGTATGGAGGGGACAGGTTGTGAATGGCTTTGTATGTCATGGTTAATGTTTTAAACCGGGATCTCTGGGAAGTAGGGAGCCAGTGAAGGGCTTGGCAGAGGGGGGAGACAGGGGAGTAGCGGGGAGACAGATGGATTAGGCGGGCAGCGGAGTTCAAGATAGTTTGGAGAGGTGCAAGGGAGGTATTGGGGAGGCCGGTGAGCAGGAGGTTGCAGTAATCGAGGCGGGAGATGACGAGAGCGTGAATAAGGGTTTTAGCAGTGTCGTGGTCAAGGAAAGCGCGAATCCTATAGATGTTTTTGAGCTGGAGACGGCAGGAGGTGGCAAGGGCCTGGATGTGGGGCTTGAAGGAGAGGGAAGAGTCAAGGATAACTCCGAGGCACTTGGCATGGGGGACTGGAGAGAGAGAGCAGTCGTTGACGACGATGGATAGGTCAGGTAGTGAGGGGGAGCGTCTTGGGGGGAAGACTATGAACTCAGTTTTGTCCATGTTCAGCTTAAGGAAGCGAGCAGAGAAGAAGGATGAGATGGCGGACAGGCAGTGTGGAATTTTGGATAGAAGGGAGGCGATGTCAGGACCAGACAGGTAGATTTGGGTGTCGTCGGCGTAGAGGTGATATTGGAGGCCATGGGACTCAATGAGTTGCCCTAGGCCGAGAGTGTAGATTGAGAACAGTAATGGTCCAAGAACCGAGCCCTGGGGGACCCCGACAGATAGGGGGTAGGGCGAGGAGGATGTGTGGGAGTGGGTGACGCTGAAGGTGCGGTCCGTTAAGTATGAGGAGATCCAAGAGAGGGCAAGGTCCGTGATGCCAAGAGATTCCAGGATCTGTAGTAGAAGGGAGTGGTCAACAGTGTCGAAGGCGGCTGACAGGTCGAGGAGGAGGAGGAGAACAGAGTAGTGGCGCTTGCTTTTGGCAGTCAGTAGGTCATTTGTGACTTTGGTCAGGGCTGTTTCAGTGGAGTGGTGGGGTCGGAAGCCAGATTGCAGGCGGTCAAAGAGGGAGCAGGAGGAGAGGTGAGAGGACAGCTCAGAGTGGACATGCTGTTCAAGTAGTTTAGAGGCGAAAGGGAGGAGAGATATAGGGCGGTAGTTGGAGACAGTTGTGGGATCGAGGGAGGGTTTTTTGAGGATGGGTGTGATCAAGGCGTGTTTGAAGGCTGAGGGGAAGGTGCCGGTGGTGAGTGATAGGTTGAAAAGATGAGTCAGGGCTGGGATGATAACGGAGGTGAGGTTGGGAATGAGGTGGGATGGGAGTGGGTCTTGGGCGCTGGTGGTGAGGTGTGATTTTGACAGGAGGGAGGAGAGCTGGTCTTCAGTTATAGGGGGGAAGCAGTTGATGGAAGTAGAGAATGTTATTTCTGCATTCTTGTAATAATGCTGCTATTAATAGAATATTGACAAAAAATAATTTCAGTAGATATAGCTCTTACATTGCAGGTTTTTTTTTCTTTTCAGTCATCAGCACTTGCTGGTTGCAAAGTTTCTTATTCAGACTGTTCAAGCTGGCCGGTAATCTGCTCACGAATGATCATGGGAACACTAATTATTTGGCCTGTGTAAACATGCTGCCATTTAGCACCAGTAGTTTGGTTCTTTTATGCCGCCATAAAATCTTTGTATGCCAGCATAACAATCATTATATCATGTTATCATGTGATCAAATTGTCAATCATTCTGTCCCCACACAATTTGTTTCAGCCTGTATGCAAGAACCAGGGAATACACTTTTATCAACTTGTAAATTCCTCAACATTAAACAAAAAGGAAAAGTTGTGGAGTTCTGAAAAGCACAGGATACGTGAACATGTAAAAGATATATGCAATGATGAAAAATCTAGTCAACATTTTTAAAACCTACTAGTGTATTCAGTAGCAAGTATGAGTGCCCCACACCAAAATACCAGTAGTTACATGCCTCGGCTGCTGTCAGTGACGTTATTCATGGTTGACTGGGGAGTGATCTACCAGGTTAAATGCCCTTGGGCTATTACGTCATGGATGTACTCGATTGGTGACGAGTCCAAATATGCTGCAGGCCATTATTGCACAATTCATTAATGGAGACTGATCATAGTAGTGCAAGAAACATGCAGCCTGGGTTTGACATGTTAAAAAAACATCAAATGGACAGACTTTAGAGAAATGGCTGTGCTACTGGTTCAATGGCCAAATCAGTGAACCTTTGAGGTGTTATTGTACCTAACATGAAGACTAGAGTGGTCCAACTACAATGTACAGTATCCCATAAGTATTATCAGTGTAGTGTTCTAGTGTGATGGCCTTTTCTCCACATTATCCACATGATCTCCATGTGGATCTCTGACTCATATTGTATTTTCGACAAAAAAGAGAGTAGATGGACCTCAATTCTAGCCACCATTGTCCTCTTACTTTGCACCATGAGAATGTTGACATGGAGCACATATAGCTGAATGTGTGGCTCATAGTCCAGTGTTGTACAAATACATTCTGGTGGTTTGTGCAGACATTGACAACTTGGCCTTGGTATATGATGAACAATTTCCACATGGACAGACTGGATCGCTGCACATCATTATTCTAGTATCACCTGTATGCCAATCTTGCTGTCATTCATGTTTGCTGTTATTCCCCAGTCACTGACATGTAGAACCTTAAGAGGACCTGTCATTTCTCCAAAAGATTTCAATCTAAAGGCAGCACTGAGTGCAGCATATATGCTGCATTCAGGCAAGGGGTCCCCATGTGTTTCTGATGTATAAATCATTAAATACAGCCTTTTAAAATGAGTAAAGCAATGTCAGGAGGGTGGGAGGCGGGACACGAGCGCGGAGCCTCAGCACTTGTTTCCGCCCTGCTCTGTGTTATACATGGAGCAGGGCAGGAATAATTGCTGCTGTCAGGGCGGGAGGCGGGACAGGAGCGCGGGGTCTTAGCACTTGTTCCTGCCCTGCTCTGTGTTATACATGGAGCAGGGCAGGAATAATTGCTGCTGTCAGGGCGGGAGGCGGGACAGGAGCGCGAGGCCTCAGCACTTGTTCCCACCCTGCTCTGTGTTATACATGGAGCAGGGCAGGAATAATTGCTGCTGTCAGGGCGGGAGATGGGTGCATGAGCGAGGGGACGACAATAGCAACACCTCGCTCTGTGCCTGCATGAGGTAGCACAAGGGGACGCAGGCGCAGAGCGCGAAGAAATGACAGGCATTGAGGAGGCGGCAAGGACAGGGAGGAGGGAGGAACAGAGAAGCAGGGGGCAGGAATAGCCCCCGGAGAGGGAGCTGACTCATGGATCTGGTAATGCCCTCCTGACTTTGTTTTACACATTTTAAAAGGCTATATTTAATGATTTATACATCAGAAACACATGGGGGACCCTTTGCCTGAATGCAGCATATATGCTGCATTCAGTGCTGCCTTTAGATTGAAATCTTTTGGGGGGGGGTGACAGGTCCTCTTTAAATAGTGCAGACGTTTCGGCCCACGCGTAGTGCAATCTGCCAGAGTGCTACATCACGGTTTCTCATTCCAAAGTTTCTGCCCCTATCTATTTTCAACAAGTGGTGATAACTGGAAAACGTTGTGTGATGCCTTCTGTTCAATTGTTCAATAATCCCTCTAGACCTGATCCAATTTTTGACAATTTAGTTTTTTATTTTAATCTTGCTTTTATGGCCTTCTAAAATGCCACAGATGCAATTAGGATCTTGAAAATTGGGCGAGGACTTAAGCCAAAGAGGTCAAGGCATGGGAAATACTTTGACATTCCCTGGGCCCCTAAGTCTTATTTGCATATGGAATAAAACTGTAATTTTTAAGTCAAAGAGCTCTAGTTAAGGTGTGGATAACCTCTTTCAGAGAGTAACATGACCAGATAAACCGTTTGCAGGGAGGAGGTGGATCGTTCTGATAGATGCTCTTTAAAGACCTCTCTTGAGATTTATTTTGCATAATTAAACTTTTATGTAATCCATTTTTCATATTTTCATTTTCAGATCTGCTGAGATACTGTATTCATTGGCACAAGTGCATATTAAAAGGAACAGCAAACTTGAGGCCTTCCCAACAGGAGAACATTATAAATTACTGACAGAAGCCAGGAGGAATTTAGGACTTTTCCAGCATCATGATGCAATCACTGGAACAGCTAAAGACTGGGTTGCAGTGGACTATGGCACCAGGTAAAGTCTTCTCATCTTGTCTGAGCTTGTTTCAGGCACACCTGTGCTGTACTGACATATTCTCTAACTGTGATTAATCAGAACTTGGAGTTGTTACCTTCACCAGAGATGCTAAAATCTATTTTGAATGCCACTACAAACAATGTTAAAATTGCAACACCAAGAAGGAAACATTGTTGAAGAAGAGTATGACATGCTGGTAATTGGGTTTTTAATGATTGTCTGAGTAGTGTTCGGCTACCCTGAATGCACCTGGGCATGCTAAGCTTCCTTTGCAATTGCAAGCCAATGACGTCCCAGATGTACCCGATGGGAGATCAGTCTGGAGATTCATGGTAGCACTTTTAAGCCAAGCAGTTTGTGAACAATAACATGAGGAATATCGCAAATGGAGCTAACCGCTGCAGATCTTGATGACTTGTGTGCCCAAGTGCATTCAGCATGGTAGATCATTCCTCATGCTAGTAATGTGATTGATTAAAGGTTATTTACCAAGGTGTGTAGGTACCTGTATTTCTGCATGTGGTGCTTATTCTCATTATGTTTTGAAAAATGTGTTTTAATTTGGTCATCATTTGCATAGCATTAATGTCTATAGATCCTGTGATTTTCACAGTTCCTTAGCCTTTCCTTCTTGGTGTTGCTATTTCAATGTTGAGGAGTGTATATTTCAGTGTCAGAAATAATTTTATACTGTATTTATGTGGCTTATGTAGGTCATTTATATATTGTAATTAACTTTTTTCCTTTTTCTCTACAGGCTTTATCATTCTTTGATGTATCTGAAGAAGGTGATCGTAGATGGTGCACACCTTCTGATGCTCAAAGATAAAGGCACATACATCTATAATCCATCGGCTCCATTCTTCAGTATGGTGGGTTGGTGCTACACTGACTCTGCTAATTCATAGATTTAAAGCGAACCTGTCACCCCCTCCAGGCATCTAAAGATAACATAGCCACCTTCTGCAGCACTAAGGCTGCATTCTGACAGGATGTATATAGCATTTATGCTCCCTTGATTCACTGAAATAAAGACTTATATAAAATCTGTTTCAAACCAGATCCAAGACCGGGAGGCGGGTTTTCATGTGTCTGTCTCCCTCCTCTGTGGTGTCAGTCATCCCTCTCTGCTCTCTGTGCACCGCCTCCAGGGCCATCTCCCTGCATTACAGAGCTTTGTCAGCTCTGCTACAACATAGAGCTGCTGTTATAAGAGACCCCACAGCAGTAAATCTACCGGTAGCAGGAGGATCCTGAGCAGGCAAAGCACTGCCTGCTACGTAGCAGCCCTTGAGCTGTCAGCAGTGCAGCAGAGTTGAGTTTGTGCTTTAGATCAGGGGCTGAGGACGGAGCATTACTGCTGGGTACAAGAAACTGAAAGTGAAACCTGCTCAGCTCAAGGGCTGCTACGTAGCAGGCAGTGCTTTGTCTGCTGTTCTGCTCATGATCCTCCTGCTAGATTTACTACTGTGGGGTCTCCTATAACAGCAGCTCTATGTTGTAGCAGAGCTGACAAAGCTCTGTAATGCAGGGAGATGGCCCTGGAGGCGGCACACAGAGAGCAGAGAGGGATGACTGACACCACAGAGGAGGGAGACAGACACTTGAAAACCCGCCTCCCGGTCTTGGATCAGGTTTGAAACAGATTTTATATAAGTCTTTATTTCAGTGAATCAAGGGAGCATAAATGCTATAGACACCTTGTCAGAATGCAGCCTTAGTGCTGCAGAAGGTGGCTATGTTATCTTTAGATGCCTGGAGGGGGTGACAGGTTCGCTTTAAATAATACCGTTTTATATCCAACATGAATATATTTTTTTTTTTCCTGAAGGAAAGGCCACAAATACTATATTTGCTTGCTACCTCTTTATAAAGTCTGTCACATCTGAACTTTGGCTTTTTTTATAAAATGAAATTTCGGCTCCATGGCGGATCCGTAGCGCAACAAATACCAGCAGTGTATGCAAGGCCAGCTGGATGAATAACTGGCTGATACACCTGGGGTCTGATGATTTGGTGCTAACAATAGCAGAACCACTGACGTAGATGTAAAAAGTATGACAGTAAATATGGAATAGGACTGGATGTTTTCAGAAGATAATAGTGGCCATAAATTTAGTTCCAGCAGTACTTACACAATTGTTCATTGCCCTGTTTTGTCTGGGTTATAACAATACTTAATTGTCTCTCATTTTTGGGGCCTTTTTTGTGATGAAAAACTGTATTTAAATCAAATGTATGTTTGTACCGTGTTAGCCAGTAGATAGAAAAATATTGAAATCTGAGACTCCTCGGTGGTTTAATGGCTAACTGAAAAGATGGTAATAAATAGCAAGCTTTCAAGACACTCAGGTCTCATCTTCAGGCTCGTATAAGACAAAATCTAATGTGCTACATACAGGTGCATCTCAATGAATTAGAATATCGTCAAAAAGGTTTTTTCAGTAATTCAATACAAAAAGAGAAACTCATATATTGCATTGTCATTACAAATAGTCATCTATTTCAAGTGTTTATTTACGTTAATGTATGGCTTACAGCCAATGAAAGCCCAAAGGTCATTCTCAGAAAATTAAAGTAGGGAGGATGAAAGGGTAAAAACCACGCTGCCCTATTCCACGAGACCTCAAAGGGTGAATATAATGTTGATCTATTAGTCAATGTATTTCATGGCTCTCAACTTTATTTTTTTTCAATGGGAAAAGGGTCACATCAAACTTATTGCAAATTTCAAAAGAAAAACAATGGTGAGCTTGGTTTTAACGTAACTTTATTCTTTCACAAATTATTTACAAGCTTTTGACCACTTATAAATTGTGTTCAAAGTGCTGCCCATTGTGTTGGATTGTCAATACAACCCTCTTCTGCCACACTTAAACTGATAGCAACACCGCAGGAGAAATGCTAGCACAGGCTTCCTGTATCTGTTGTTTCAGATGCTGAACATCTCGCATCTTCACAGTATAGACAATTGCCTTCAGATGAGTGATGAGACAAACTTTTTTGTGATTGGTGAAATGAACAAACAAAACCACCGTTATTGGCACAAAAATTGATGGTATGGTGTAGTATATGGGATACAAAGATAGTGGGGCCATTCTTCATCAATGGGAAACATCAATGCCATTGGATATCTGAATCATGTAGCAATTTCAGGATGAAATTGGCTCCAATCAAGCGCTGTCCACAGGGTATGGCATGCCGTCACAAAATGGAGTGATAGCCTTCCTTATTCAAAATTCCTTCCAGCATCTTTTCAGTTGTTATGCGTCTCACAAATGTTCTTCTGTGTGATCCAAACACCTCAAGCTTTGATTTGTCTGTCCATAAAACTTTTTACCAATCTTCCTCTGTCCAATGTATGTGTTCTTCTGCCAATATTAATCTTTTCCTTTTATTAGCCAGTCTCAGATATGGCTTTTTCTTTACCATTCTTCCCTGACTGCCAGCATCCCGGAGTTGTCTCTTCACTGTAGAAGTTGACACTTGCGTTTTGCGGGTACTATGTAATGAAGTTGCCAGTTGAGGAGCTGTGAGGCGTCGATTTCTTAAACTAGAGACTCTAATGTACTTGTCTTGTTGCTCAGTTGTGCAGGAGGGCCTCCCACTTTTCTTTCTACTCTGTTAGAGCCTGTTTGTGCTCTCCTGAAGGGGGAGTAGTACACATCGTTGCAGGAAATCTTCAGTCTCTTAGCAATTTCTCGCATGCAATAGCTTTCATTTCTAAGCACAAGAATAGACTGTTGAGTTTCACATGAAAGTTCTCTTTTTTCTGGTCAGAGTTTCATAGAACAAACCAATGTAATGCTCCAGATTCTCAACTAGCTCAAAGGAAGGTCAATTTCTCCTTCGCATGATTGTGGCACACAGATCCAAGGGTGTATGCTTTCCTGGCACTAAGAGGCAACACTAAGTAGAGATAAAGTGTAAGTCCTCCTCCCTGCAGTGTACACCCCTCAGTAGGAGTAGTTAGTCAGTTTTAGCTTAGTGTCGCAAGGAGGCACATGTGATCTGTATCTCAGACCACATCTACCCTTTTTATTTTTTACTTTTTCCCTTTTATTTTTTCCCTTTTATTTTTTCTCTTTTTTTTTTTTTTTTTTTAACCAGGCGACTGCTCCTCTTAACATGAGGATCGCGTAAGGCATGCACGACCCACTTTGTGGCGACAGATCCCTCAAGGGCTCCGCTCTCCCCACTCAACCACAGGACCAGCCCTGTGGTCGACTGTCCCCCCAGCTGGACGGCAGTCTGTGCATCCCCGGGGCTCAACCTGAGGGGATCCAAAGACGTGTACCAGCTGCACACATCCCTCTGCACCCCCCTGCATAACAGAGGGGATGCAAGGAGTGCACCCTGACTCTCACCTCCTCCACTCAAGGAGCAGGTGATTGAGCGCGCTGTAGATACCGGCATACAGTGGACAGGAAAGGGCACACTGCAGGAACCCACCAGGCACCCAGACCCTGCAGACGGTGCTCAGTGAAGAGCCCCACAGCATACAGACTCCAGGCACCCGGATCAGGCACCCCCTTCTCCTCAGCAAGGGGGGCCGCACAGAGCCTTCCCACACGCACACATAAGCCAGGTGGCTGGCATTACCTCTTGATCCTGTGTTGTTGAAGCAAAAGCACCTCCAAGTGGCACCTCTGCATTCTGCACAAGGAACAAGGGGACACAGGATCCGGGTAAGCTCCATTACGAGATGCTTTTCCCTGCAACATCCCACCATGATCAATGCCTGCTTTTTGCCCTTCCAACCCAATCACAGCAGTACCACTTTCAATTGTAATCTGGTACACAATGCCAGATCCCAAACTATCCAAATGAAATGACAAAACCCACAGGGGGTCAATGAATCATGTACCAACTGCCAGACTGCACTCCCATGGGGACGCGCTTCGCAACTTTGCCTAAACTGCGAGCCCCAATGCCCCATTGAGCCTATCACTGATGCAGTACTTAGTACGTCTGACACCCTTTGCCTGGGCCCTGGCATTGATGCAATCGGTTGACTCATTAGCCAGAAAAATCAGTTATTCTCCGCTCGCCGTACAGCCGGGGCCACCTTTCTAGACCGCTCTCACTCTCCCCAGCCAGGCTTCTCTCAAGGAGTTCGGCCAACAAAGCAGGGAACGTACCAGGTTTAGGGCCCCCCGGGCAACCTGGAGACGGACCCGTACAAGTCCGTCTCAGGAACACTCGCCCCAACATCACTCATAGGTGACACATCTCGCTCCCCATCACCCAAATTGCTCTCCGATGGGGAACTCTCAGGGCCAGAATCGGCCAAGTACCTGGAGACGACGGACACCTAGGCATTGGTTGACAGCCTCATTGAGTCAGTTAACAAAACACTAAAGGTCAATGATGACCCTACCGCTGCTCCAGAGCACACAGTGTCTTTTAAAAACTGCAAAACGCTCCCGTCGAGTCTTCTCGTCACCCCGATTTTAGGGACGTAGTCCGACGACATTGGGAGCACCCAGACAAACAGGTCACAGACCTATCGAAGATAAGTACCCCTTAGCGCCGGACCAACATAAAGAGTGGTCTGAATCGTCAGCCGTCAATCCCCCAGTATCGCTTCTATCCAGCAGAACCCTCCTAACACTCTCAGAAAGCTCATCTATCAAAAACCCCAACGACCGCTAAATAACCTAGCACGCTCGGTCTTTGAAGTCTCAGGAGCAACCCTCCTTTGTGATGGCGTGGGTCGCAAAAGCCATGCTATCTTGGACAGATACCCTACCCGCAATTCTACAACACTTCGACCTCCGTCAAGAGGCAACTGACCTATTCGACCATCTCTCCCATGTCCAGGGAGTACTTTTTTACTGTCGTCCCTAGACATGGCCAACTGCTTTGCATTGGCAGCGTGGAACACCATTTCCATTCGCCGAACACTTTGACTCAGAGGATTCCACGCGGACTTTGCATCTAAAAGATCCCTCATAACCCTACCAGGGTGGTCGACTATTCAGGGCCCAGCTCATCTCCCAAGCCACGGGAGGAAAAAGTAAGTTCCTTCCCCCAGCAAACGCTCAAGCGGCCCTTTCGCCGCACACAGCAGCAATCACGGTTTCGTACCTCTCAAGGGACATCTGGATGACCTATTTCAACGGTTAACACAGGCGCAGGGCAGCCTACCCGTGGGGACAGAAATACCCCGTTCTCATTCAAAACCCATTCCACATGGAAAAGCTGGACAAAACAAGCCCGCTCTAAGGGCAATTGACCTCAAAGATTCAACGCATGACTCCTCTCCCTACCCGATCGACACCAACACAATAGGCGGGCATCTCCAACACTTCGCCACTCATGGCTCGCTGTCATACATGACAATTGGGTCAGAAATCTGGTGTCTTCAGGATACAAAATAGAATTGTCATCTCGACCCCCAACTCGTTTTTTCTTCTCGCGCCCACCCGTTCTTTAAAGCCATCAACGCCCTACTCAAAACCGACATCATTAGCACCAGTACCAGAGATCGAAAGATTCAAAGGATACTACTCAAACGTTTTTGTCGTCCCGAAAAAAGACGGAACACTACGCCACATCCTAGACCTCAAACTCAACAAATTTCTCAAGGTCCGACAATTCAAAATGAAATCCCTACGCTCAGTAATCACGTCAATGGAAAAAGGGGAGTTTCTAGCAACCATCGACATCCAAGATGCACATCTCCACATTCCCATCTTCGCCGTTTAAAACTACCACTTCCAATTAATCACGCTGCCCTTCGGCCTCGCAACCGCACCCAGAGTCTTCACGAAAGTCATGGCGGTCATCATGACTATCTTTCATTTGCGGGCAGTGGTCGTCCTCCCTTATCTATACTACCTGCTAATCAAAGGGCCATCCTTTCAGGCTTACCTCAACAGCATCCGAATAACATCGGACACGCTCTCTCGCCTAGCGTGGCTCATAAACTCAGACAGATTATCCCCAATGCCGGCCCATAGGATAAGCTTTCTAGGGATGACCTTTGACACCGCATGAGGGTTAGTCATACACCCTCAAGAAAAAAGCCATGGCGATTCGCAAAGAAGTTCATACTCTTTGGGGTCAAACACCTCAATCAATATGCTTCTGCATGGAGGTCCTAGGAAAACGGTTCCCTTTGCTCAGCTACACTTCCAACCCCTGCAGCTTGCGAGACAACTCGGTCAGTCATATCTGCAGTTCACATCCCGGGAGTGGACAACTGGGTGGCAGACTTACTAAGCTGCCAGGGTCTGGTCTCAGGGGAATGGTCCCTCCATCCAGAGGTTTTCCTACAGATCTGTCGGCACTGGGGAACCCCCAATGTGGACCTAATAGCATCAAGGCTAAACTCAAAAATCCCAGCCTTCGTAGCCAGGTCCCGGGACCCTCTGGCTCTAGGAGTGGACTCGTTCCTCCCTTGGTGCCATTTCCAACTCCCATATGTCTTTCTCCCACTGTTGCTGATCCCACGAGCAATCAGAAAGATCAAAGCGGAAGGAGTCCAAGTAATACTCATTACCCCAGACTGGCCACGACGAGCGTGGTACGCAGAGCTCATACAACTTCTCGTCAGCGTACCCTGGCAACTCCCAAACCGACTGGACCTCTTGACCCGGGGCACCATTTGCCACCAGAACTCTGGGACCCTGTCTTTAACGGCGTGGCTTTTGAATCCTGGGTCCTGACCTAGGCAGGTTTTTCACCAGAGGTCATAACCATCATGGTTAATGCCCGCAAACCAACATCCTCGCGCATCTATCACCGCACCTGGAAAACCTTCCAGTGGTGCAATGACTGCAATCCTGTTTTCCATCCCTACGATCCTGGAGTTCTTCAAACCAGCCTTAACTCAGGCCTGGCACTCAGCTCCATCAAGGGCCAAATCTCCGCCCTAACCGTATTATATCCAACGCAGAATTGCTACCAAACCACAGGTCAAAACATTCATCCAAGGGGTCTCGCACACACGGCCCCCCTACAAGACACCCGTGGCCATCTGGGACCTAAATCTGGTTCTGGGTGCCCTACAACAGCCCCCGTTTCAACCACTGCGAGGAGTGTCTCTAATCCACCTTTCATGGATGGTCGCCTTCCTAGTCACAATCACATCAATCAGGCGCGTATCGAAACTGGCCGCCCTATCCTGTCGGCGCCCATTTCTATCTTTCAACAAGGATAAGGTGATTCTCCTTCCGCCAGAGTCTTTCTTGCCCAAGGTCGTTTACCAATTCCATCTTAATGAGGATGTCCTTCTACCCTCTTTTTGCCCAGCACCAGTACACCGTTTCGAAAGAGAGCTTCACACCCTGGATCTGGTAAGGGCCCTCATACGCTACATCTCTCGAACAGCCCCCTTCTGTAAGACGGAGATGCTTTTCGTCATCCCCGAAGGACCTAGAAAAGGAATGGCCTCTCAATCCACATTGGCAAGGTGGATCCGCTCAGCAATCCAAGTGTCCTACCATGTCAGAAAGACGCCAATCCCAGCATGGATCAAGGCTCACTCATCTTGATCAGTGGACGCCTCAAGGGACATTCGACACCAGGCCTCGGCAGCCCACGTTTGCAAATTCGCAGCTTGGTCCGGCCTACACACCTTCACCAAACATTATAACATTCACACCCAGGCCTCTGCAGGCACAAGCCTTGGGAGAAAAATTTTGCAAGCAGCAGTTGCGTATCTGATCGCTACTCAGCTAATTCCCACCCAGGGACTGCTTTAGAATGTCCCATGATCCTGTGTCCACCAATGATGTGAAGGAGAAAAAGGGATTTTTGTGTACTCACTGTAAATTCCTTTTCTCTTAGCTCATCATTGGGGGACACAGCACCCACCCGAACAGCCTTCAATGACCTACACATAGCCTGGGTCTAAGCCTCTTGTACCTTATTACGTTAACGTGTTCTCCTACTGCTTTAGTACTAAACTGACTAAATACTCCTCCTGAGGGGTGTATACTGCAGGGAGGTGGACTTAAAGTTTATCTCTACTTAGTGTCGTCTCCTAGTGGCAGGAAAGCATACACCCATGGTCCTGTGTCCCCCAATGATCTAGGAGAAAAGGATTTTACGGTGAGTACACAATAATCCCTGTTCGATAGCTTCTCTAATCAACCAAACTATTTTCAGCTGGGCTAACATTCTTGTACAAGCGTTTTCTAGGGTATTCCAAACATCCATTAGCATTCTTGCACAGTTAGCAAACACAATGTACCATTAAACACAGGATTGGTGGTTGTTGGAAATGGGGCTCTATACACCTATGTAGATATTGCATTAAAAACCAGATGTTTATAGCTAGAATAGTCATTTACGACATTAACAATGTATAGAGTGGATTTCTAATTAATTTAATGTTGGCTTCATTAAAAAAAAAACAAAAAACGTGCCATTCTTTCAGAAATAAGGAAATTTCTAAATGACCCCAAACTTTTGAACAGTAGTGTACACACACACTTCATGACATGGAATAGTGCAGTTCCCAAGACAAGTACGTTGGAGCAGAACAGGAATATTCAGTATGAGATCGGTGGAAACCGTTATGGCAGTAAATATTGAAACAGTTAACTAATGTGTGAAAGTTTTATTGTCCTCTAATTGGAGTCTGTCTTAAGATGTTTCCCTCAACTGCCCTTTCAATTGATGTAAAAAGGCATGTGAAATATTTCTTTCTGTTCTGAATGTGCCAAAGGTCATCATCAGTTTGTATTCCAAATTCTTCTATCTCTCTAAGAGTAGAAATTACCTTTTAATACAAGCAGCTTCATGTCTATTGTACTGTGGTCCAGACTACAAAAATGCTTAGCTACAGGTAGATCCATACGTTTTTTTTTTTTCTTTTCATCGCCATACTATAAATTAAAGATGAATGGATCTACCTTCCAAGACTGTATAGGTACACACTGTTTTGACAAGGGGAATGGTAAAACTAAGTTTAAAATACTTTCATAAGAAAGAACAACTTGGGAATGGCACAGCATAGTTATGAGATAAGATTCCCCCACATTTTTATTTTGTGAGTTCTGATCTTCAGCTTGGTTATTGTTTGGAATCTGTACAAATCCTCTGAGAAACTTACTGAAAACAGCTTACTAAACAGCAGAGAGATCTTATTGTTGATAGCTATCAGTCAGGAGAAGGGTACAAAAAATCCAAGGCATTTGATATACCATGGAACACAATGAAGATGGTCGTCGAAAAGTGGCTTAAATTCGGCACTACATTGACATTACCTAGAACTGGTCATCTCTCTGTAATTGAAAAAATAATAATTTGTGAGGCTGCAAAGAGGACTTACAGCATCATCAAAGCATCTTAAAGGAATTTCTTGCATGTACTCGTTGTGTACTGTATGTGACAACACCTTCTCATGCTCTCACTTCATATGCCTGGCCTGTTGAGAAAAGTGGTGTCATGTACCTGCTTCTCAGCATGTGACTTGGGGTGTGCCTGCAGGGGTTAATTTCTTTTCTCACTCAATTCAACACTCAACCTCTGTTCTAGACTGTAAAGTGAGCATAAATCACACGCAGCCACAGTCCACCCACCAGCTAGCTATACAACATGTTGTCACCACTCATCATACACACGGGGTGAAGAGTCCCCAAAATATACTATTGACTGACAATTAGGTCACAAACTCTCATAAAGGCTATTGGTTCTTTAGCGCATACAAGGATCAAACTTATTAAAGTTTTAATTTTTAATATAAAATTTGCAGTGCTTACAATAAGACACAGATATGCAAAATAGTTATAAAATGGGAGAAATGCGGAAATACTTAGCCTCCAATCTAGTTTTATTCTGTTTCCAGGGGGAGGAGAAATTAAATATGGATCATAGCAGTACTTTGACTGCGAACAAGATTTCTTTGTCTGCTTAGCTTTTTATGTTAGCCTTGCGGCCGGATTTCCAGGACTGCCTTAAATTTTAATATTCTAATCCCAAGTGTGGGACTGGACCATGGCTAATTTAGCAATTAATACATTGCATTTCAAATGTCTGGTGTTTTACTGGCACCCCCAACCCCCCTCCCCGGTCCTTCCTTTAGCAAATAGAGAATGTGAAGCCCTTCCACAAGTGACCCTTTGAGTCCATCCTTTTGAAGCTAGAGGTGTGAGGAATTTCAACCTCTGTTTTCTCAGGGAGACCCCACATTGTTTTTCAGTTTGTGTAATCAGGCTAAGGCTGGTTTCACATAGTGATTTTTTTTTTTTCTTTCCTGTCCGCGGGATCCTACTTTTTGCAGGATCCCACAGACCGTAAAGGATCAGGATCGGATGTGAACTTCAATGCTATTTCCGTGTCCGGAGCCGTGATTTTCACTGGTCCAGACACAGAAAGAGCTATGCAGGGGCACTTTCACTTCCACAATGTATATACATACATTGCGGAAGTGAAATTAAGTAAAAACAAGGGTTAAAAATAAAATCATATTCTCACCTTTCTTGCGATCCCTCGATGCCAGCATCTAGCTCCGAGCGTTGTAGGATCTAGGAAGGCGGGGCTACCCGAGCAGCGTCATCGGTCACATAACTGCAGTTACCGCAGTAACCGGTCATGTGACCCGATCAGCTGATCTGGTTGCCACGCAACGCCAGGTCCTGTTCTGGGAGATGGATGCCGCATATCAGGGGATCGCTGGAAAAGTGTGAATATAATTTTTTATTTTGTAACCCTTGCTTTGACTTACTTTCACTTCCGCAATGTATTTACATACATTGCGGAAGTGAAATTAGACGGCACACAGCAGTTTTAGTGTACTGAACATGCTCCGTACACGGATGGCAAAAAATTGCAATGTGAAAGCACCCTAAGTAGAGATTATGACCTTTGTGTAAACATTCAGCCTGTAAACAAATGCAATTTACTGCTGTAGTCCCATATTCCTTTACAAATACACATTTTTATCCACAAGTGACAAAATGGAAACCTCTCCTTACAAAAAAAACTCATCCAAGCCCGGATGTGTTTTTCCATATCCTACATTGTTTACCAAAAGCATGTGGCAAAACACAGTTTGATCTGTTAAGGTCAAGTTTGAATTCCCCATAATTCTAAGAGGGATGTTTGGTGCAAAGCCAACACCAAATAACTAAAATATCACTATACCCACTGAGAAGCAAGGTGGAGGCAGCAATTTGCATTTATTTTTGACAGCAGTAACTGGGGCTTTAACCCCTTCCCGACCCTTGGCCCTACGTTTGGGCCATGGAATGATCGGGCTCCTGCAGGCCGAGTGAGGGTCTCACTAACCTGTCACTCGGCCTGGAGGTACATGGGGAGTTGTACTACACGCCAGGGTGGGTCGATTTGCCCCCACCCCCACCCCCCCGGCTACAGGCTCGGTGATTGGCGCTCAAAAGTGAAAGTGAAAATCACCGCGCCTGTCATGTTTCCCTGCCTGCCACTGCTCTCCCTACCCTCTGATCTGCTCCCCTGTCATCCTCTAACTGCCCCCCTGTCCCCCACCTCTCTTTCCTGCCCCCCCTTCATCTTTCTACCCCCCCTTCCCCCCCGCTTCCTGTCCCTGCCGCCCGCTTCCTGTCCCTGCCGCCCGCTTCCTCTTCCTGCCGCCCGCCTCCTCCTGACTGCCCCCGCTTCCTCCTAGTCCTAAGTGCCCCCCCCACATCTACTGCCAGCCCCCCCACTGCCCCCTTCCAGCCCCCCCGATCACCGGAGCGGCGATCGCCTCTCCCACTCACCCCTCCGGCGTCCCGCTCCTGCTTCTCTTCTTCTGTGAGTCCCGCCGCCCTCCGATCTGACAGCTCTGTGCTGGAGCTGCCAGATCACTTCTACAGCTGGATCCTGAGGATCTAGGTGCAGGAAGTGATCTGACAGCTCCAGCACAGTGATCCACAGTGACCATTATGTGATCACTGTGGATCACTGTGCTGGAGCTGCCAGATCACTTCTACAGCTGGATCCTGAGGATCTAGGTGCAGGAAGTGATCTGACAGATCCAGCACAGTGATCGACAGTGATCACATAATGGTCACTGTGGATCACTGTGCTGGATCTGTCAGATCACTTTCTACAGCTGGATCCTGAGGATCAAGCTGCAGAAAGCTATCTAACAGCCCGGGCGCAGTGATGCACATAGTGGGTCACTGCGCCCAGGCTCTTAGATCGCTGCTCTGCAGCCCGATCTCCCTGCATGGGCATCGAGCTGCAGAAAGTGATCTGGCAGCCCAGGCGCAGTGATGGACATAGCGGGTCACTGCGCCCGGGGTGTCAGATCACTTTCTGCAGCTCGATCACCATGCTGGCGGATCGGGCTCCAGAGTAGCGATCTGAAAGCAAAGGTGATCGAGCGTCGTGGGACCTTCGTTGTGGACTACGTCGGAGCGATCGAGCGTCGTGGGACCTTCGTTGTGGACTACGTCGGATCTTTTTATAATAAAGATGGAGTCCGAATTGTGTCTGGTTTTTTTTTCAAATAAAAAGATTTTTCTCTGTGTGTATTTATTGACTATTTACCGTACTAGAGATTCCTAATGGCGGGCCTAACATTGGAAAAACTTACCATCCATGCCAAAGACAGAAAACCAAATGCACTTACAGGACGCAGTCTTTCTGATGCTGCTTTTTTTCTAGTAGTTTTTGGGCCTAACATTGGCCCTATATTATGAATCGCGGGCTTAGTGCCAGCTGCCAATAAAAAGCTGACATTAACCCCTTTATTACCCAGTTAGCCACCGGCACCAGGGCAACTGGAAGAGCGTGGGTACAGCGCCAGAAAATGGCGCTTCAATGAATGCGCCATTTTCTGGGGCGGCTGCGGGCTGCAATTCGCAGCATGGGGGATCCAGAACGCTTGGGCCTCTCTATGCTGAGGATTCCAGCCCCCAGCTGCCTAGTTGTACCTGGCTGGACCAAAAATATGGTGGAGCCCCACGTAATTTTTTTTCTAGAATTAGTTCTAGAAATTAAAAAAAAAATGGGCTTCGCTGTATTTTTGGTTCCAGCCAGGTATGACGAGGCAGCTGGGGGCTGGTGGCAGTCCGTAGCTGCCAAGTTGTACCTGGCTGGACCAAAAATATGGCAGAGCCCCATGGGTCCCCTATGCTGCGAATTGCAACTACTAGACTAGTATGTTTTTTCACAAAAAGTTTCTTTATTCATTTATACGTCTCAATTTGTGAAGCACATGGTGGTTCAAAGTGCTCACTGTGCATCTAGATATGTTCCCTGGGGGGTCTAGTTTCCAAAATGGGGTCACTTGTGGGGGAGCTCCAATGTTTAGGCACACAGGGGCTCTCCATATGCGACCTGGTGTCCGCTAACAATTCCAACTGTTGGCAAACACCAGGTTGCGTATGGAGAGCCCCTGTGTGCCTACACATTGGAGCTCCCCCACAAGTGACCCCATTTTGGAAACTAGACCCCCCAAGGAACCTATCTAGATGCATAGTGAGCACTTTGAATCCCCAGGTGCTTCACAAACTGATCCGTAATAAGGTAAAAATACTTTTTTTCACACAAATTTTCTTTTTAATTTGTACGGATCAATTTGTGAAGCACCTGGGGTTCAAAGTGCTCACTATGCATCTAGGTATGTTCCCTGGGGGTCTAGTTTCCAAAATGGGGTCACTTGTGGGGGAGCTCAAATGTTTAGGCACACAGGGGCTCTCCATATGCGACCTGGTGTCCGCTAACAATTCCAACTGTTGGCAAACACCAGGTTGCGTATGGAGAGCCCCTGTGTGCCTACACATTGGAGCTCCCCCACAAGTGACCCCATTTTGGAAACTAGACCCCCCAAGGAACGTATCTAGATGCATAGTGAGCACTTTGAACCCCCAAGTGCTTCACAAATTGATCCATAAAAATAAAAAAGTACTTTTTTTTTTTCCACAAAAAAATTATTTTTTCATTTTTACAGATCAATTTGTGAAGCACCTGGAGGTTCAAAGTGCACACTATGCATCTAGATACATTCCTTGGGGGGTCTAGTTTCCAAAATGGGGTCACTTGTGGGGAGCTCTGATGTTTAGTCACACAGACGCTCTCCATACGCAACATGGTGTCCGCTAACAATTCCAATTGTTAGCGGACACCATGTCGCATATGGAGAGCCCCTGTGTGCCTAAACATTGGAGCTCCCCAACAAGTGACCCCATTTTGGAAACTAGACCCCCCAGGGAACTTATCTAGATGGATAGTGAGCATATTGACCCCCCCCAGGTGCTTCACAAATTAATGGAAAAAAATCTTTTTTGCGGAAAACAAGTACTTTTTCATTTTTACAGATCAATTTGTGAAGCACCTGGGGGTTCAAAGTGCTCACTATGCATCTAGATACGTTCCCTGGGGGGTCTAGTTTCCAAAATGGGGTCACTTGTGGGGGAGCCCCAATGTTTAGGCACACAGGGGCTCACCAAACGCAACATGGTGTCCGCTAACAATTTGAGCTAATTTTGCATTCAAATTGTTAGCGGACACTATGTCGCGTTTGGAGGGTCCCTGTGTGCCTAAACATTGGAGCTCCCCCACAAGTGACCCAATTTTGGAACCTAGACCCCCCAGGGAACATATCTAGATGGGTAGTGAGCATATTGAACCCCCAGGTACTTCACAAATTAATGAAAAATAAACATTTTTGCCGAAAAAAAGTACTTTTTCATTTTTACAGATGAATTTGTGAAGCACCTGGGGGTTGAAAGTGCTCACTATGCATCTAGATACGTTCCTTTGGGGGTCTAGTTTCCAAAATGGGGTCACTTGTGGGGGACCTCCTATGTGGAGACGCACAGGGGCTCTCCAAATGCAACATGGTGTCCGCTAACAATTTGAGCTAATTTTGCATTCAAATTGTTAGCCGACACCATGTCACGTTTGGAGAGCCCCTGTGTGCCTACACATTGGAGCTCCCCCACAAATGACCCCATTTTGGAAACTAGACCCCCCCAGGGAACATATCTAGCTGCATAGTGAGCACTTTGAACACCCAGGTGCTTCACAACTTGATCCGTAATAATGAAAAAAGATAATGTTTGTGGAAAAAAAAGTGCTTTTTCATTTTTAGGGATGAATTTGTGAAGCACCTGGGGGTTCAAAGTGCTCACTATGCATCTAGATACGTTCCCTGGGGGGTCTAGTTTCCAAAATGGGGTCACTTGTTGCGGAGCCTCAATGTTTAGGCACAAAGGGGCTCACCAAACGCAACATGGTGACAGCTAACAATTTGAGCTGATTTTTATTCAAATTGTTAGCGGACACCATGTCGCTTTTGGAGAGCCCCTGTGTGCCTAAACATTGGAGCTCCCCCACAAGTGACCCCATTTTGGAAACTAGACCCCCCAGGGAACATATCTAGATGGGTAGTGAGCATATTGAACCCCCAGGTGCTTTACAAATTGATCTGTGAAAATGAAATAGTACTTTTTTTTTCACAAAAATTTTCTTTTAGCCTAAATTATTTCGTTTTCACATGGCAACAGCATAAAATTCATCCTAAAATTTGTTGGGCAATTTCTCCTGAGTACACCGATACCTCATATGTGGTCATAAACCACTGTTTTGGCACACAGCAGGGCTCAGAAGGGAAGGAGCACCATTTCACTTTTTGGATGTAAAATTAGCTCCAAAATTCAAATTGCGCTCCTTCCCTTCTGAGCCCTGCCGTGCACCCAAATAGTGGTTTATGACCATATATGAGGTATCTGTGTACTCGGGAGAATTTATTTGCACATTTTAAGATCCATTTTATCCTGTTGCCCATGTGAAAATGAAAGAATTGAGGCTAAAAGAACATTTTTATAAAAAAATTAAAATATCCATTTTTTGTTTCCACTTTGCCTTAGTTCCTGTGAAGCACCTGAAGGGTTAATAATCTTCTTGAATGTAGTTTTGAGTAGCTTGAGGGGTACAGTTTTTGGAATGGTGTCACTTTTGGGGGTTTTCTGTCATGTACACCCCTCAAAAGGACTTCAAATGTGATGTGGTCACTAAAAAAAATGGTTTTGTAAATTTTGGTTGAAAAATGAAAAATTGCTCATGAACTTTGAACCCTTATAACGTCCTACCAAAAAATTTTTTTTTTTCCAAAATTGTGCTGAGGTGAAGTAGACATGTGGGAAATATTATTTAATAACTTTTTTTCTGTCACATATCTCTCTGGTTTATCAGAAAAAAAAATAAAAAATGTGAAAATTGTGAAATTTTCAAAATTTTTGCCATATTTTTGATTTTTTCACAAATAAACACAAAAATTATCGACTTAAATTTAATACTAGCATGAAGCCCAATGTGTCACGAAAAAACAATCTCAGAATCGCTAGGATCGGTTGAAGCGTTCCAGAGATATAACCTCATAAAGGGACACTGGTCAGAATTGCAAAAAATGCCAAGGTCTTTAGGGTCAAAATAGGCTGGGTCCTGAAAGGGTTAATCAAGGTTGAGGGAATTATGAACAGTTACAAATATCAGTCTATTTTGCAACTAAACCTTCAGACCTCTACTAACAAAATGAAGAGAAATGTCACCTTTTAGCACAACAAACCACCCTTTATGTCAACGAAAAAATGGCTTCACCAGTAGGGCAAAGTTTGGAATGGCCCAGCATGAGTCCAGACCTGAACCCAAATGAAAATCTATGGGGACCTATACACAGGCGATATCTGCACTGTCTGACAGATTTGTATCCCTATTGGAAGGATTGCTTATCTGACTCCTACCCAAAAAGACGTCATAAATGATTTATGATGATGTCATAAATTCAAAGGGTACTTCAAAGTATTACCTTAAGGATATGCATAATGCAACCACATAATTTAGTTCATTTTTTTCTGCCTGAAAATACTTCAGTTTTCTTAATTGAATTGTACAGTATATAGGTGACATTACAAATGGCAAAAGTTATCAAAATATTCTTCTTGGAATGATTTGTTTACATGACAAAAACCTTACATTTTATCAGTGGTGTATTGAGTTTTTAGATCCACTGTAGCCTATTGTATGTACAAGAAATACATAGATTATATTAGTTTTCCTCCTAATTTGTACATGGATTTTATTTTTCCTCATATTGTTCATGAGTTGTGTTTGCTGTCAGAATGGCATCTTTTATTATTTACTCCCAAAGGTTGAAATCTGTCCTCATGTGCAGCCTTATGGAATAGTTACTCTGTGACTGTGACACACTGTGAGATTCACCTGACCAAGATAGATTTTTTTTTTTTTTTTTGAATAAACATTAGAAATCCCAATTCACTGACTTGGTGCACATTTTTTGTAATATGCTTTGATTGCTTTTGTATTTAATATGCTTTATATACTGAAAGTATTTTCTCTTACATAGGATGATGTACAGAAAGCACAGGATGCATTACCTCAAAAGACTGTCATCAAGGTATCTGGGCAGCCAAGGTGAGTATGTTAGGATAGAAAGTTATCCCTGGCCATGAAAGCGATTATCCTGACTTGTCTATGACGCTTTTCAAATATTTAGAAAGTACAGCTGGACTGATCAGAGTGTTACATAATTGTATTAAGATGTGTTTTGTTTGTGTGAATTTAGACATATGCTCCATTAGTTCATGTATTTCGTAGCATTTCAAAATAAGATTGTGATATTTTTATGCGTAACAGGCACAAATATAATTGTTAAAATATTAGCATTATGGGATGTTCATATTATTCATGAGCACTTGTCACTTGGTGCGCCCTGACTGTTATGTCCGGCATGCCTATCGCATGGTACAGAAGCTGCAGCTGCTGATATTCACAGCCGGGCTCTGCTGGAACTGCTAAACCGATCCTTAATGCCCCATATGCCACTCACTATATAAACGCGCCCCACACAAGAACTTTTTACAGAGGAAGGGTATTTCCTATGTCATCTCCCCACCACCCTCACAATGCACTCTTTCTTTTAGGTTGCTGTGGTAATGGAAGACCAATGGGTCTGCCACTACACCAAAGCCAATCAAACCCCACCAGTGGTTTGGACTGATTGTGTAATACACAGCGCTACTGACCATTACTATTGTGAACCTAAGATCACATGTTCAAGTCCCATGATATTAAAATTTTGCAGCATTTATTAGTCCCTAAATTAATTTAGCAAAACTTCAAAATCACAGGTATAGGTAGACGTGGACATTGGATTGTAAAGTTTGCAATATTTATTAATTTCATAATTCTCTCTCTCAAATTTTAACCCCGCGCGTTCCAATTCACCAACAAGTTTGGCCTTATCTACTTAATGGAGAGAAAGTGACAGTTACCAGTTGACAGTTGTAAATAAGAGGGGCTTAATGACAGCACCAAAGACTAACAACATATAGTCACTAAGGTGGAGCCTTAACATGGAATATTCACCACTCACGGGGACATGTATACACACCACATGCACACACAGAGTAAGAGCTGAGGTGGAGCCCCAACATTGGATACTCATCACACACCCGAACATACCATACACACCCTTTAGGGACACATGCACTCACCCCACAGAGACACACCCCACAGGGACATACACACACCCCCAGGGACATACACACACCCCCAGGGACATACACACACCCCCAGGAATACACACACCCCACAGGGACATAGCACACCCCACAGGGACATACGCCACCCACAGGGACATACGCAACCCACAGGGACATACGCACACCCCACAGGGACATACGACACCCCACAGGGACTACGCCACACAGGGACATACCACACCCCACAGGGACATACACACACCCCACAGGGACATACACACACCCCACAGGGACATACACACACCCCACAGGGACATACACACACCCACAGGGACATACACACCCACAGGGACACCCCTCCCCCCACAAGGACACACATCACAGGGACACCCCTTCCCCCCCCCCCACCCCCAAAAGGACACACGCCCCAGGGACACACACACCACACAGACAGACAGATGTGCACAAATCGCCTCACACAACTCGCCTCATATGTCTGCTATCTTTAAGTTCAAAAATAAACATCTGATAAAAACAGCCAATGTGCAACACATGTGCCATATAGGGAATTAAGGCAGATGTCAGTCACATGAGCTGTCTATTATGTGTATGTGTGAGGTAAACATATACTGCCCGGCCGGTTACTGTTGGCTGGAGATTTACAGGCTGCTTTTAGCAACCAATCACAGCTCAAGTTCTATTTTCCTACAGGTCATTAAAAGGAACCAACCACCCCAAATGCCCCCCCCCCCCCCCCGGACTGTTAATATGGGTCCCTACACCAGCACACATTTGGTGCAAGCGTTTTTGCGAAAAAAACTTTTGTAGAAGTGAAGATATAGTTTTGTAAAGTTTAATAAGTGTGGCCGGATGGGCGTTACTTAGCTTGTTCTCCTGCCGATTCATGTGCCCGTCATCCTCCTCTCCTCATCGCTTTAGTAAAGCCAGCCTTTCTACATACAGGTGGTGCACAGGGATTCTATGCCGTGCACAACGTCATCAGCTACAGTCAGGGTCATGAGCACACCTCTGACTTCCTGCGCTCAGCTGTGCATTACACCAGGAGGCTGCAGCGACCCTGGCTGTAGCTGATGACGTGTGCACGGGCATGAGATCCGTGCACCAGCCTGTGACTAGGAAGAAAGGGCTGTGCTTTACTAAAGCGATGGGGGAGAGGAGGATGACGGGCACATGCAACTCGGCTGGAGAACAAGCTAAGTAACGCCCAGTCGGCCACATGTTTTAAACTTTACAAACCTATATCTTCACTTCTACAAAACAGTTTTTTTTGCAAAAACGCTTGCACCAAATGTGTGTGCTGGGTGTAGGGACCCATATTAACAGTCCGGGGGGGCATTTGGGGTGGTTGGTTTCCTTTAATATAACATATTCAAATTCTATTTTGTTATAGCTAACATCACATCAGTTATTTATTACCCGGGTAGTACAGCTAATGTAGATGTGTGTGTGTGTGTGTGTGCGCGTGTGTATGTATATATGTGTGTGTGTGTATATGTATATGTATATATATATATATATATATATAGAGAGAGAGAGATATACATATATAGAGATATACATATATAGAGATATACATATAGAGAGACATACATATAGAGAGACATACATATAGATATATTTATATATATAGATATATACCGTATATACTCGTGTATAAGCCGACCCGTGTATAAGCCGACCCCCCTACTTTTGCCCCCAAAACCTGGGAAAACCTATTAACTCGTGTATAAGCCGAGGGTGGACCACAGCACAGGTATACAGCCCCAGAGGTATATACAGCAGCCCCAGTGGTATATACAGCAGCAGCCCCAGTGGTATATACAGCAGCAGCCCCAGTGATATACAGCAGCCCCAAGGTATTACAGCCCAGTGATAGTATACAGCAGCCCCAGAGGTATATACAGCCCCAGTGGTAGTATACAGCAGCCCCAGAGGTAAATACAACCCCAGTGGTAGTATCTAGCAGCCCCAGAGGTATATACAGCCCCAGTGGTAGTATACAGCAGCCCCACAGATATATACAGCCCTAGTGGTAGTATACAGCAGCCCCAGAGGTATATACAGCCCCAGTGGTAGTATACAGCAGCCCCACAGGTATATACAGCCCCAGTGGTAGTATACAGCAGCCCCACAGATATATACAGCCCCAGTGGTAGTATACAGCAGCCCCACAGGTATATACAGGCCCCCCCCATCAGTATACAGCAGCCCCAGTGGTAGTATACAGATGCCCCAGAGGTATATACAAGCCCGCCCATCTATATACAGGCCCCCCCCCTTCCCGCTGCAATCCTGTAAAGGAAGAGATTAGTATACTTATCCCTCCGCTGCCGCTGTCCCGCCGCCATAGCGATCCTCCGTCTTCTTCCAGCGTCTTCCGGCTTCCTCCTCGGTCGCGCAGGCAATGACGTCATTGCCTGCGACCATCGGAGGAAGCCGAAAGAAGACGGAAGACGCTGGAAGAAGACGGAGGATCGCGATGGCGGCGGGACAGCGGCAGCGGAGGGATAAGTATACCAATCTCTTCCTTTACAGGATTGCGGCGGGGGGGGGCCTGTATATAGATGGTGGGCACTGTATACTGTATACATTGTATACAGTATACAGTGACTCGCGTATAAGCCGAGGGGGGGACTTTTCAGCCTAATTTTTGGGCTGAAAAACTCGGCTTATACGCGAGTATATACGGTTGTGTGCGTATATGTGTATATATATATATTATATATTATATATTATTATATTTATATATATATATTATATTATAATATAATTTTTAAAATAATGATAGATATAATTTTTTTTTATTTAAAATAATAACTCGAATATACTTCGTGTATAAGCCGACCCCCCTACTTTTGCCCCCAAAATTGGGAAAACCTATTGACTCGTGTATAAGCCGAGGGTGGACCAGCACAGGTATACAGCCCCCAGCAGTGTGGTATTACAGGACCGCACAGTGGAATAACAGGCTCACATGTGGTAGTATACCAGCCCCGAAGTGTGGGTATACAGCAGCCCCCCCAGTGGTTACAAAACAGCCCCAGCAGTGTTACAGCAGCCTCCCCAGTGGTATATCTAGCAGCAGCCAAGTGGTAGTATTACAAACAGCCCCAGAGATATATACAGCAGCCCCAGTGGTAGTATACAGCAGCCCCAGAGGTATATACAGCAGCCTCCCCAGTGGTATATACAGCAGCAGCCCCAGTGGTAGTATACAGCAGCCCCAGAGATATATACAGCAGCCCCAGTGGTAGTATACAGAAGCCCAGAGGTAGTATACAGCAGCCCAGTAGTAGTATACAGCAGCCTCAGTGGTATATACAGCAGCAGCCCCAGTAGTAGTATACAGCAGCCCCAGTAGTAGTATACAGCAGCAGCCCCAGTGGTAGTATACAGCAGCAGCCCCAGGGGGGGGTATATACTACAGAAGCCCCAGTAGTAGTATACAGCAGCCCCAGTAGTAGTATACAGCAGCAGCCCCAGTGGTAGTGTACAGCAGCAGCCCCAGGGGGTATATACAGCAGCAGCCCCAGGGGGTATATACAGCAGCAGCCCCAGGGGGTATATACAGCAGCAGCCCCAGGGGGTATATACAGCAGCAGCCCCAGGGGGTATACAGACCCCCCCCCATTAGTATACAGGGGCCCCAGCTTTATACAGCAGCCCCAGCTGTATACAGCCCCCTCGTGGTATCCAGGGCCCCCCTTGCTGCACCTGTAAAGGAAGATGTCAGTATACTTATCGCTGCTGCCGCCGCCGCTCCGCTTCTCGGTCACCGCGCTGCTCCGGCCGGGTCTTCATGCTTCCTGTTTCTTCTCAGACGCTCGAACAATGACGTCATTTCCTGAGCGCCGGAGAAGGAACAGGAAGCATGAAGACCCGGCCGGAGCAGCGTGGTGACCGAGAAGCGGAGCGGAGGCGGGCGGCAGCAGCGATAAGTATACCGACATCTTCCTTTACAGGTGCAGCAAGGGGGGCCCTGGATACCACGGGGGGGCTGTATATACGGCGGGGGGGGGGAGACCACGGGGGGGTGGCTGTTATAGAGAGAATTACCGTATATACCCGTGTATAAGCCGAGGGGGACTTTTCAGCACATTTTATGTGCTGAAAAACTCGGCTTATACACGAGTATATACGGTATATATTTTTCAGCTTTTGAAGTTACTCACAGCCTCTCCCAATAAAAAAAAAAAAAAACTGTGGGGGAAAAATGTAGCTGAGTGTAACTTTAGTATTATGCCTTATTGTTATTTATTCTGCACGGTGACTGCTGCAAAAGAAAAATTAGAATTGCCAATTTTGCTCCCCGTGCCCAACAAATCAAACTACAACATTTTGTACACATCAATCTAATGTTGGTCTGGCCATAATTATTTGTGCTGCCCTTGTAGGTTATGTGAGGAAGGAGGGGCTGGTTTAGCAAATCTGAATGGAAAATAGTCTTTGTAGCCTGTAGAAACCAATCACAGTGGAGCTTTCATTACTAGGGATGCTTACAAACCTAACACTGATCTAACGGCAACAAAGACAGAGTTTCTTTTATACATGTTTGATATGTAAGACACAGAGTCTTTTTTGCTGATTTTGTTTGATCAGAAATTAAACAGAAACTTAAGTTTTTGTGGAAATTTTCCAAAAGCTCAAAGAAAAAAAACAAAAACTAATGTTCATGTTGCACTTGACACACCATGTAATAGTGGTTACATAACGGGAAATAAGTGATTTATTTCCAACTATTAGGGTACCTTTTACATGTCGCAAACATTAAATGCAATTTCACTTGCAACTTACTGGTTGCAGTGAAATCATGGACACATTGTTCCATTTGTACACAGCAACAAGATAGAACACTGTGTCAATGATTTCACTGCAACCAGTAAGTTGCAAGTGAAATTGCATGCAATGTTGCATCATGTAAAGGTACCCTTAAGTTTGTGCAGAGTTTGCAGTCACACCTGCCCAATCTCCTATGGGGTCTATAGGGTCCCTCTGCTGCAAATATGGAGTCACGTACTGTAAATCAACTGAGGGCGTGTGTCATTTACATTCATTGTAACATCTCAGAGTATTTCATATATTGTTGAGGCTTTTTGTTTTGTTTTCTTGTTGGTTATGGTTTCACTTTATTTACTTTTTCCAGGTCTGTTGTGATTTTGAATCCACTTGAACAAGAACGAATTTCAGTGGTTTCTTTATATGTTACTTCAACTAGAACAAAAGTCCTAAATGCAGCAGGAAAAAGTGTCAAGGCCCAAATTAGCGCGGTATGGGACAGCGCTACAGCTATGTCCCCAGACACTTACCAGGTATTAGCATGAATATGCATTTCTTAAGTGTGGAGTTAAATCTTTTTTTTTTTTTTTATTGTTTCTCCTTCGCCTCATTGGGGGACACAGACCGTGGGTGTTATGCTGCTGTCCACTAGGAGGCGACACTAGGCAGAATCTGCAAAAGAGTTAAGAGACTCCTCCTCTGCAGCATTACACCCCTGAAGCAGGAACTGATTCTCCAGTTTTGCTTAGTGTCGATAGGAGGCACACACAAATTTTATTGCTCCTAAAATTTTTTACTTTTTGACTTTTTTACTTCAAGAAGAAGAAAAGTGGGTCTCTAACGAGACTCCCGGCATGGTCCCTCCTCGGCCACCCACTGTTGGGGCGCCTGGTTGAGGTCAACTTTTCCCCCCACATGCCGCTCCCTCCTCGGCCCACCACTGTTGGGGGTGCCTGGTTGAGGTTGAGATGATCGTCTTCCTTCCCCAGCCCCCCACTGTTGGGACCCTGGGTTGAGGTCGAGGCTACACAGAAGCCCTTGGATGATGGACTGCAGCATCCCTCCCTAACCACCCCTCATGGGGCTGATAGGTTGATACACAGCAGGTAGGGCACTAACGTGCCGCGTGGTCGCAATCCAGACGCATCGGTGCTGCTGAATGCTTCTGATGGGCACGGGCTGCAGCACTGTGCCAGACTGCAGCACCAGGAGCCACAGCTCTGCTAAGTGCTAAAGGGCTCAGGGGACAAGGCTACAGGGTCAGCTGCATTGCGCAGCACATGCAGGAGACCTCAGCCTGGATGACTACTCCCCAAGAGCCCCAGTCCTGCCGCCACGAGACTGTTCCCTGGGGGTCCCCTAAAGGCTGCAGCAAACGTCCGTGTAACTCCAGGAGATCAGCTTTTGCTGCTCTCTCCTGAGAGGGAAGGGAGCCCATACTGCAAGTGGGAGCACCGTTTTTTCTGGGCTCCTTGCAGGGTCCCCACAGTCCCTGGATGCCGGGAGACCCAGTTTTCTGGGATCTCCTGATGGGAGCAGCCACCCTACCCCTGAATCCAGGAGACCCAGTCCCCTGGGTTCTCCTGCTGGGGGCTGCGCTGGGCAAGCGCGCATGTGGCCACAGCTCCTGGGGTCCGGCCGGGTCCAGATCTGTTCCGGTCCCGGACCGGACCTCCGCGCCGGCCTGCCGTCATTTGCGGCTTCGCTGTTTACTTGAGGCCGCGGCTTCGGCCTAGCGCGAAGCGCCCGCCTTATCACCGCCCCCCGGCCCGCGTCATAACAGAGGGCGGGCCGGAGCTGCACAGCAAAGCAGGGAGCGGGACGGAGGATAACTGGCGCGAAGCCTATGGCACGCCTTAGGATTCTGGTTCCGCCCTGCTGTTAGCAGCGGCGGCCATTATCCACAGGGCACAGTGGAAGCAGGGTTGAAAGCACAGTGTGCACAACCCTTAATGCCAAACTAAGGCTGGATTGGGCACAGCTCCGCATTGGTACCAAGTACTGTGGCCATGACAGGGCTTCATCCCTGCTGCAGGGCTGAAAGTGAACTTGGGCCAGCGAATATGTGCGGTGCAGGACCAGATAAGGAGCTCAGGAAGAGCTTCCTGCCTGCCTCAGCCCTTAGGACACTGCTGCCAAAGGTCAGGGAGTTCAGGGCAGCCCACCTGCGGCAGCCCTCAGGACGGGCAGCTGGAGCCAGGGGTCAAGGAACCCAGCAGGGCTCCCTGCCTGCGGCAATACATCACTAAGGCCGCTTCCAGGGGTTCCGGAAAAGGCCTACAGAGCCTCGCTCTGTGCCAGTTCCCAATAGCGACGGCAGGACAACCAACAATGATGTCCTGCTGCATTTAGTCCTCACGCCCAGTGGCGTAACTTCAGGCCTCGGGGCCCCGATGCGAAAGCTCCAACGAGGCCCCCAATTATTGCAAATCTTTAGTTCCCCTGCACCTATTGTAGTTACGCCCCTACTCACGCCACACATGCAAGGAACGATGTCATAATAAGGGGCAGTGTAAATACGTCAGGTGATCAGTACTGCCCTGTCCTACAGTATTAAAGTTACCTGACAGTACACCTATCACTACACCTACTGGCCAGACATTACGCATGCTTCTGCTTTCTATATTGACGCACAGACAGCACGTAGGTCGTTTTTATGACATTCTCCAAAAATCATTGATTTCGTCCCGATAACCGGTTTAATAACTGTAAGGTAATCAAGATACGGATTCAATTCCGTCAGGCACTATTGTTTCCTGCCCGCCGACCATACTCTGTGGCCCGGACGGCTCGAGTCGTTATCTCAGGACTATCTGATACATAAGTCCTGGACGCTGCCAATTGCTCTGCAATAACAGCGTCTACTGCCATCGCCAGTAGACGTGGCATCGGGTTACGTGGATGGGAGGCGGAAGTGGTCGTAAGGAGGCCATCACAGGTCTCCTATGCCTCACTAGACACCTGTTTGGAGAATTTCTGTACACCTCAGGCGCTAAGGAGGCAAAGATCGTTTTCCACCCACAGAACACATCAGGACGGTTTTTTATCCGCCGTTGGCATAACTGATTCCGGTCCTTCGGAAGCGTTAGGGTTTGTCGGAGCGTAGGCCAAGTCTGACAAGGGATCGGTCGCCACGCAGGGACCTTTTTTAGTGGCGGACGTCCTTCAGGTTTAACTGACAGATCCTTCCTCGGGCCCCCACTGTTGGAGAGCCCAGTTGAAGCTGATATAACCTGCAATTACCCGACAACAGTAAGGCGTCCCAGGACTGCTCACCAATTCTCTCCAGACCCCACAGCTGGAGCTCCGGTTGGCGGTGACGACAGCCAAGTCTCAAAAGACACAGGCTGAAACACCGTGATCCGCAGTGGCACGGGGAACTGAGCTAAGGGTCTCGGAAACCTACGACCCATAGCATACTCCTTCCTCGCCTCCCCACTGTTGGGGACTCGGGTTGAAGTTGGGACCGCACAGGGTCTACCCGGCCTCCATCCCCGGACTATTAAAACGAAACTCTATGTTGCAGAACGTGGAACACGAGCCCAGCGGCCAATCTCCTCACTGTACCCATATTAGGTACTTGGGTGGAGATAACACGCGTAATGCCCTCTGCTCAGTCCGCTTCGAAGCAGGACCTCGCAGACTCGCAAATGCATTAACCCAATGGAGGGGCCCCTCCGGTCTCCCGTGTGGCTGTGGCCTGAACCTTCTTCCACGCAGTCAGTCCCTTCTCGTCTCAGGAGTTAAAAGTGACTACCGTGAGACCTAAAGCTCATAAATGCAGCCTGAAGTTGGAAATGTCTATACTGCATCTCAGGAGTCTCCCATATCGGGACGACTTATTCATCAATGCATGATTTTCGGAGTCTGCGAACGCTGTCGATTTCACTGGACACGTTAAGAAGACTCGGTTGGCGGATCACCCTCCATGAGTCTACCACAATGCCAGAGCACATGTTCCAACACAGCACACAAACTCAGGGAGTCCTATATGTCTTCCTGATGGCCACATGCTGCAGCATCACATATGGAGTATCAGCCATATTTGTTTTTCCCAGACAAGGCACGGATTCTTCGTCTGGGAATTCGCTTCAGCGGTCTCCTCAATCTTTCACAACGGCTATAAGAGTCCTAGACAGGATAGTGGCAGCATGGGAGGCAGTTCCATAGCCTCAGCTGCACCTACGGCCTCTTCAACTATCCATGCTTAGACATGGCCCAGAAACAGGATGTGGTGCGATGTACTCCCAACACAATGCACGTGCCAATAGTCCCGCCCACACACGAGGATGCCCCCCAATCTACAAAGATTCGGGCAGTATTTCTAGTACTGGAATCATTCAGTGATCTTCTGGCAGTCGGTCTTGTTAGGATATAGTCAGACAATGCCACAGCCGTGGCATATGTCAACCACCAGGGTGGAACCCACAGTCTCCAAGTGATGACAGACGTTCGCCACATCCTTCCCCGGGTGGAATCCTTGAACGCTGTACTGTCAGCTGTTCTCATACCAGGCTAACCCGCCAAGGGACGGACTCAGGGAAGCGGCCCTTCATCCAGATGTCTTCTGTCAAGACTGCCAGCGCCAGGAGACTACAGATGTGGACCTGACGGCCTCACGTGTCCAATGCTAAGGTTCCATCCTTTCTGGCCTGGTCCTAGAACCTACAGTCAATAGGACAGACATACCAGTCCTAGATGTGACCTGTCTCCGTCTCCCTATATTCTTTCACACTAACAGGATAGTGTGGAAGGTCAAACAAGACGGTTGCCAGATCTCCCTGTATTTTCAGACTGGCCCAGATGCGCTTGGACGACAATTTCGTCCAACTCATACCAGCAGTACCAGGACAACTAAAAAGACAGTTCAGACCTGCTCTCCCTCGGAATTCCTCAACTCTGAAAATAGTGGCGTAGCCTTTAAGACCTGGAATTTACCCATGGGTCCTTTCCCTGGATGTTGTAGCGCACATGGTCGCAGCGAGTAAACCAGCCTTACTCGACGATATACCATGAGTGTAATCGTTTTGTTTTTCTTTATCTCCGAGCACCTCTAGGGGTCATTCCCCTTACCCTATTTCATGCAAGGATCTTTCGTTTCTTCCACTCAGACCTAGACTCAAGTCTGTCCTTGGGGTCTCTCACACAGCAGGGTTTCAGCCTGTTTCACCTTCCAAAAAAAAAAAAAAAAACACGTGTTGCCACCAGGTCTCTAGGAAAATCCTCCCTTCAAAGGGTCTCCCATTTAAGGTCTCCATACCACAGGTCTACACCTGCGGGACCTGATCTTCGTCCTCATGGCTCTACAAGATCCACCTTTTGAGCGTCTATAGGTTTATCCTTAGCATTCTCATCCAAACAGTAATGTGTTTTGGTGGCAAATTATTTTTCTCTGCAGAGGTATCGGTACTTTCAGCGCTCTCATGTAAACCATCTTTTCTGGTCTTCTACCTGAACAAGACTGTTCTACGGCTGGTTCCATCCTTCTTAGGCGGTATACTCCTTCCACCTCACTAAAGACGTCTCTCTGTCATCGCTGTGACCGACTCCAGTCTGTCTGGTCGTAAAGGACCTACATATGCAGGACCTTATCAGGTCCCTACGCATCTGTGTACCCACAACCAGTGCCTCTCCACAGGTCGGATTCTCTTTCTCCCTTCTTCCAGAAGGCAAAATTAATGACATATCAGCCTCTAAGGCTCCTCTAACCAGGTGTATTCGTCTAACCATCCAAGACGCTTATACCGTCAAAATCTCATCCCTTCCGGCAGCGGCACGGCACATTCTACTACGGCCGTGAGGACTTCCTGGTCCGTTTGGCACCAGGTCTCAGTCCGACAAGTGTGTAGACAGCCAAAAGGGGTCAGTCTACACACATACTCAAGCCACTATAGGGCTTGACGTGCCCTCCAGGCGGCAGCAGGTCTGCCTGTCGGGGCATAGTTCTTCACTGACCATGCTCGGTGTCACTAGTTCCATTGTTCTTTCCCACCAGGGACTGCTTTGGGACGTCCCACGGTCTTGTCCCCCAATGAGGCGAAGGAGAAAAGGAGATTTTTGTGTACTCACCGTAAAATCCTTTTCTCTTAGCCTCTAATTGGGGGACACAGCACCCACCCTATTGCCCTGGTGGGCCTTTTTTTCTACAGTTATCACATAGCTTCTCAGCTGTTACATGGTTAACATGTTTACACATGGTTGCCTATTATCACTCTGTTGATTGTTTAAACTTGTGCTGTTTAGCTCCAGGCCTTGTAGTACTGTGAGCCTGTTTAGTTACAGGCCCTGTTGTACGATTATTGCTTTGTTAACTCTTCACTGTTTTCCACATGCGCCTGCTTAGTTACAGGCCTTGTGGTACTAGTATTACTGTAACTATTAACTGATTACACACGTGCCTGTTTGGTTCAGGCCTTGTTACACTGTTATTACCTTGTTGACTATATTTGTTTACACAGGTTGCCTGTGTAGACTTCCTGTGTCACTGTTATTATCTGTTAACTCTCCTACTGCTTTAGCACAAAACTGGAGAATCACTTCCTGCTTCAGGGGTGTAATGCTGCAGAGGAGGAGTCTCTTAACTCTTTTGCAGATTCTGCCTAGTGTCGCCTCCTAGTGGACAGCAGCATAACACCCACGGTCTGTGTCCCCCAATTAGAGGCTAAGAGAAAAGGATTTTACGGTGAGTATACAAAAATCTCCTTTTTTTTTTTTTTTGTATAACCTGAGTAAATTGTAATTGGGGAACAACGGAAAATCACTTGGGACATAAGAGGGTTAAATATAACCTTGTCATTTCCTGGGCAGAGGCTGCTAACAGATCTCTTTCACGCCTATGAGCCTTATCGTCGCAGTTTAGTGTGATCATGTTGGCAATGTAAAGGAAAGTAGTTAAAGGGAACCTGTCACCTGGATCTTCCCCTGTAACCTATCTCTACCTGTCCCTGCACCTTCCTAGCTGATCCCTAACCATCCCTAGCTGAGCTAATGGGGACCTATAATGAGGGATAAAAATAAGTTATATACTTACAAATTGTCTCCAGTTGGAGACTGAAAAGGTTGGGCTCCATTCCTCTCTCCACACGCCCCGCTGGGTATCCTCGCTCCCCCTTCGGTTGGTGTGACGTCTTCTTTGTAGTTCCCACCTCTTGTGATCATGTAATGCCCGGGCCGAAACGTCATATCTGGCCCGGTGCGTTATGGGGCCGATCACGTGGTACGACGGCTCTAGCGCATGCACATATATAGCCGACCAATAAACTTATTTTTCTCCCTCATTATAGGCCCCCTTTAGTTTAGCTAGGGATGGTTAGGGATCAGATAGGAAGGTGCAGGGACAGGTAAAGAGATTTTAGAGGGGTAGATCCAGGTGACAGGTTCCCTTTAACAAAATGCACAGTGGGTTACCAACTAAAATGTAGATGAGACCAATGAGTGGCCGAGAGAGAGCAGTATGTGCTAATTGACCAGCCCTGTTGGTTGGTTTCAGGTGGGTGTGGCAGACACGTTAAGAAGCTGCCAAGTGTCTGTGTATGAATCAGACTGGAGATGGGAACTAGACAGATGGATTCTGCAAAATGTGAGGTGAGAAGCCCGGCTCTCCACGCCGGAGATGCCTGCCTCTCTGACCGGAGAGGGTGGTAGTTCATGCTGGACTGTGTGTGCTTGTATGGGCCCTGTGACTGGCTGGAGTCCGTATGTGTCGTATGGAAACTATGTGTGAAGGTTTATGTGTAATCACAAGGGTGTATGTATAATTACCTATATGATATGTGTGATGTAATGTGGGACTGACTAGTATGTCGAGCAGGGTCCCGGTGCTGAGCGTTACAGGTGTAATGTAGGTAGAGACTTTCTAGGGGTAGGTTTAGGATCCCCATAACAGGATGGGGAAAGATGCCTGACAGATGGTTAGGTGGCCGTAACCGCCATTAGAAGCAGAGGTCTGCGAGGATCGGTGGGAGACACCTTGAGGTTCTGTTGACAAAGGTATTATGTAATGATAAATGTCTTGTAAGGTAAATGTAAAATGTGTTCGATGGTATATGTAATGATGGTTTCTGTGATATTGAAACAAAGAATGCTTATGTGCAATGTTTATGTTCTACCCGGTTTATGATTTATGTGTGTTACAAAATAAACGGGTGGTCATTTGTTCCATTTAAGCACGTGTTGGTGTTAATTATGCTGCCAAGCGGGATCCCTCTGGGCGCTACTTTTTACCTCTTTGGAAACAAAAAGGACAAACCCCAGCAGATAGAGGAAATAAATCTCACACAGTAGATTGTTATATGTCTCCTCCTGTTGGGTGCAAAACTTCGCTTAGTAAAAAAGAAATTAAAACAAACATAGAGGGATGTGCAGTGTTAAGAAGTACGTTTATATGGGCAGTAATCATCTGTTAGAACGACTCCAGCGGCAACCTGTTAAGTTGTGCAGACACAGCTTTTTTTGTCCGGCTTAAAAAAAAGCTGATTTCAATGTTTAAAAATGGATGCAGTTGAAATCAGTTGTTTTTAGCTGGACAGTAAAGCTGTGTCTTCACGGACTTATCAATGAATTGCTGCTGGAGCCATTTTAACAGACGATTGATTACTGGACATGTGTACCGTATATACTCGAGTATAAGCCGATCCGAGTATAAGCCGTGGCCCCTAATTTTACCCTCCAAAACTAGGCAATCATATTGACTCGAGTATAAGCCTAGGGGGGGAAATGCACCAGACTGATCACGGTATACAGGCCCTCTCATCAGTGGTATACAGGCCCTCTCATCAGTGGTATACAGGCCCTCTCATCAGTGGTATACAGGCCCTCTCATCAGTGGTATAGTATAGGCCCTCTCATCAGTGGTATACAGGCCCTCTCATCAGTGGTATACAGGCCCCCTCATCAATGGTATACAGGCCCCAGCAGTGGTATACAGTGGTATTCTGCCTCTCCAACCCTCCCCCCCACCAGTTGCCCTCTGTATCGTACTCACCGATGTCCCCGCATTGCCCCTTGTAGTCCTCGCAGCAGTGGTAGTGACCCCACTGCAGGCATTAGTCCGCCGGCAGCACAGAGGTGAAGCTGCATCCCGGGAGGTAGCTGGGGTGGCACAGGCTGGAGGGGCACATGGGGCAGTCACTGTGCCTAGCGGGTCATGTGAGGTCAGAGCCGCCTTACGTGCACAGCACATCCTCCCTCCGGTCTTCTTGCTTGTACCCGGCTTCCTTGCTGTGACGTCATCGCTGCTGCGCGGTCACAGCAATAGAAGCCGGGTACAAGCAGACAGACCGGAGGGAGGATGTGCAGTGCCTGCAGGACATCGGAGGGTGATTAAAATGTTTATTATTTTATGTGGGGCAGCAAGGGGGCTGTAACCAGTGATGAGGGGTGAGTACACATAGTGTATTGTACTATGCATCGCTCCCCCTGCCGGTGATGGACAGGGGGATGCAGTGCATATTGCAATACACTAATGTGGGGTCACGTGACCTCCTGCTCCCTCTGTAGCCTCCCCCCGCCTCCTCCAGCCCCCAGACATCGCTTCTTCCCCATACTGACTCGAGTATAAGCCGAGGGGTGTACTTTTCAACACAAAATTTAGTATATACGGTGCTTACATTTTTATTAACAATTCAAAAACTATGGTCGTTTATTATGCTGCTTTACTATAAACCATTCAGTTTCTTGTACATCTTCTGTCTCACCTGTTGTGCCCTTTAGGTTACTTTTGTGGCACACCTGCCACCTCTTGGCTTAGCCGTCTACCAGCTTGTAGAAGCTGAAGGTGCAGAGTCTGTGAAGGCTGAATACATTCTCTTTACTAGAGGCAAAAATAACAAAGTCCTGTCTGATGGACTCTTCCACGTCAATGAGCTGGATAATATTGTCAGCGAACTAACCATAGAGAATTCCTATCTGAAGCTTTGGTTTTCACAGACGTCTGGATTACTGGAGGTAAGGGGCTCGTCTCAGTGCACAGTCAATAATCATTTGTTGGTGAATTTGACAGGAATAGTGTTTAAACAAATGGCCTTTCTCTGATCTTTTATTATAATGTCATGAGGCCAACTTCTATAGATTTTAATTCCTCATAGAAAATACTTTTATTGTGTACTTATAACACAAACTATTGCAACCTGCAGTTGTAGGTCAGATGCCCCTTTTAGGTTTGCATTACAGTTGTAGTTACAAAAGATAGTTAAATGCAATGAATCATTTAGATTTTTTGTACTTAAAAAACTGGAAATTGAAACGATATATTTTAATGTTCTGTTTTTATTTTCTAATTGTAGTCTATTTTTTGGTAATTGGGGAGGCCATCTTGTCTGAACTGCTGCCCCACTAACAGAATTTCAGAGATTTTAGGAACACGTAGCTCGACCATTACCTTCTGTTGGAAATGTGGTTTTGTAGACATGCTCCTTAATCTGTGCAGAGGTCATTATGCAGTGATGGGGAGAAGGGAAGCAATCCTAAAATAATTGTTACCTTATATTGTGACTGCGTATACAGATAACTGCAGAGTAGGGACATCTACAAAATAAGTATCCCTTTATAATGATGCTCAAAGGCTAGAGGGAAAAGAGTAAGTTTTGAGATTCTGTTTTGTTTTTTTGCTAACTAAATTGTGCAAATTAACAATAAAAAAATCTCCAACATTTTTTAAAAATATATTCCTATCCTTACACATTTAACTCCACTTGTCCCTCTTATTCCTTGGTCTTTGGCATTAAAATTATTAGCACATTTAATTACCATTTTTAGGAACTAAAGCTGAAGGATAACCAAAGAAAAGAAGCAATAAATAAGTTGTTATAGTGTATGAAAATTAAAATAGGATACTTGGTAACATTATTTTGATTTTAAAAAAATTAATGCAAAAGCCATCCTACCACATCTTTGACATTTAACTTTTTTTTTTTTTAAGCAATTAAAACTAAAGGATGGAAAAATTCATAATGTGAGGGTGGGATTTAACTGGTATGGTACTACAAACAACAGGGATAAAAGTGGAGCTTACCTGTTCCTGCCCGATGGTGATGCCAAGGTATGCCTGACCTTTCTATTGCATGCATATATTGTCTCTCTATCTGAATGTATAAATACAAATCTTCACTGTATTTTTTTTCTTTTAAAATTAAATTTCAGATTTAAATATTTAAATAAATATTTAAGTAAATTTCATATTTAAATATTGTGCCAACAAGTACACTTTAAATATAGTGTACTTGTTGGCACAATTTTGTAATTTCAAAACAAGGTTATAATGGCACTGAAGCGCTGCGGAATATGTTGATGCTATAAAAATAAAGACAGGTCTTCTCCCTGTCTGTGATTCCCTGGGCCTTCCTCCTGCCTGCCTCCTCTATTTGAAATATCAGCATAAACAGCCTGGAGGCTGCTGAGGCGCCAGGGAATCACAGACAGGGAGGAGAGGACCCAGTGTACAGTTCGGCGCCTGTGCACTGAAAGCTAATCAGCAGAAAACTAAATGATGATCAAGCAAAAACACAAGTTTAGTCACCAACGTTATCATTTATCATATGTCTGCACTACATACATATTTGCTTTATTACAACATCTCTGATAATTCTTTTAAGTAGATTTTCTCAGTACTAACAAATGAATACGTAGATTTTTTTTTTTATTGACGGCACAATGTACTACTTGAAAGTCTGTTTCAAGAGCTGATGAGTCTCTAATGAAATGAAATGTACTCAGTAGGCATTTCTTTTTACAATAGATGGGCACAGACATGCTGACATTACTCTTATGTAAAGTACACTGTTATCAAGTCAAGATTTATGACTACTAGCGAATGCAGTTTGTGAAATCATGACAAACCTAATTTTTTTATTTACCTTTAAATAAATTGTACTTTTGGCACAAACCTTCTGTTCTTGACTTGTACCTCTGCCACTTGCTGCCCACTTTCTGTCTTTGTCTGCAGTGCTGAAAGCGCAGCCATGAGCTCAGCGGCTCTGTCTGGGAGCCACTCGGAGCTATTGAGCTCACTGATTTGACTGCAGCACTATTAACCTGATATTACCACTGATGATATCAGCCAGGGAATGGGGTTTTTAAAGTGAAAAACCTCTTTTAAGGTGGAGGTGTAAAGTTGCAGTTGTTTTCATGTATTGATTTATGTTTCTTGATATTCAGGACAAGAGCAGGGTTCTAATGCACCTGTCTAAAGACAGGTCTTCTCCCTGTCTGTGATTCCCTGGGCCTTCCTCCTGCCTGCCTCCTCTATTTGAAATATCAGCATAAACAGCCTGGAGGCTGCTGAGGCGCCAGGGAATCACAGACAGGGAGGAGAGGACCCAGTGTACAGTTCGGCGCCTGTGCACTGAAAGCTAATCAGCAGAAAACTAAATGATGATCAAGCAAAAACCACAAAGTAGTTTTAGTCACCAACGTTATCAATTTAATCAGTATGTCTGCACCATTACATACATATTTTTGCTTTTTATTACAACATCCTGCTGATAAATTCTTTTTAAAGTAGATTTTTCTCCAGATTACATAATACAAACTGAATACGTAGATTTTTTTTTTTTACCTGACGGCACGAATGTACTTACTTTGAAAGTCTGTTTCAAAGTGGCTGAATGAGTCTCTAATGAAATGAGAATGTTCTCAGTAGGCAGGAACACTTTCACAATAGATTGCACAGACATGCTGACATTAATCTTATGTAAATACACCTGTCTAATCAAGTCAGAGATTTATGTACTACTAGATGCAGTTTGTGAAATCTGACAAACCTAATTTTTTTTATTTACTTTTTAAATAAATTGTACTTTGCACAACCTTCCTGGGTCTTGCACTGTGTCTCTGCCACTGCTCCCACTTTCTGTCTTTGTCTGCAGTGCTGAAAGCGCAGCCATGAGCTCAGCGGCTCTGTCTGGGAGCCACTCGGAGCTATTGAGCTCACTGATTTGACTGCAGCACTATTAACCTGATATTACCACTGATGATATCAGCCAGGGAATGGGGTTTTTAAAGTGAAAAACCTCTTTTAAGGTGGAGGTGTAAAGTTGCAGTTGTTTTCATGTATTGATTTATGTTTCTTGATATTCAGGACAAGAGCAGGGTTCTAATGCACTTCCGGCAATAACTGAAGGTACACCATCTGAGCTATGAAGTGTAATTAGTCAATGCATTTTGAAGCATCAGCCTCTTCATCAGACCCTGTTTGCGCCTTTCCTTCTAATCCTTTCTTTCTCTAGCGTGCACTGATCGGCTGATGAGTTTCTTTTTACTGATTTATATTTCTTCACACAGTAGTTTTCTGTTATACCATGGATCATACTAGAGCTTGGGGTAGAAGTGCAAAATCAAGTTTCAGTACTTTTGCATTTTGTAGCCAATGGGATTAAAAGGTTTTGCAATACTAATGTGATCATCTTTCTTTTGTCCTAACACCGCCCCTATATACTTCTGCTATATACCTTGCTCCTGTAAGCTTATCTCTAAAAGGCTTGTACATACCTTTATTAATGTTGTAGCTTTCCTCCTTCAAAACTGCAGACCAGATTCAGACAAGACTGATTCTGTGAGGGAGATCAGTCTTTGCACACATGTCTAGATCATAATTCACTCTCCTCTCAGCCCCCCATCAGTGACATACCCTGCTCAGTTAGGGTGGTTTCACACCTACATTTTTTTTGACCTGCTTCTTTATCTGTCGAAATTCCTATGCATCCTGATCAAGCATGCATCCCTATGCTTAAAATGGGTCCGCAGGGACATCACGTGGCATCAGGTTTTGGACGGATGCAGACAAGTGCGTTGTTTTGAGTTACCCCTAGCCACATCATGTTGCGGTTTTGCATCGCAGTATAAATCCTGATGCAGCTGGAATGCGACAGCATGCATCAAAACAACACATTGTATTCAATGAGCCTGCATTGGCTCAGGATGGATGCAGCCAAACCGGATCAGTATTCACACTGAAAATGCCCAGATTGGCTCCAGCCTGCCTAGCGATTTTGGGGTGTCTCTCTCTCGTCTTTGTACACGCGTCAGCAGATGCACCCGTCTTTGTACACGCGTCAGCAGATGCACCCGTCTTTGTACATGCGTCAGCAAATGCACCTGTTTGCATCCTGATCAGGACCAAATCAGGTGTGAAACTAGCTTGATTGCGATCTCCAGACCAAAAGGATGAAAGCTACAACAATTATAAAGGTATTTATGATATTTACAGAGATTACAGGAGAAGACTTAAAGTATATTAGGAAAATGTTAGTTAGGAATAGTTAGGGTAAAAGAAAGGGCATCACAGGAGTAATGAGAAACCTTTTTAGGCCTTCATATACCACCTTTCTACAGGTTTTCTTCTTTTTTGGTGGCTGTGGTGCCGGAACCTGTTATGTGAAAAAAACACTAAAGCTGCTTTCACATCAGCGGTTTTGCGCTGATCGCGGCAGTTGCGGTGAAAAAACCGCAACTGCCGCGATTACCGCATAACGGCCGCACTTGCGGCAAGCCCCATACAATGTCTATGGGGCTTGCGGCAAGTACACCGCAAGTGCAGCCGTTATGCGGTAATCACGGCAGTTGCGGGTTTTTTCACAGCAACTGCCGCGATAAGCGCAAAACCGCTGATGTGAAAGGGGCCTTAGATTATATATACTAGCTTAATCTGCAGGTTAATAGCATTTGAACCTGGTTTGGTGCCTGCACATTGAACTCTGCTGCCGGGAGAAAAAGAACTTTGAAGCCTAATTGCAGCTGGGAGTATTAGTGATGGGGAGGCACTGGGGTGGGATCCGTCACCGCTCTGTTTTTCATGTGACAGGTTCCCTTTTACTTCCGCGATTCTTACGTAGTTACAAGAAATAGTTGTAGAGCAGGAAAACTTGAAACTTTAGCAGAAAATATCTAGCACATGCAGATGATTAATGACGTTCCCTCCTCCATGTAAAATAGAAAAACTTTGTTGGTGTATATTAAAGTTAAAATTAGTCTTTCACGTTTTAACTTTTAATATGCACCAATAACATTTTTCTATTTTACACGAAGAGTGTCATTTTTTTCATCTGCAAGTGCTAGATAATTTGTGTAAAGTTTCTAGTTTCCTGTTTATACTTCGTTTTCACCTGGATCCGGCCCTCTGACCTGTCCGTGTATTGCCCACTGGGCTTATTCAATGTTCCGGGTGATTTGGTCCGCTAAAAACACAATTTTCTCTTTTCTACAAAAAATTATTTTTGCCATTAAAGTTTATTTATTTCCCCAGCCCAGTGCCTGGACAAAAAAAGGCTTGAATCGGCGGTAATGAATGTTTCTATCATCATTTATTATTACTGTGGAAGAGAAAATGTGGAGAAGGTTCTTGTAATAAACCAAAAACCTTTCCGTCCACACTGTATAAAATCCCATAGCAAAGTGTAAGTGCTGGTATCAGATCCCACAACTATTATTGGCAGCGCTACCCGGAGATGAGCCTTTGTATATTGTGGCTGAGCGGTGTCCTGTCTGCACATAGACATGTCATTATCACAATGTCACACTACATTTCAGAAGCTGTTAAACCATTTATTTAAAGTTAAGCTGGTTTCCTCCTCAGTTGGCGTCTTTCCTCCTCTATGTAGCTACATGCCCTGATGTTCGGCGCTGAGCACTCTTTTGTGTTTTGTATTCCTCACCATGTGCATTTTGCTACAGGAAAAAAAAAAATCCATCTGAACTTGTGCATATCATTATACATTCCTGGCAGCAGTTTATGGAAATGAAGGTTTCCTCTTCACATTTCTAATGCTGAAAGGACTGCTCCTGTCGTACATTTATTTAGTGGCTAAGAAATATAATGTAGAACAGTATCTAAAATGTTAAGCTGCTGGAGACTTCATATTTGGGGATTAATTAGATGCAAACTAATAAGAATGGAATTTATAATATGAATGCACAAATCATACCAAAGGTAGGATATTGGCTGAAAGCATGGCTGATTGTAGCACATGGTAATATACCATGAGGGCACACTTCACTGCCTGTGTCAGCCCCATTTTTCTTGTCGAGATGGAATGGATTCCATATGGAAGATCTTGCTCTAGAACAGGGATCTCAAACTTCAGGACCACAAACAGGTCATGTTTTCAGGATTTCCTTAGCATTGCATAGGGATTAGAATCATCACCTGTACAGGTGATTCAATTATAACCAATGCAAAGCTAAGGAAATCCTGAAAACCTGTGCTGCTTGTGGCCCCTTAAGGCCTGGAGTTTCAGATCCCTGCTCAAGGATATGTGAACACACTTAGACTTAGCACTGCGAGTACCTATAGTGGAACTAGTGATCTATCAGAGGATACCATAACATTAGTACCGGTATTAAATTCAACCCGACATGTCATTATCATTTTTGAGCTACATTTTTCTTGCCCTTCCTCCAAGATCCAAAACTCTTATATATTTATTTTCTCATCGACAAAGCCATCTGACGGCTGTGTTTTGCAGCACGAGTTGTAGTTTTGAATGAAACCACTCATTTTATCCTGTGACATACTGGAAAGCAGCAAAAAGTATTCCAATTGCTGCGAAACTTGCAAAAAAATAAAGTCCTATTCCACAATTGTTTTTATTATAGCATTCATTATAGGGCAAAAATTACCTGGCAACATAAGTGGCTTTGTCCATATGATTACAAAGATACCAAACACATAGTGTGGTTGACTTTTTTTTTTTTTCTGCCCGGATGTGGTATTATCAGTCCATGTTCCTGTACAGTCAGGCAAGGCCATTACACAGTACATAGCAGGGCACATATATAAGAGGGCACCCGAACCCCATCTCCTGCACAGGCCTCGAGCTACGGACTTTTCTGCCGGCTGTGGCTGGGCGTCAGTGGATGCAGCGTGTCACAATGTCCGGCGGCAGGGTGGGCGCCGAGGGCGCGGTCGATGTCCAGCAAGGTCTCCGGTGGTGTCCCGCTGGTAATACCACGCAAGGGTGCCATATTGGGATACCCATAGCTTAGGTGTTCCAATATGGCATCCGTGTACTTCGGTCGGCGTGGTGGATTGTGGGATTCATCCTCATCCCACAATCATGAACAGGGTTCATTTGTGCTAAGTGTGGACTAATTACCCCTGGTTTAAAGAATAAAATGATGAGTCATGAGCTTTAGGGTAAGTGATGGGAAAAAAATCTATTTGTTTTAAATGTTTACATATTGTTTTTTTCTTTTCAGCCTTATGTGTCTGAGCCCCCAATTGTAAGGGTCACCCGTGGAGATATCTATAACGAAGTTGTTTGTTACTTCAATCATGTGACACACACTGCTCGGCTTTACAATGTTCCAGGTAAGATTTCAGGACAATGTGCAGTGATTGATATGGGACCACTTCACATGTCATGGAATGTCTTCTCACCGTTTCCATACATTCTGCTTGCAGAATAATGTTCATTTATCTATATTCACCATTTATTCATACTTAAGGGTCTTTGTGTGTTAAATGGGTTGTGCCACAAACAATTGTATATTTTAATTAAAGGGTACCTGACCTCACAAACTGACCCCCCCACCGCATCTTTCTAACTGTCCCTGCACCCCCCCCCCCCCCCATATCATTTCTAGCCATCCTTTTTGCAGAAGAAAATCGATTTCGTAAAGTAAAGAGGTTATATTTACCTCGTCCTGTGTGAGTTCTCTGTTTCTGAATAAGTCTCAAAAGGCGTGCCTGTCTACTGCTCCCTTGTAATTATGCACGCCTCTCTCAGCTTGTTGCCTTGCATAGAGCCTGGCCGCGTCATGAAAGGGGGCGGGGCTACTGGTATGACACACTTTTAGTCCCGCCCCTTTCATGACGCGGCCAGGCTTTAAGCAAGGCAGCAACCTGAGAGGGGCGTGCATAATTACAAGGGAGCAGCAGACAGGCACGCCTATTGAGACTTATTCAGAAACAGAGAACTCACACAGGACGAGGTAAATATAACCTCTTTCTCTACTTTACAAAATCGATTTTTTTTCTGCAAAAGGGATGGCTAGAAATGATAAAGGGTGCAGGGCCAGGTATAAGGATGCAGGGGGGGGGGGGGAAGTCAGTTTGTGGGGTCAGGTTCCCTTTAATAGATCATAGAATAAAGATAAGTTTTACAATTGGATGCGTTTAAAAATAAATGTTCCTGTCTTGAGATCTTCTTATGAATGTGCCCCTGCGTAATGGATTTGTCTGACCATGAAGAAACAGGTCAGATACATCACAGCTCCTGGGAAGGGGGGGAAGTAACAGAGTACGCAGACATTACAGCTGGAATCACAGAATATAAGCGCATACAGACATTACAGCCAGGGATAACAGAGTATAAAATCATACAGACATTACAGCGGAGATCACAGAATTTAAGAGCATACAGACCTTACAGCAAGGGATCACAGAATATAAGAGCATACAGACATTACAGCCAGGGATCACTGCTGATTCTTTCTGTGATGTAAAACGAGTTTTTAAACAGACAATGAAATGTTTTTCTTAACAGAAAATAATCCGCTGTGATCCCCAGCTGTAATGTCTGTATACTCTTCTATTCTGTGATCCCCAGCTGTAATGTCTGTATACTCTTATTCTGTGATCCCCAGCTGTAATGTCTGTATGCGCTTATATTCTGTGATCCCTAGCTGTAATGTCTGTATACTCATTTATTTCCTCCCTTGCCCAAGAGCGGTGGTATATCCAGCCAGTTCCTGCATGGTTGGACACATACATTACACAGGGGCACATTCATAAGAATCTTTCAGGACTGGAACATTTATTTTTAACACAACCAATTGTAGAATTTTATTTTTATTCTAAGATCTATTAAATAAAATGCAAAATTGTTTGTGGCACAACCGTTTTAAGTAAGATGCAAGGGGTAAAGATTATAAGATATGGGCATACAACAGGTAAATAGGTATAAATTGAATATGCAAACAAAAAAACTAAGATTCTTAGAAAACAAATCAAATTGGTCACCTGTATCTTTGTTGATAGTTTTGTGAAGATTTAATAAATTGATCTTGTATATAATAAAACTTCAATTATTCAGTGTTTGTTGTATCATATCTTCATCCCCTATAGGCCTTGAAGGTCAGTCTCCAGAACTGACTAATATTGTGGACATCCGAGGGGAATTCAATCGTGAGATTGTTATGAGGATATCATCAGACATAAATAGCCAAAACAAGTTTTATTCTGATCTCAATGGATTCCAGGTATGATACCTGCAGTTATTCTTATACAAACCATTGTTTTTTTTTCTTTGCTGTAATTAAGATTTTAGTAGCAAGCAAATTGATCAAATCTATTGAAAATTGATTTGTTGCAAATAAATTTGCCGTTAACATCAGGTTCTCCAATTGCCAAATCAGATGTTTATAACACCTGAAATCCATCAGAGAGAGAGCAGAAATGTTAGGAGTGGCCAAATCAACAGTTTTGTTCTTCTCCAAAAAATGAGCGTATTGTTGAGCTTGGTAGTTCAAAAGACCTGGACGTCCACGGAAAACAACAATAGCGGAAGATCACAGAATCCGTTCCTCAGTGAAGAAAAATTCCAGCACTACATCCACCCAAGTGAAAAACACTCCCATGGAAGTGTTTCCGTATCGAAGTCTAACACAAAGAAACGAGTAAATGAAAACAAATCCAGAGGGTTCTGAAGTGTATAGGGCTATGCTTTCTGCTCAGATTCAACCAAAGAGCAAGGTTGATTGGATGGCACTTCACATACTGCAAAAGTAACATAGAAGTTTTTTAAGGCAAAGGAATGGAGTATTCTGCAATGGCTGAGTCAGTCACCAGATTTCAACCCCATTCAGTGGTATTTCACATGCTTAAGACAAAACACAGGGCAGAAAGACCCACAAACAAGAAACAACTGAAGTCCACTACAGTAAAGGCCTGAAAAAGCCCCACAAAGGAGGAAACCCAGCATTTGGTGACGTCCATGGCTTCCAGACGTCATTGGCAGACGTCAGGATTCTCTATAAAGTATTAAAAAATTATCATTTTATTTGTGGTAAAAGTAAGGGTGGTTTCACACTGGCGTTTATTCATCTTACATCAGTATCCGTCGAAATCCTGAGGCATCCTGATCGAGATTGCGTCCCTATACTTAACATGGGGCCGCAGGGACATCAGGTGGCATCAGGATTTTGTGCTCGCACACGGCCGCCAATTGTTGCATTTTTGCGGCGCTTGAAAAATCCAGATGTGGCAAAACAACGCATTGATCTTAATGAGGCCGCGTCCAGCCATTAGTTAATGCAGCCAAGCCGGATCAGTATTTCAAACTAAGCATGCACAGAGTAGTTCCGGCAAAAAAGATACAGATAGCATAGATAGATGGATGGATAGATGTATAAAACAAAACAGCACTTGACTTCTTGAGGAAGGCTTCGTGCCGAAACGTTGCAGTCCCTGGACCAATAAAACCCACATAACTTTAACTGGAGGAAGTGCTGCTTTCCTTTTTATATACTAGATAGATGGCTAGATAGACTGTAGAATAGAAAGATCGGGCTTACCAGTCTCCCCGCTACTGCTTTTGGGGGTTGCCTTTAAGCTTCATGCTTATTCACTACATTGATCGTCAACAACCAATCAGATGGTCGCACACGGAGAGCGTCTCTGATTGTCTGTTGCAATCAGACTGCATTTCCTCTATCTGGAGTGTGATTTTGCTTGGTTGCCATACACATTACCTCTAACCTGCCCTCATAGTGTGTCAAATAATTAAAAAGAAACTGCTTGGGACACAGTATTTTTCAGTCTAGCCAAGTGAAAGTGGATAGCGGCAAGCTGACATCCTCATCTGCGTAATTTTACCTTGGATGGCAAAAAAAAAAAGTGTGGGCTCTACCCTATTTTCTCCCATCGCCTTCCACGACAGCATTGGAGGATGTCGTCCACGCCCTATTGGGGGACAGGAACACAGAGAGGTTAAAAGCCCCTCCCCTTCCTCCGCACTCCAGTGTCTTCCTGTCCCCCTTGGGGCATGGAGAGGTTCCAGTGCTGTCAGGCCGGCAGAGGCAGCATTGGGGTGTACTTACAGCCGGGCCAGGGATGGACGTCAGGGGCGGCCTCCTCCTCCTTCTCGGGGCTCCCGTGGTGGGACCATCCGGCCTTCCTGCGTCCTACGGGGCAAAGCAGGCCGTGTATTGCAACGCCGGAGGCCTGTTCAGCTCTCCGGCGTCTCCCTCCTCCAGCTGCGGTTTCTGGGGCATGCATCAGAGGTGCCGCTGAGGCACTTCCGGTTTCGGGGATGGCACTTCCGGGTTCCGGGATGGCACTTCCGGTTTCGGGCGGCGGCTCCTGTAAGGGCTGTGGCAGGCTGGGCGCGGCTCCAGGGAACCCAGCAGGACTTTCGCGCGCTACTGCCCGCGGCCGGTGACCAGGAGGAGGGAGGGAACAGGTGTTCCTCGTTGGGGGCACGGTACTTCTGGATAAGTACCCGCCGGAAGCTACACCCAGGTAAGGCTGATCCCTAAAACATGGAAGGTGATAGGCTTCCACCTCTGCTTCTGCAGAGCCCAGCGTTCCCCCAGCTCATGTAAGTGTTTCTGGGGGTGGTCACAAGGGGTAGAGTTATTTAAGCCCTGCACTCACACTGGGACCCCCTTCTCTTCCCTTTTTGTCTATAGGGAGACAAGGGCCGTCTGTGAAAGGGAGCAATAATGTGGCTGCGGCACAAAATGTCCCTCTTCCTACAACAAGGTGTCGGCCATGACTGACAGGGTTGTCAGGATGGACTCCCCATCCTTGCTTGAGGAGCTCCAATCCATTAGGGAAGAGGTGCAGGCTTCTATCTCGGCACTGCAGGGTTTTGCTGCAGCTTCCGGGCCTTCCCCTCCGTATGAGAGGAAGCTCCAGGATTGTGACTCTGTGGATCTCATGGAGGCTGGCCAGAGCTCAGCGTTAGAGGACGGCGAGGATATTGCCGCTGTTGCCTCTGTCCAGACACGAGAATCTGGACACTACTATTTTTCCACAGAGTCCATGGGTGCATTGGTGGACACTGTCCATTGTACCATGGGAGTAGAGGTGGTGGAATCCTCTTCTTCTGTGCAGGACTAAATGTTCAGAGGCCTGAAGGCTAAGCGGCTCACCCCATCCGAGTGGATTGGAGGGTGATGACTTTGTCTGGGAGGTCCCGAAGGTGGACATCCAGGTGGCCAGGGTAGCAATCAGCTGCTATTGTAAACCCATTGTGCATGCCCTTGACACACTGTTGAGGCTAAGCAGCAGGAGCCTCAGTCACGGGCTGGATGGGAGACCTCATGAGAGACCCAATGGGAATCTCTATGGAAGTCTCTATAAAGTCAATGGGACTTCTAACATGAAGGTCTATGGCAGTATTCCATTTGGGAAGCTTAGCATATAAGACCACGTTGCCTTTTGAAGATTCCTCCCGGTTGAAGGACCCCCTCGTTCGTAAAATGGAGAGTTTCCTCAAAAGATCCTGGGAGGCAGCAGCTATGTCTTTAACGGTGTACATTTCCTCTACATGTGAGCAGGTCTCTCTTTAAGTGGCTCACCCAGCTGGGAGAATTCATCCTGCAGGGTACTCCCAGGAAGGAGCTTTGGACTCCATTCCACTTCTGAGACGTGCTATGGGCTTCCTGGCCGATGCCTCTGCTGAGTCGTTCCGTGTTGGCGCCAGGTGCGCAGTGTTGGCTAACACAGCTCGCAGGGCAGTGTGGCTTACAAGGTGGAATGAGGAGTTCACGTCTAAGCTCCAGCTGTGTGGCCTCCCCTTGCAAAGGGCATTGGATGACATCCTGGAAAAGGTGTCTCCCGGAACAGGAGCCCTTTCGGAGGCAGTCCTTTTGGCCTGAGCGCAGCCAACCCTCCCAGTCTAAAGGGAAGTGTAAGTCTGGTCGCTGGGCATTCCAGTATGGGAACAAGACCCGTAATATCTTGCTCCCCCAGCAGCGGCATCACCAGCCGCGCCTAAACAAGGTCGCCTTCCCCATTGCGGGGCGGCTCCTGCGGTTTCTGCCACAGTGGCAAGCAATCTCCTTGTGCCCTTGGATCCTCTCGACCATTTGGGAGGGTCTACGCTTGGAATTCGAGAGCCAGCCCCTCCGTGTCTTCGAGTCCTCTCCCTTCCTCAGGGGGACTCTCGCACGGTTTTTCTTGTCGGGTCTGCGACACATGTTGGATTCGGGTGTGGGGTCCCCGGTTCCTCCTGGAGAGGAGGGCCAGGGGCGCTACTCCAGGTTGTTGTGGACCTCCAGAACACGTATTCTCATGTCCCCATTCACCCGTCCCACAAGCGCTTTCTGCGATTCACGATCTCCGGGGCAGGCGGGACGGTCCATTCTCGGCTTAATGTGCTGCCCTTTGGGATTTCGTCGGCCCCAGAGGTTACCAAACTCATGGGGGAAGCGATCACATTCATCCAGACCCAGGGGATATGTATGCTTCCCTATTTAGACGACATGTTGGTGGTGGCTCCTTCGGCAGCGCTTCTGCGCACAAAGGTCTCCAACACATTGGAGATTCTTCAGTCCCTGGGATGGGTACCCAATCTTTGGGAATCGGAACGGGTGCCTGCAACCCGACGTCAATTTTTGGGAGTCTTGCTGGCCTCCTCCAGACAGACCTCGTTCCTTCCTGCGGAATATCAGCTTTTGCGCCGCGTGAATCTGACCCGCCTCCGGGCAGGGGGGTCGCCCTCCTTGCGGGAAGCAATGTCCCTGTTAGGGGCCATGTTGGCCTGCATTCAGTCAGTAACATGGGCTCAGGCTCCTTCCCGACTGCTCCAGGAACACATACTGAGTTCCTGGGACAGACGTCAGGATTCCTTAAACTCGCGGGTCCGGACCCCGGGGCAGGTGGTAATCTCGCTTTCCTGGGGATGAATCCCAGACACCTTCCTGTGACCTCCATTCCCACTGATGCCAGCGGTTCCGGTTGGGGCACGATGGTAGTTCGCACACCATTCCAGGGGATTTGGAGTCGCTCGGTCAGTCGCCAGTCTTCAAACTTCTGGCAGTGGAGGAAGCGCTTCTTGCTGCAGCTCACGTTCTCCGGGGTCATCATGTCAAGGTCCTGTCAGACAATGTGACTACGGTTGCTTTCTTGCGGTACCAAGGCGGTACTCGTGGCTTACACTTGCAGGGGCTGGCAAGACTGTTCTTTTTGTGGGCAGTACGCCATCTTCTCTCCTCCTCGGCAGTACTTCTGAAGGGAATGGCCAATGTACAGGCAGATTTCTTGAGCCGCACGGAGGTCCACCCTGGCGAATGGAGCCTCCATCCGGACGTGTTTCGCTCTCTCACGGACAGGTGGGGAGTCCCTTCAATCGACCTGTTTGCATCGGGAGCCAATGCCAAGGTGCCGACGTATTTTTCCCTGAGTCGGTCGGACCATCCTCTGGGGCTGGAGGCCTTCGCCCATCGCTGGGACTTCCGGTTGGTGTATGCGTTTCCTCCGATCCCGCTGCTCCCCAAGACGTTGCAGAAGATTCGGGCGGAGGGGGTGACGGCTATCCTGGTGACTCCCCTGTGGCCCAAAAGGGCATGGTACGGCGCTATCCACGACCTATGCCTGGACGGTCCGATTCGGTTGCCCCACAACCTCGACTTGCTATCCCAGGGTCCTCTGTTTCACCCGGACCCGCAGTGGCTCAATCTGGCGGCCTGGCTGTTGAGGCCGAGATCCTGACGGCCAAGGGCCTCTCCCAAGCTGTAATCCGCACGCTTCAGCAGAGCAGGAAGCCCGTGACGAACGCCATTTACGGGAAGGTTTGGAAACGCTTTCTGTCCTGGTGTGCTCCTTCCATTCCGGATATCCATCATCCTAATGTGGCTCTCAATTTGGATTTTTTGCAGCGAGGCTTGGATTTGGGCCTTCAGCCGAGCACCCTTAAGGTCCAGGTTTCGGCTCTCGGTGCCGTGTTTGATCAGGATCTTGCTGGCCATCGATGGATCAAACGATTTTTTACCTCTGCTTGTAGACTGCGTCCCAGGCTTCGGCCTTCCGTCCCTACTTGGGATTTGAACATTGTTCTTCATGGGCTTTCTCGGGATCCCTTTGAGCCCTTGTCTGCTGCTTCCCTTCCATCTCTCTCTCACAAGACGGCGTTTTTGGTAGCCATTACTTCGGCCAGGCGAGTTGGGGAACTGCAGGCGCTCTCGATCCAGGCGCCTTACCTCGTGGTTTCCGATGATCGCATTACGCTTCAGTTGGATCCGTCCTTCCTTCCTAAAGTTGTGTCGGATTTTCATCGGTCCCAGGAAGTGGTGCTCCCGTCCTTTTGTCATTCTCCTGCTAATGCAGCTGAGGCCGTGTTTCACACCTTGGATGTCCGTCGGTCCGTCCTCCACTATCTCCAAGTGACCGCTTCCTGGAGATTAGATCAGAACCTGTTTGTTCAGCATTTTGGGAAAAACAAAGGGAAGAAGGCTTCCAAGGCTACCATCGCTTCCTGGATCAAGAAGGCGATCTGTTCGACCTACGTCGCTCAAGATCTTGCTCCTCCGGTGGGGTTGAAGGCTCATTCCACTCGGGCTGCTGCTACATCCTGGGCGGAGCGGGCTGGAGCTTCATCTGAGCAGATATGCAGAGCGGCTACGTGGTCGTCCCTCCACACCTTTTCTCGCCACTATAGGTTAGATCTGTCCTCTAGTCGGGATCTGTCCTTTGGTAGGAAAGTCCTACAGGCAGTTGTCCCACCCTGAGGAGTATCGGTGGTATTCCTCCAATGCTGTCGTGGAAGGCGATGGGACAAAACTGAATTAGTCCTTACCGGTAATTCCTTTTCTTGGAGCCTTCCACGACAGCATCAGTTCCCCCCCTTATTGTCGATTTTTGGATTCAGGTGTATCAGGTAATCCATGTCTTCAGGTGATCTTGATAATACACTGGAGTGCGGAGGAAGGGGAGGGGCTTTTAACCTCCCTGTGTTCCTGTCCCCCAATAGGGCGTGGACGACATCCTCCAATGCTGTCGTGGAAGGCTCCAAGAAAAGGAATTACCGGTAAGGACTAATTCAGTTTTTAATTGCCAGCCATGGTAAAACAAGGCAGCTGAGGGCTGGTATTCTTGGCAGGGAGAGGGCCCATTGTTTTAGGCCCCCTCAAGTGCCCACTTTTCCCCCTGTGCTAAAGAATTACAGCCCACAGCCACCCCTAAAAATGGTGCATTTGTTGCAGCACCCATTTTCCTTTACCTGGCTCTTCCAACAGTCCGGGTGGCGGTAGCATGCTGGATAATAAGGAGTTAATGCCAGCTTTTTATTGCCAGCTGGAATGTGGACCCATATTTACATTGTGTAGGTGGTCTCTGTCAGACTCTATTATGTGCCAATGCATTAAAATCGAAGCTCTAATTGGGGGCCAAATTTGAAATTAAAGAAAAAATGTTTAGGAAAATTACTCTATTCATTTTTCTGTTTGTTTTTGCAGATGCATAGCTTAGGGTCCTAACTCTCGCATCTTTTAGATTTTTTTCTGGGTGGCCCCTCTGTATTTCTCAAGTGCATCTGCTTGTTTTGTATATGTAGAACACATCATCATTTAGTCTCTTAAGGCACAGAAATTGACTAAAAGGGAGGGATCTTTTTGTATGTAATGGGTGAGCGCTGGAGAAATCTAGATAAGAATTTATGCCAGTTGTTTTTTTGAGAACTGATCTCTTAATCTGATTATCAATGATCTGGAATTTAACATCCAGAAAATCTAGTTCTAATTTGCCAAAAACGGAAGTCAAATGCGTATTAAATTTATTTTGTCTATTCAAATATGCAGCAAAAGAATTTAAATCACTTTCAGTCCAGTCCCAGATGACTAATATATCATCTTCAAATCTGATGTAGTATTTCATATGTTGTAAGAAAGGGTTTTGCATGGAGTAGATCATATGGTCTTCAAAAACTGCCAGAAAAAGGTTTGCGAGGGTCCATGCGACTTGAGTGCCCATCACAGTACCCTCGCATTGCCAATACCTCAAGTCCAGGAATCTAAAGGCATTATGCCCCAATTTTATAATCCAGAGAACTGCACATGAAATCCATAATTTGGCTATCAGTAGCCGCATTATTTAAGATGCCTTTAATAGCATGTTTTTGTGTAATTCTAGTGTCCTGACTCTAGACATCAATCGAGGCCAGCCTAAAACCTTCCTGCCATTGTAGTGTATCGATCATGCGCACAAAATCCCTTGTATCCCTGCATCCCGTAAGTAAGAAGGTATCTTTTTACATAAAGGGATGCAGAAACCACTCTTAAAAACTTAGAAAGGGGTTTGGTTAATAAACCAGAACCAAAAACAATAGATCTCCCTGGAGGGTGGAGTGAATCTTTGGTAAATACGGCCAATGGGGTTTTATGCAGTATTCTGGGAAACGTTTTTTCCCTTGGGATTTTGAAATGACATTGATTTCCACATACAGCCTAAGGAAGGTATGCAACTGATTTTTATATGCATGAGTGGGATTACATTGTAGTTTTCTATACATGGACTCATTTAAATGTCTGAGCCTTTTTCACATAACTGTCTCTAGTTAAAGGAACTATACTCCCACCGTTAAATACTTTTCTCACAATAGTGTCATCCCAATGTTTTATAGTAGAGGGTGCCTTATGCTTCTCTGTGCTCAGATTCGGAGGTGAATCCGGGTTGAGAACAGACCCCATATCTTTCTCCACCTATTCTTGAAATAGATGGATGTTATTACTAGGTGAAACTGGCGGCATGAAAGAAGACCTCCTGTGAATGGTGGTCTCACAAACTTAGTTACCCCATCAATTATTGTAACCTGCTCATCAATGCTTAAAAGTCGATTGGTGTCATTTTTTACCTCATTCAATGTAGAATCCTTACTTAAAGGGAACCTGTCGCCTGAATGGAAGCCCCTACGCTATCACTACCTGTCCCTGCACCTTCCTAGCTGCTCCCTATCGATCCCTCTCTGAGCTAAATCCGCCCTATAAAACAGCAGAAAAATAACTTGCATACATAGTAACATAGTTTTTAAGGTTGAAGGAAGACTTTAAGTCCATCTAGTTCAACCCATAGCCTCACATGTTGATCCAGAGGAAGAAAAAAAAAAATGTGGCAACACTAAGCTCCACATTGGGGAAAAAAATTCCTTCCTGACTCCAGTTATGGCAATCAGACTAGTTCCCTGGATCAACACCCTATCAAAGAATCTAGTATATATCACTGGTAATATTATAGTTTTCAAGAAAGGCATCCAGGCCCTTCTTAAATGTTAGTAGTGACTCACTCATTACAACATCATGTGGCAGAGGGTTCCACAGTCTCACTGCTCTTACAGTAAAGAATCCGCGTCTGTGATTATGATTAAACCTTCTTTCCTCCAGGTGTAGAGGATGCCCCCTTGTCCCAGTCTCAGGCCTAAGAGTAAAAAGATCATTCAAAAGGTCTATGTACTGTCCCCTCATATATTTATACATTATTATAAGATCACCCCTAAGCCTTCGTTTTTCCAAGCTAAATAACCCCAAGTTTAATAACCTGTCTTGGTATTGCAGACCCCTTAGTCCTCTAATGACTTTTGTCGCTCTTCTCTGGACCCACTCTAGTTCAGCTATGTCTTTCTTATACACCGGAGACCAGAATTGTATACAGTATTCTAAGTGTGGTCGCACTAGTGACTTGTATAAAGGTAAAATTATGTTCTCCTCATGACTTATAACTTACTGAAGTCCCTGAGGCTGGGGACTGAAAAGACGGACCCAGGCTCCATTCTGCCCCTCCTCGATGCCGCAGCACACGCCCCGCTGGGCGGCGTTATTCTTTCTTCATCGCCGCCTCCTCCATTTGGAATCTCCTACCCGCTTTACACTGTAAGGTAGTGGTTAGGATCGGCACAACAGAAGGCAGTGACTCAGGTATTTACTGTCACAGCACAGTTTAATGGCACAGTTCAGATATTCACAGACCTCCGGGTTCTGGGGCGCAGCTGAGTACAACCTCATACAATCCCAACAGCTGATATAGAAGCTCTGTACCTTCCCCCGGGTAGGCTGTGTAGGTCAGCACACAACCTTTCTATCCTCACCGTCCGCTCATTAGCCTCATGAACGTCCACTCTGAGAGAGCTCCCAGGCTGTGTTAAATCTTCACACAGCTCTCTACACAGCAGCTCCTGCTGCTGTCCTGACACCTCCACCCCCTCCCCACAGCCCAGGGCAGCTCATATCATCTCCTATTCACCTGCATACCTGGGTGTCAGTGCTTTCAATCAGTACTCAGCTCCAGCAGCAGCTAACCCTGTGTGTGCTGCTACCGAGCAGAAGATACAATCTCCAATATGCTGTGTCCCGGTCAGGGGACACATCGAGGTCGCATCACCACAACATAATAGGTGTAAAGCAGGCAGGAGATTCCAAATGGAGGAGGCGGCGATGAAGAAAGAATAATGCCGCCCAGCGGGGTGTGTGCTGCTGCATCGAGGAGGGGCAGAATGGAGCCTGGGCCCGCCTTTTCAGTCCCCAGCCTCAGGGACTTCTTGTAAGTTAGAATTTATTTTTCTGCTGTTTTATAGGGCGGATTTAGCTCAGAGAGGCATAGATAGGGAGCAGGTAGGAAGGTGCAGGGGCAGGTAGTGATAATGTAGGGGCTTAGATCCAGGTGACAGGTTCCCTTTAAGAAACCCAATGAGCCTATGTTTGCTGCTGATTCAGATATTTTACTGGTAGTGGGGTTCGCATTTCTTTAACTTTAATATTTGAACAAGTGGATTGTATAGTGACTATAACACATTGGTGGGAGATGAAAAAGTATTTAGGGTGTATAACCATTTCTTGCTGACAATTGTTAAGCTATATAGTTTGTTTGACATATTCTGTATATGTTCATTTGTTTAATAAAAAGAAAACTCTGACCACAGCGCATTTTTAGTGTAGAAAGTGTATTTCCAGTATGATAACTCTTACAATTTGAGACACATTGTCACTACTTTGATTCAGATTTCTCAGTCTCTGGAATGCTTTATAAAACATTAAAACTGAAAACGTTAAAAAAGAGAAAACATGGATTTCACTTTGACAGTGGATTTTTCCACCTAGAAAGTGTGTCTCTTATACATCATTGTTATTTTGATACTTTATTTTATATTGAGTTTTTAATCTCCATTTTACGCTAAATATGTTTCAGATTCAACCAAGACAAACGTTAAGCAAAATACCTCTTCAAGCGAATGTGTATCCAATGTGTACGATGGCTTACATTCAGGATGAGGCCAACCGATTAACATTACACTCAGCACAGTCTCTGGGCATTGCCAGCTTAAGAAGTGGTGAGTTTATTTACTCTTCTTCTATCTTGACTCTTCCTTACCTACATGACCTTTTGCGGCTACATTGTTTGCCTTCACGCAGAGGTGTTGGTCGAAGGAATGCCTTATCTAATTAAACTGAGAAACGATTGTTTATTGATATAAAATGGATTTAATAAAATGGCAGATACACAGCACGGGTCTGTAAATAAATGTGTGTGTGCCGCTGAATAGCAAAAACGTAGACTCATCTTAGAGCCTCCAAAACGTCTTTTTAGTTGGTGACCATATTTTGAAATGAAATCATTCCGGAGGAAATGTGCCCCTTACAATGTGTTTTCTAGTATCACTTGGCACCTAGTGATTTTCTCTTTGTTACATTTATGGATTTTAAAGTATTTTACTGATATGCCTTTTTTTCACAATATTTATTACATAATTTTTGCTGAAATATGGAAAACACTTGTGGAAGGCTTAAACCCTTTCAGACATCGGTGTTGTACGTCTGTGGTCTAACCGTTTATTTCAATGATTATCACCATTGTATTCTATGGTGCTATTCGAATATCCATGTTTTCCCATGGACCATATGTCAGTGAAGACTCATGAAGACATGTTTGTTTTTTCCCAATATCATGGTTGAAAAGGGACGATAAAGGTCTATTAGGTCCAACAAAAACAATTACAGCACACGGATGGCATGTGTGTGTGGTCCGGAATTAAAAATTGCACAGGATAGGGGAACCTTTCTCATTAATCGGTGACCGTGGTGACACACTGATGGTAAAAATACACATTAATGACATACCAATCCAAAACTCAGATGACACTGTACCATTTTACCACATGTGTAAACACAGATGTGTGCATGAGACCTATAATCTTTCATTTTTTCTGTCTGTCTTTTTTATTCTTATCCCAGAGTAAGTGGTCTAATATGACTGAAATAGATGCAAACTGTTTTAAGTTGTCAAGTAATAAGTAATGGGACGTATTCACTTTTTTATTCCCTATGTACACTGAAATTGCCTAAGGAAAATGTAAAGTTATTCAGCAAACCACAAACCCCTATAAAGCTTTAGTGATGGAAAACTTACAAAGCTAGGCTGGTTTCACACTTGCGTCCTGTCCTGATCAGGACGAAAACACAGGCATCCGCTGACGCATGAAAACATGCATCCACTGCAGTGTGTTTTGCCTAGACAATACATATATTCTACGGCCGTAATGTACATCAAAATGCTGCTCTCATCTGCGTCCATCGAAAATCTTACGTCATGCAGCTCCATTTTAAGTAAAAAGATGCATGCATGATCAGGATTTCGCCGAAATCCTTATAATTTTGTAATATAAGGACGCAATAACAAATTATTCAGAGGAACCTGACCGTGGCTTTAGGGTTACCAAATTAATTACTTTACTGGTTATGTTAGTTGTAGGGTAGTTAACTCATGACTTCAACTTTCAATCTTTGCATATATGGGATTAAAAGCACTGAGGGTATGACGTTTTCCGGATTCTGCATGGATCATATGCAGTACTCCCTGCTTAACATCCCCCACATGAGTTTGACTGAAATCACTCTATTTCATTATTATAAGCAGAGATCAAAAGATATCAATCATGATTTAGGGTAGCGTATGGTGGGGAGTAATGCAGATGGTCGACACACTGGGAAATCCGTTTGTGGCCAGACACTATGTTAGCACTTGTCTTTTACTACCAACAAATGTAATTGGTTTGAGACTAAAACTCCCATCTGGTTACTTTCAAAAGAAAAATTGTGTATAAATATTAACATTAAATGTAATATATATATATTATTTTGGACCTCATTGTTGTGTTCACTATTTACTACAGAACTTAATAGGTTCCAAGACCTGGATCAGTGGATCAGAGGTCAGGCAGAAGTAATTACTTTTTAGGCAGATATGCAATACCATGAAAGTGAGGCATTGAAAGCCATTTTCCCCTGCTAGTGTTTAATCTAAAAAATAATAATAATAATGGCTATATCGGGAGAAAATCAAAAGAGCACCAAAAAACAACCATCATATGTCAAAAAATATTATTTCAGCGTTTATTAAAGATATTAAAAAATCATAGCAATATTGTATACAAAAACCGTGGTATGAAAGAAGAGCCGAGGCTGCAAGCCAGGCTTCGAAAGACATAACCGAGCTCAAAGGGGACTGTAAGTGGACCAAATATAAGAATCTCAGACCCAAAAGCACTAAAGGCTATCCACAGTATATATGTACAACAAGGAAGGAACAGAAGTCCCAGGATATAATGTAAATACAATAATAAAGTGCACCCTTGTTGACTGTGAGCCCTTGTGGGCAGGAGTCCTCTCTCCTCCTGTACCTGTCTGTGCTTTATATTGCTAATAATTATTTGTACTTGTCATGTATGCCCCTTTTTCACATGTACAGTGCCATGGAATAAATAATATATAATAAACTCAATCAAAGATAATATATAGCTTAAAAACAAAAAAGTGCTTCTGTTCAGATATAGCAGCGAGTGTAAGGCTATACTATACAAATGTGAAAGTAAGTAAAGAATACCATAATCTAAACCTACAACAGGGATAAATACTCATAGGTATATATCAGGACTAATAGGATAGCAAATACATTCATTTATGAGTAATAGGCTTAAGGATACTAGCTATAACAACTAGAAATGCAAGCAAACACTAATAATAAATATTCGCATAGGAGGCAGTTACCTAGTGACATAAGAGCTGCAGGGAGTCCAGGCAGGTGCCATTTGGCTAGCACTATCACCATTTGTGGCCAAAGGCTGTGTTAGTGCTTGTCTTTTACTACCACAGCCAGCAATGTAATTAGTTTGGTGAGACTAAAAATCCCATCTAGTTATTTTAAAAGAAAAATTGTGCAAAATATATTTGGGATCTCATTGCTATGGTTGCCATTTACTGCAGAACTTAATGGGTTCAAAGGCCTAAATCAGAGGTCAGGAAGAAGTGGTTACTTTTAACACAGATATACCATGAACGTGAGGCATTGAAAGTCTGTTTCCCCCTGCAAGTGTTTAATCTAGTAGAATGAGACATGTCTAAAGAGATGGAATAAATTGCTCTTTTTTCTGATCCGCTTGCTTCTTTCCTTCTGTTGTAATTTTACAAATGCTTCAATGATTATTCAGCCTGACATGTGTATCAGTTTTATAGAGAAAATGAATGCAGCGAAATGTTGAGCTGCAACTTAAATGTAATGTTTCCAGACGTTTGATTGTGTAAACCACTGACTCATTTTACACCCAAGGTCAGCTAGAAGTATTCATGGACCGTCGCCTGATGCAGGATGATAACCGTGGTCTTGGGCAAGGTCTTCAGGATAACAAAATCACATTTAATTTATTCAGACTTCTTTTAGAGAAAAGGACTGGAGTAGATGAGGTATGTTAAATTCATGGTCAAAATTTCTTTCTTCTAAGCAAAATTGCCCTATAATGTTTCAGCAGTAAAGTGTGCAGTGGTGATGGCAGCACTGAAGAATGCGCACACCGTCATTTTACTCACCATCTGCTGAAAAGCATGTGCCCAGTTTCCTTTAATGATTTCCCCGAGTTCCATTTATCAAGTTTTTTCCCGTATTTGGTCTCTAGTTACATAATGACTTTTGAGAATGTCACTGACCCTCAGTGGACCTGCAATCATTTGCAGAATTATGTATGGTTTATTGTCTGGTATTAGACATAACTTTCGAAATGGTGTAGCAATCACAAACATGCTAATTAGCTTTGAAGCCTTCCAAACCTAAATCGTAATAGAGATTTAAATAACAATATTGGATATGAGACTAAGGTGTTAAAATAAGTTAGAATAGCATTCCTTCGCCAGATGCCTCATGATGCCAGTTTTCATGCTTTACAATTTTCGTAAGCTTCCCAATATGTGTTCTATGTCTCTTTTGCGCCTTTTACACTTTCAGCTTGCACAAATTCAAATAAACATAATATGGCTCTAATAAAAACGTATCCTCTCAAAGTGTTCACCAATAAGCCATAACTAGGTCTATAAAGTGCCTCCAAAACAGCCCTGACCATAGAGGCATGAACACCACAATACCTATGAACCCTCCTGGCTGTAGCAACCGGGTTATGTAGAGGACAGCATTTTTGGCATGTGGCTCAATGCATTAAAACAAAAATTGAATTAGTATGGTAATCGGCAGGACTGTGTAGTCAGTAAGCCAAAAATCTGACTCCTCAATTTCCCTGAATCCGACTCGACTCCACCAAAATGGTCACCGACTCCACAGTCCTGGAAATCAGCTCACTGTCATCATGGGACACACATTCTTTTGCTTACATGGTCTCCACTACTGGACACTACCCTAGTGCATGACCACCATAGCCACTTACTGTGCTAGAAGTCTCTGCTTCCAGGTCCTAGCACAAGAATGAAAGCAAAGACTAGTGAATTTGGACATCTATAATTTGCATATAAGGAGACCAGGTAAAAATTATGCCACAGAGCATATATCTGCTTTTACCAAGTGGCTAAAACTGATCGTTTTATCTAGAAGATTACAAGCCTAAGTGATTGTCGCTCTTGTATACTTAAAATAATGAACATAACATTTAACTTTTCTGCCTTTTCTTCTCTATTAGGGTGAAGAAAAGAAGCCTGTCAGTTTTCCATCTCTATTAAGTCATGTCACATCATCTTTCTTAAACCATGCGGTAATCTCCATGGCCGTTTTGGCTGATGTCGGTGCGCCTCCATTACTAGATGCCTTTTCTCCTCTTCAGTCTTCAATGCCTTGTGATATGGATTTAGTCAATTTGCGGACAATTCAGGCAAAGGTATTCTACTTTATGGCTAATAAAATCTTGTGTGTTTTGACATTTCAATAAATTAAGTTGTCACTGCTGCAAATACAGTAAAACAGATTGAATATGATAATTTGATGGCTACAGTGTTTTTACCAGGTCTATATAAATATTCCAAACAATTTCAACACAGTTTTCTTTAAAAATATGCCCCATTCTGTCATTTTTTTTCAACTTAATTTTACTGTTTGCTACTTATTGACCGGGTTACCAGCCACTTCTGGAGTTTACAATGAACATGTACATTGCTTCCAAGCTCTTTCCTATTGAGCATTTAAGTAATGCACTGAAAAAAACTGGGATCACTGGAGCATGGAGCTTCTGAACCCAGCCAGTTTCAGATACCTTGTGTTGTCAGTGTTGCAGTTGGAAAGATGTCTCATGAAATCCCCTTTACGACCCATGACGTTGTACAACATCATGGGACGAGTCCCGGTTTTTGATTTGAGCTCCGCGCCGGAGATGGGCCGTGTCGTGCTGTTTGATGTGAGCTCCGGCGCGGAGCTCACATCAAACACCTGACATCTCAGCTGATCTCAGCAACCAGCAAATTGCCAGTGAAATTGCCTAGCAATATTGCCGCGTGTGACTGTACCCTAACAGTTCGTCAGCTGTTGGTAAATCGGCTGACCAGTGAGTGGGGTGATACTGAGATTAGAATAACTCTTAAATGGGACTAGTGACTTTAACTTGGCACAGTTTTCCTCACAAACTGACCATTTCTGTTCATAAAATGGTTGCTGATGGAAGAGCAAATGACCAGACCAATCAATCAGCTTCCTCCAATTGTAAAACACCTCATATGGGAAAGCATGTGGTTACGTGTCCCGCTATCAGCAGCTACTTTTTGGACAGTTGTTCAGATTGTGAGGAAAGCTGCATTAACAAACACTGGTCAACCCCTTTTAAGTATTTTTTTCTACAATATGCATAGAAAAGAGGACTAAAACAATCTAGTGTCATTTGCTCTCTGTTCTGCTGTTTTAAAGTGGTTGCACAGAACTCTAACATGTGGCGTTCTCACAGTGTGTAATGTGCTCACTGTTGGGATTCTGCTCACTCCTGGCATTCTTATGAGATTTCCATACTTTCCACTTCTCTCAGTGGCCATGGCACATGATCACAAGTATACAGTTTTCATAGGAGCGGTCATGTGACAAGCTTGTAAAATTGGGGAATCCTAAGGCTATGTTCAAATGAAAGCTTTTCCTGTAGCAAAATCTTAAGGGTTTCAAATAAATCAAGATTTATTGGTAAGAGAAAACCTTCGTTTTTACAGTGATTTTACCGCATTTTTGTCTCATTTGGTTTGCTGCGTTTTTCTGCCTTTTTGCCCTTAAAGGCAAGAATGCAGAAAAGAATTGACATGCTCATTCTTTTCAAAATACAGCAAAATCTGTGAAGTTTTCATTTCCTGCGAAGAAACTAACCCAAAGTGTGTGGACAGCTTTTCCCTGAATCACATAGATTTTGCTGGGGATCAAAAATATAGATTTAGATTCGCATAAAACCATGGTAAAAACACAGCACAAAAATGCAGTAAAAACGCAGCGTGTGAACATATCCTAACAGTGAATACATTGCACACTGTTAGTATTCAGCTAGTTAGTCCCTTGAATGTTTTATATATGTCCTAGACAATTATAATTAACTATAATTTCTGCAACTGAAATAGAAGGATATGGACACCATCACAGAATTTTTTTTTTAACTAAAAATCATTTTTGATATTGTGTTTAATTTATAGTTTTCTTTTTAATTATTCAGCTTCTGTAATCTTTATGCTTCCTTGAACCCACCTGACTTAGAATGAGTTTCTTGAGAATCTGTCAGGTTTCCAAATGCTTTAAAACTCCTGACAAAAAACTAGATCTCTCTTTCTACCTGTGTATAACCTCGAGGTATGCTGCATATATGACCTCTTGTCATTTGCTGCTTTTATTGGAAGAATCCTTTTCAATTAAACTGATGTTACTCAAGAGCATAGTCATAATGTAAGTAGATGTCTGTAAAAGAGTAACAAGCTAACTGGTTTTACGAGATATATATATAGGTATAAATATGGTTTTACAGACTATATTAAATTAAAAAAAAACTTATTACAGTAATTCCATGAAGAAAGGGTTTACGGTACTTCCTTTTGACTGAATAAATAAGTTTATTTTTAAGACTGGCTATGGGTCTGAATGCACTCCCAATATATACCAACATGGGTTACAAAATTAAGGCACTTACAGCATGCACACCCCCACCCCTGTAATTGTTGAGTCAACACAAGTGCAAAATGCTGATGAATCATCCACTCATACACTTACCGTTTAATGAAGAGTGTGGTCGCCTAGTATTAGAAATGTACATGGATAAGACTTGTATAGGACATAGTCACACAGATCTAGCAGGCCGTGTCTGGCTTATGCCCTATTAGTACTGTTAGATTACAATGGTTGCACAGCACTATATAAGTGCATTCCACAGTGACAGGCACCTAGTATGCAAGCCAAACATTGATTGGCCTCGCTGCGCCCCTGCATAGAATTGAAAAAAAAATGTGACGTTAGGCTGCTTTCACATCCGCGTTTAGCGCTGATTGTGGCAGTTGCGGTGAAAAAAGATTACCGCATTACCGCACTAGTTCACTATGCACCATAAATGTCACTTGCGGCAATGCTACGCACTTATGGCAAGTGCACCGCTTATTGGCAGCCGCCGCAATGGTCTGCCACCTGCCGCACTCTTACCGCAAGCCCTACAGACATTGTATGGGGCTTGCCGCAAGTGTGCCGCGATTGCGGCCGTTATGCGGTAATCGTGTCAGTTGCGTTTTTTTTCACCGCAACTGCCGCGATCAGCACAAAACGCTGATGTGAAAGGACCCTAAGATATGCATGAGGTGGTAGTCCATATCTTTGCCGAAAGTTGCCACATACATCAAGATCCTTATTGTCTTGCGAATCTCCACTATAACATCAAATGCAAAACCAGCTGTTTAATTTTAGTGTTTTTGCTTTTGATTTTACTGTTGATGGTGCTATCAAAAATTTCAGGATGCCATTTAGACAATCCTAAATACTGCAAATGAATTCACCAAGAGGAATAAAAAGAAAATAATTGCTCAGTCTCTCCCTACAACCCAGTGTGGGCTTCCATTACAAGATGCAGATGTCACTCGACATGAATGACTTTTCAAGTACAACATGCCATCACCCAAGATCTCTAGTGTATGGGCCACCCTTGGGCCTTAAGTGAACACTTATACGTAGAACTACAGTGGACAACTACTATATAATCAGGCAAGAGCAATTCCCAGAGCCTCATAGTCAGCTAACTTTCTGTTGAGTTAAGTGTGGGTGCATGGTATTGATGTAGTTCCTTAAAGTAAACATTTATAGTTTGGGCTTCATGTTTTTTTTTTTTTTTACTTTTTCCTGGTTCATACTACTCTTCCTCTACAGATTTTCACCTAGTGTATTTTGATCTTGTGAATATAAAGCATATTTATTATTTGTGATTCCTTTAGGTGGGACCCTCAGAAGAGGCAGCTCTCATTCTTCACAGGAAAGGATTTGACTGCAAGTTTGCAAATAAAGACCTTGGGCTATTCTGTTCTACATCTCAGGGAAAGGTATAGCAATAACGAAATGAGAATGAGCATTTTATGTTTATTTCACATAAACATATGCTGGGTATATTGTTGGCATATGAGAGTACTCCAGCTGTTGTATAAGTTTGTCTTATGGCCTTCAGGACACAGTAGGGTATGGTCCATACATACGAGCTATAAATGTGCAGATCGCCGAAATTGTGTGATTTGTTCTGGCCTTTATTCTTTTAAGAGGATTGCCATCTGACAGACTTATTTATGCTCCTTCTTTCCAAGGGTACTGCACAGAACATTTTTAGATGCAGATGGGTCTAAAATTAATATTTTGTTAGTCTGGAACAGCAACAATAAATAACTCTAATTATGAAGTCTGAAATATACACATGTAACCTGAAAATACCTGAAGAAATTTCTGTACACACAAACTAAAATCTCTAGAATAACTAAACTGTAAAACATATTCCTTTGGAATATTTAATTTTTGCACTGTAGGAGCCTTAGTGCCGAAACCAAACCACATACAATTTAAGTATAGCAAAATTATTTGCTATATTTTCATTTATACATTGTTTTTATGTAAGAACAAAAATCACATTCAGGAGATTGGTGTGAATGTTAGATGACCCAATGGGCCAAACGCTAAGAATAACATGGTCTCTGCTGGGCAGGTATACTAAAAACGCAATCTAAACCAGATTATTCATTAATTTCTAATAAGTGTATTGTTCAGAGTTTTATTTCTCTTTCTTTTCAAATCTGAGATAAAATTATTTATTTATAAGTGGAACCTTCAGAGTCCTCATTACCATGTATCACAGCAAAGTTGGCTTGACTCTGGTTTACAGCTGTGTTTTCCCAAAAATAAGACCAGGTCTTATATTACAAAGAAAATATACAAATTGTCACTTCAGTGAGAAAGTGAAAAACTCTAATGCCACCCAATAAGGGTAGCAATCCTCAGTCATAATTGACTCTTTAACAAGCCTTTTAATATGACTTAGGATTTGTGCCAGATCAGAATCCCAAAATGCAGACTCTGCGTTTCGGGGTGACTTCCCCTCATCAGTGCAGTGTGTGGGAATTCTGATCTCGCTGAGATGCTAAGACGATATCTAAGACAAAGGTCTATGAAATCCTCTGTACGATTAAGGGCTATAAACAGCCAGAAACGCACCAAAGAATTGTGATGTTTTAATCTCATCTTAGATTTTTAACAAGAAAAATAAAAATTTAAAGATTGAACCAACCAGAGGGGACAGCTGATCCAATTTTTTGTTTTTGTAAGGTCTTATATTCATTTTTCCTCAAAGATGTGTTAGGACTTACTTTAAAGGGTTGTCTTATTTTTTCCATGAACAACAACCTTTATTTACTCTTGCACTATAAGTCAACATTTACTAAAATAGTCCTGACCAAAGCCTTTGCTATCATGTAAGCAACCCATCCACAGATCAAGTCTTCCAGCTTAGTGTTGCGGATATGATCCACACTTGCCCTTTTTAGCATTTCCTTTGTAACCTGTTGACTTAGGCTATCATACTCTGATTTCTGTTTTCGGCCCATTCCAATATCTTCTCTTTGCAGAGAGCAGTACAATTATGGCCCTGAGAGTATTCCATTATCCTTTTCTTGTACTCGACAGAACATCCTTTCTTTTTGCATTCATGTTGCCTGGAGGTTACAATTCTAGTACTGTATATTTCTTGCTCATCTGTTTACATATGGTACTGTATCGTTGTAAATGATGGATAGACCCTTCAACAAGAAAAGCAGACTGTCCTATAAAAAATTGTGTTGAAAAGACACCATGAGACCCAAAACAATAAGAGTTTGCAAGTGGCAACCTCTTGCACACAGATCAGGTAGTCCTGCTGGCGTCATTCCTGTCACAGGTGTGTTCCGTGCTGTCAGGTCCTTTGGCGTTCCAGCTGTTCTCTTGCTTGGTCCACTGCAGTCAAGTGTAACGGTTGGCTTCCCATGGCAAACAGAAGCAGGCTCAATGCTCCAGCATAATGGGTTTTGGATGCAAGTCTGGTTACTTTCCAGCCATTGTTGTAGTGGATCTTTTTGGGGTGACAATTTTTTCTTGGTGAAGGTTTGTCTGTCCTGCTGCATTCTATTACCAGTGGATTTGATGCTTTTACATGTGTAGCTGCCTATACACTATTTAAATTGACTTATGAACTGTAACTAGTAATTGGCTGTCCCTGCTGTCACTCACTACACCCAGCCCTCTATTCTTTTTACAATCAAATGGGAAGAGTTGTGTGTTTGGGGAAGGAGATGAGGAGCAGAGGGGAGGTCGGGGCATCTGCCTGCTCCACTGCCGGGGCTACAGCACTGGGATGGAGAGCACACAAACTCCTGGGGATCTGGGTGTGGTGACACGGGGGTCAGTGGGTGCTCTAGTCTTCTGGCACAGCCGCCTTTAGCAAGACAGCCTGGATCAGGGCTCATCCCCAAACTGAATGCCCTAGCTCCTTAACCGTGGGCGAAACACTACTCAGACAACACAGGCTGAGGAAACCACAATTTTAAGGCTTTATTGGTTCCCCAAACAGTTAACAGCATATAACACATAACCAGCAAAACACACAATGTAACAGGTAAGAGTCTCACCCTTCTGCTGCCTCACCAGGGATCAGAATATAGCACAGCAAAGTCTGTAGCCAGGTGACTGGATTGTCCCAACCTGGGTTGCTTCCTTATGCAGTCTTTGTTATCCCAGCCGAATCCGATCATACGATGCTGAAGTCGTTGCAGTCTTATAATCCAGGTTCTGATCCCCTCGGTCGCCACCGAAATGCCTAGGCCTGGGGTTATGGCTGGCTAATGGGGTCCGTAGATCCTAGATTAGCCGCCTGTATCAAATTGCGTGCACCTCTAGCCAGGACCGAAATCCCTAGACTGAGGTCACTAAACAGAATCTCCAACACACTGGTTAATGAACAGCTTTGCTTATATCCCCGTGATCACCCATTGCAGGATATTGGGGACGTCACGATTGGTGGAATAAGACTGTTTTCTCATTGGCTCGATCTCAAGCCTCATATAAAACATCTCTAATAGTATTGCAGTCGTGGCAAGGGAGATGCACATGCTGATTGACATAACAATACAATGGAATAGTTAATAGGATTAAGTTCTGACCTTCTCTGACAAGGATTGAGATAATTACATTACACATGTTAAACACTACCAGTCATCTACAAGACTCTAGGAACAATGAGTTGCTTCTCATAAAGTAGAAAATAAAATACAATACAAAGAGGCAAGATAATTACATTACCCACTTTAAATACTAGCAGGCTCCTAGAAGTCTTGTATAGCCCATGAGTGGCATATTATAAGTTTGCAAACCAAAATACAATATTTTCTGGATAAATAAGAAATCCTCATAGTTTATACATTAAAGGGGTCCATTTCGTCACACTGGGATCAGCTGAAACAAGTTCCAAATACTGACAGATCTTGGGATCTCCCTCAAGGGCAAGTGGGTGTAAGGTGCAGCATCTCCGGAGGATGCATAATCGGGCAGATCGGCTCCCAGAACCCCACACCCCTGCTGTGATCCTCTCCTCCAAGGACCCCTGCTGTGATCTATGTGATCTCTGCACGCCGGATCCCTGTGATCTCTGCCTCTCCAGCACATACCTGTGAACCACACTGGCACTGCCGCACACCGATACCACTCAATACTGGCGCTGCTGTAGGTATCTACTGTATAATCGTCTAATTCTGCTTGTTTGTCTGTAATGGAAATCCCGCGTTGCTAATTGGTCGCGCCAGCCGCCCGTGACCAACCAGCGACAGGCACACTCCGGCCATGAATTGGCGCGGGATTTAAACCCAGCTTCGCATTGCATTATTCTTAAATATTCATAAATAAACTACATGCATATACTAGAATACCCAATGCATTAGCATCGGGCCACCATCTAGTCATATGAATAAACACTTTATTAATTTACTTTCCAAAATGCCTATCTTATCGTACACTGGTCTCAAACTCAGATATTTGAGCTAGAGAAAAATAACTGGTATACAACATGTATTCAGGTATATATGTATGTATATATGTAATTTCTGTACTTCTATGTATGTGCAGAAAGTTTTGGTATTTTAGCTGTTTACCAAAACATATTTAAAGGGAACCTGTCAGGTGGTTTATGCCTCCCCAGCTATCACTGTCTGTACCTGTAGCTTTATAATACCAGTCTAATCATTGCTGTCTGAGCTCATAGTGTAATGTGAAAGGTGAAAGAAAAGCATTTATACACTTACATTTCCTTATGTAATGAGGCAGTCAGTCTCCAGCTTGGAGGACGGAGACTGTTTGGCAGGATAATAGCTAACATTTCAGCCTTATGTTAGAACATGTTGGGAGACCTGATGTGATGTCATAAGCATGTGACTACAATAGGTGGAGCTAAGTCCCTATAGCAATATGAGCTTGCTAGCTTAGCTCCGGGACCTCAAGGAGGTCAGATTGAATGTTAGGCTCTTTCTGGGGGGCACAGCAAGGTGTTTTATGCTGTGAAAATTTGAAAAAAAACACCCTTTTGCCCTGCCTGGAAATACTCGTTTTATAGCTGGATGTGTGTGGGCGGAGCATATCAACAATGACTTACATTGTACTAGCTATTCGGACGAGTACGGGAATGTTAAAAACTACTCGTTACGAGTATTTCGAGTGCGAATATTACGGTACTCGCTTATCACTATCTACAATAAAGAGAAGATTTCATGAGAGCAAATTGAGAACTAACAACAAGTTGCAAACTATTAATCCGTGTTTAGCACACCACTCCCAACATTTTTTTTTCACCCCTGGAGTGGTTCTTTAACCCCTTCACCCCCGGGCCTATTTTGACCTTAATGACCAGGCCATTTTTGTCAATTCTGACCAGTGTCCCTTAATGAGGTTATATCTCTGGAACGCTTCAACGGATCCTAGCGATTCTGAGATTGTTTTTTCGTGACATATTGGGCTTCATGTTAGTATTAAATTTAGGTCGATAATTTTTGCGATTATTTGTGAAAAAATCAAAAATATGGCAAATTTTGAACATTTTGCAATTTTCAAATTATGAATTTTTATTCTGCTAAACCAGAGAGGTATGTGACACAATATAGTTAATAAATAACATTTCCCACATGTCTACTTTACATCAGCACAATTTTGGAAAAAAAAAAAAATTTTGTTCGGACGTTATAAGGGTTCAAAGTTCATAAGCAATTTTTCATTTTTCCAGCAAAATTTACAAAACCATTTTTTTTGTCACCACATCACATCTGAAGTCCCTTTGAGGGGTGTACATGACAGAAAACACCCAAAAGTGACACCATTCCAAAAACTGCACCCCTCAAGCTACTCAAAACTACATTCAAGAAGATTATTAACCCTTCAGGTGCTTCACGGGAACTAAAGCAAAGTGGAAGGAAAAAATGGTCATTTTAATTTTTCTAATAAAAATGTTCTTTTAGCCTCAATTCTTTCATTTTCACATGGGCAACAGGATGAAATGGATCCTAAAAATTGTTGGACAATTTCTGCTGAGTACAGCGATACCTCATATGTGGTCATAAACCACTGTTTGGGCGCACGGCAGGGCTCAGAAGGGAAGGAGCGCCATTTGACTTTTGGAGCTAATTTTCCATTCAAAAAGTGAAATGGCGCTCCTTCCCTTCTGAGCCCTGCAGTGCGCCCAAACAGTGGTTTATGACCACATATGAGGTATCGCTGTACTCAGGAGAAATTGCCCAACAAATTTTAGGATCCATTTTATCCTGTTCCCCATGTGAAAATGAAAAAATTTAGGCTAAAAGAAAATTTGTGTGGGAAAAAAAAGTACTTTTTCATTTTTACGGATTAATTTATGAAGCACCTGGGGGTTCAAAATGCTCACCACCCATCTAGATATGTTCCCTGGGGGGTCTAGTTTCCAAAATGGGGTCACTTTTGGGGAGCTTCAATGTATAGGCACACAGGGGCTCTCCAAACGCGACATGGTGTCCGCTAACAATTTGAGCTGATTTTTCAGTCAAATTGTTAGCGGACACCATGTTGCGTTTGGAGAGCCCTGTGTGCCTAAACATTGGAGCTCCCCACAAATGACCCCATTTTGGAAACTAGACCCCCAGGGAACTTATCTAGATGGGTGGTGAGCATTTTGAACACCCCGGTGCTTCACAACATAATCTGTAGAAATGAAAATAGAAATTTTTTGTGGAAAAAAAAAGTACTTATTCAATTTTACAGATGAATTTGTGAAGCACCTTGGGGTTCAAAATGTTCACAACCCATCTAGATATGTTCCCTGGGGGCTCTAGTTTCCAAAATGGGGTCACTTGTGGGGGAGCTCCAATGTTTAGGCACACAGGGGCTCTCCATACCCAACATGGTGTCCGCTAACAATTGGAATTATTAGCTGACACCATGTCGCATATGGAGAGCCCATGTGTGCCTAAACATTGGAGCTCCCCCACAAGTGACCTCATTTTGGAAACTAGACCCCCCAAGGAATGCATCTAGATGCATAGTGAGCACTTTGAACCCCCATGGGCTTCACAAATTGATCCGTAAGAAGGAAAAAGTACTTTTTCTTTTCACACAAATTTTCTTTTTTAATTTTTACGGATCAATTTGTGAAGCACCTGGGGGTTCAAAGTGCTCACTATGCATCTAGATATGTTCCTTGGGGGGTCTAGTTTCCAAAATGGGGTCACTTGTGGGGGAGCTCCAATGTTTAGGCACACAGGGGCTCTCCATACGCGACATGGTGTCCGCTAACAATTGGAATTATTAGCGGACACCATGTCGCATATGGAGAGCCCATGTGTGCCTAAACATTGGAGCTCCCCCACAATTGACCTCATTTTGGAAACTAGACCCCCCAAGGAATGCATCTAGATGCATAGTGAGCACTTTGAACCCCCATGGGCTTCACAAATTGATCCGTAAGAAGGAAAAAAGTACTTTTTCTTTTCACACAAATTTTCTTTTTTAATTTTTACGGATCAATTTGTGAAGCACCTTGGGGTTCAAAGTGCTCACTATGCATCTAGATATGTTCCTTGGGGGGTCTAGTTTCCAAAATGGGGTCACTTGTGGGGGAGCTCCAATGTTTAGGCACACAGGGGCTCTCCATACGCGACCTGGTGTCCGCTAACAATTGGAATTATTAGCGGACACCATGTCGCATAATGGAGCCAATGTGTGCCTAAACATTGGAGCTCCCCCACAAGTGACCCCATTTTGGAAACTAGACCCCCCAAGGAATGCATCTAGATGCATAGTGAGCACTTTCAACCCCCACGTGCTTCACAAATTGATCCGTAATAAGGAAAAAGTACTTTTTTTTTCACACAAATTTTCTTTTTTCGGATCAATTTGTGAAGCACCTGGGGGTTCAAAGTGTTCACTATGCATCTAAATATAGCGAAGCCCATTTTTATTTTTTTTCTAGGACTAATTCTAGAAAAAAAATGGCGTGAGGCTCCGCCATATTTTTGGTCCAGCCAGGTACAACTTGGCAGCTACGGACTGCCAGCAACCCCCAGCTGCCTCATTGTACCTGGCTGGCAACCAAAAATACAGCAAAGCCCATTTTTATTTTTTTTCTAGGACTAAATTCTAGAAAAAAAATGGCGTGGGGCTCCACCACATTTTTGGTCCAGCCAGGTACAACTTGGCAGCTACGGATTGCCACCAACCCCCAGCTGCCTCGTTGTACCTGGCTGGCTTCCAAAAATACAGCAAAGCCCTTTTTTTTTTTTTTTCTAGAACTAATTCTAGAAAAAAAAATTACGTGGGTCTCCGCCATATTTTTGGTCCAGCCAGGTACAACTAGGCAGCTGGGGGCTGGAATCCGCAGCATGGAGAGGCCCAAGCGTTCTGGGCCCCCCAGGCTGCGAATTGCAGCCCGCAGCTGCTCCAGAAAATGGCGCATTCATTGAAGCGCCATTTTCTGGCGCTGTACCCAGACTCTTCCAGTTGCCCTGGTGCCGGTGGCAAACTGGGTAATAAAGGGGTTAATGCCAGCTTTTTATTGGCAGCTGGCACTAAGCCCGAGATTCATAATATAGAGCCAATGTTAGACCCGCCATTAGGAATCTCTGGTAAATAGTCAGAAAATACACACAGTGAAAAATCTTTTTATTTGAAAAAAAAACAAACAAAATTCGGACTCCATCTTTATTATAAAGATCCGACGTAGTCCACAACGAAGGTCCCACGACGCTCGATCGCCTCCGACGTAGTCCACAACGAAGGTCCCACGACGCTCGATCGCCTGTGCTCAATCCAGAGGCTGCAGCAAGGGATTAAGTGTCCTCTTCCTACAGCCTCTGGGGTCAGAGTTATGGTGCACTGTATGACAATGATCTGTCATACAGTGCACCATGACTATGATCCCAGAGACTACAACAAGAGGACACTTGATCCCTTGTTGCACCCATCCATCCACCTATGCACCCATCATCCACGCACGCACACAACCACGCACGCACATCCACATCCACGCATGCACGCGGACATCCACGCACGCACATCCACGCACGCACATCCACGCACGCACATCCACGCACGCACATCCACGCACGCACATCCACGCACGCACATCCACGCGCGCACATCCACGCGCGCACATCCACGCGCGCACATCCACGCGCGCACATCCACGCGCGCACATCCACGCACGCACATCCACGCACGCACATCCACGCACGCACATCCACGCGCATCCACACACACATCCACGCAAGCACACATCCATGCACGCATCCACGCACGCATGCTGACATTCACGCATGCTGACATTCACGCATGCTGACATCCACGCACGCATGCTGACATTCACGCATGCTGACATCCACGCACGCATGCTGACATCCACGCACGCACACATCCATCTATGCACACGTCCACGCACGCTCATGTACGCTCACGTCCACGCACGCACACGCATGCACCCCCCATCCATCTATCCATTCACCCATCCATCCATCATCCATCCATCAATTCATTCATACATACATAGATACATGCATACATACATACATACATACATGCATACATACATGCATGCATACATACATACATACATACATGCATACATACAAACATACATACTTACCTCCCTCTCGATAGACCGATCAGCAGGAGGAGGCCGGGAGAGGAGGCGGGGAGAGGAGGCGGGGCCACCGACCGGCCGGCAGAGGAGCTGCACAGCCGGACGCAGCGGCGGGTGCACCAATGTGTGCAGCCCGCCGCAGGAGGTGAGGGGTGGGGGCTGCCTGGAGGGGGGCTGCCTAGGGGGGGGCTGCCTAGGGGGAAGCCGTAGGAGGGGACCAGGCACTGTGGTCGGCGGGCGCAGCCGCGGCTGCAGCCCGCCGGCATATACATAACAATAGAGGGGGGGCGGGTGGTTCTGGGGGGCCCCTGTAGGTCCTGGTGCTGGAGGGGGCTGTGGAGGGGTGGGCACTTGCCGATCCGCCCCTCCAGATCTGATTGGAGAGCTTCAATCAGATCTGGAGGGGTGAATCCCTATGATTCCCTCCGATCGGCAGTTTCACTTTTAAACTGCCGATCGGAGGGGTCCTGGGCACGGGGGGGTTAATCCACCCCCTGTGGGGTCATCTGCAGGTTGTCACAGAGCAGCAGCATCTGTGACACCTGAGCGACCCCACTCACAGGAGCTGCAGCAGCTCAAATCTGCCAGGACGTTGTGCAACGTCCTGTGTCGAACGGGCAGAAACACAGGACGTTGCACAACGTCCTATGTCGTTAAGGGGTTAAATGAAAGTCCCCTGAACTTTCTCTTAGGGTGTGTGCTCACAGTCAGTATACGAACTGGTACTGGAGAAGACTTGCAACAGCTCATGATCCAAAGTACAAAACCTCTTCTGTAAAACAGAGGAGGCAGTGTGATGGCATGGGCATTCATGGTGTCCAGTGGTGCTGGGTCACTAGTGTTTATTGATGATGTGACTGAAGACCGAAATGTACAGAGTGATGCTTTATGCTCATATTCAACCAGATGAAGCAAGCTTGATTGGACGGCACTTTAAGTACAGATAATGACCCAAAACATACCGTGAAAACAACCCAGACATTTCTGAAACAAAAAAATTGAATATCCTGCAATGGCCGAGTCAGTCACCAGATCTCAACTCCATCGAGCATGTATTTCACATGCTTAAGAGAAAACATAAGGCAGGAAGACCCTTAAACAAGCAACGATTGAAGTCAGCTGCAGTTTAGACCTGGAAAGTAAAGAGAACCTGTCGCCTACCTTTCCCTGCACCTTCCTATTACTACTCTAACTATCCCTCTCTGTCCTAAATGTCCCTATGACTGTGTTAAACAGTTTTGATACTCTCTTTAGTATGTTAATGATTTGGGGGGGCTACCGTTGCTAGAACTCTGCAGATGGCTGCGAGCCCGGCGGGGAAAGCGCGCATTGGGAAGGCAACATCATGCCCATCAGGGCGTGATAAACAATAAAGGAGGTGGCGAGAGGGACACAGAGGACGCCCTGGGAGCCTAGCAATGGTAGATCCCTGGATCATTAACATACTAATGAGTATCAAAACTGTTTTTAACACAGTCATAGGGCACATTTAGGACAGAGAGGAATAGTTAGAGTAGTAATAGAAAGGTGCAGGGCCAGGTAGTGATAGCCCGGGGGCATGTAGGTAGGTGACAGGTTCCCTTTAACAAAGGAGAAAATCCATTATTTAGTGATGTCTATGCCTTCTAAACTTCAGGCAGTCATTGCCTGCAAAGGTTTCTCTACAAAGTATTAACAATTGAACATTTTAAGTATGGTAAAGTGAATCTGTCCAATTACTTTAGAAACCGTGAAATAATTAGGATTTGTAGAAAAATGGTTGCAATTCCTAAACACTTCACAAGATATTGTGTTCAACCCCTTTAATAAACTTGAGAGTCTACACTTCGATAGCATCTCAGTTGTTTATTCTAAATCAAAATTAGTGGGATGCAGAGCCCAAAGAACAAAAATGTAATCGCTTTCCAAATATTTCTGAACCTAACTGTGTATACAAGGTGACCCATTTATATGGATACTCCCAAACAAAATGGGAATGGTTGGTGGTATCAACTTCCTGTTTGTGGCACAATAGTATGTGGCACATTAGTTTTCCCCCTCCCATAAACAGGAAGGTATTACCAACCGTTCCCATTTTGTTTGGGTGTATCCATATAAATGGCCCACCCTGTAGTATATCTCAATTGTTAAATGTTTCTCTTTTATTTTTGTTTACAGATGCAAGTTCATGGACTTTTTAGTGGATATAAAGTTGAAAGTCTAATATCATCGACATTGTCCTTAATGCACACCCCTTCAGATGCTCAGAACTTAAGTACAATCAACATGAGCCCCATGGAAATTAGCACATTTCGAATAAAACTGAGGTGAACGTTGCTACAAGAGACGACTAAATTTCCTGTGTTTTACATGCAATAACGAAGCACATTGTTGTACCAACGTCTGGACACTGAGGATTTGCGTTCAGCGTTTTTTGTAGACAACACCTCCAATTGAAGCCATGCACCTTCATCTTCCATAAAGTAGAGAATTTGAGTAAAGCATCATTTCTGTATTCTCAGGTTTAATGGATCAATAATTTGCTTTCTTATCTATTTTATAAATCCACTTCTGCAACTGAAGAAAAATGCTTTACAAAATGTGTTCCTCATTAAACTCTTGATTTGCAGCTGGTGCCAAATACCCATGACAATTGACAAGTCGACGGGCTTATGTATCATGAAAGGTGGGAATGAATCGAGAAACTGTAGCAACCAGGATTGTCCCCATTGGTTGCCGGAAGTCACAGCTCACTTTTGTTTTTCTTTATTATACCTTTGGCTAAGCCTCAAATTTTTTTTTATATATCAATAGCTAGAATAATCTAAATGAAAAAAAGTGATCATCGAAGTACATTTGAATATGTGTAAAAATGAGAAAAAAATATGTTCTATGGTAGAAAGGTATATGGGAAAAAAGCTCAATTTTTTTTTATTTTTATTTTTTTGGTTCTACTTGTGTCATAACTGCTGCTATGTAGTTTGTAGACATTTAGTCATGATCAAAACTGGCCATGGGATTAAGATTACTATACATTGATTGCTACTTTGTCCTCTTAACATGCACATTTATAGAAGTAAAGCACAGATACATCAGTTTTCACAGTAGGATAAGAAGCTGGTAAATACTTGGTGCCACTTATCACCAAAGAGAGAGCAGAGTATTGGGTAAGTAAAGTTTAATCAGGCAGTGATGTAACTGAAATTAATGGGACCTGCTAACAAAATCTTAAGTCTATGGCCAGCAAAAAGTGGGTCTGTCACACTGTATTATAGAGCAAAACATGCATAGTTTTGTATCAAAAAGATTTGGGATAAAAGATTCAGTATGTTTTAAGTTAGAGGATCTGTCACTTGCTCCAAAATTGAGTTACATATCTTTAAAAAAAATCCCTGTGCTTGCTTGATTCTGTTTCCATTTTCCGCTTCATTGTTATTTTTCACAAATATTCCCATTGGTTGTTTTTTTTAGCGCAATATGTGAAATCTCTGCTCGTAATTCAACTAGTGGTTTCTTTACAGTCTTCTGGAGCCATACCTTTTCACTCCTCCATCCCAGATGCTGTCAATCACTGCTTTGCAGCTGGGCTTGCAGTCTTAGACACTGCCCAACTGTAATTGACGGTGTCTGGAGGGGTGAAAGTGCATACGCCTTGAGAAGAGTGAAGAAATATGCAGTTGAGCTACAGGCAAGTAACAGGTCCTCCTTAAATCCCTGTTCACTCTGGGTTTGAGTCCAGAAGGTGGTCTCGCTCAGACAGGTTATTCAGGATCAAAAGAAAATGGCTGCTTTCTGCCAAAAACAGAGCTACACTTAGGACATGCTCTCAGTGACTTATTAGACTGCATGCACACGGTCAGTATTTGCAGCGTTATGGATGAAGCATTTTTGCGCTGCTTTCTTAACGCTGTGTTGTACAGTACAAGTACAGTGGATTGGATTTATAGAAATTGCATGGCCACTGTGCTTTTTTACTCCGCAGCGTTAACGGACATTCCAGGCATCTGTTTAAGCTTGTCTGCAACATGAATTTTTAGCGCAGCAGAGTTAAAGGTGATTGAGGTGGGTGAATGTTAAGAATAGTTGATGTGCCTCGAACACTGACCGTGGGCACAGGGCGGCTGTCTTTACCTGCGGAGATCCCCGACATCCCCACAGGAGACTCATCCTGGACTCAGTGTCTCCTGATCGTGTAGACATACCCTAACTCACGCGAGGCTCACATGGTAATGCACAAACTAGATGAAGGCTCCCCTGCCTTGAGTGTGACAACTTCATAGAAATACATGAAGCTGCCATGCTCGGTCAGAGGACCAACAGCCACTGTGGCCATTAAATGCGGCCCTATTGCGAGTTATGCACTTGCTATATGTTAGTGAGAATGTGCCCTTATTCTGATTGTGGAGTGAACTTCTAAAAGTATGTGGAAACGTCTTAAATATTTGCATTTTTGACAGGTTATTTTTCTGCATATTATTGTTACACAAACTACTTGCTCAAGGAACGGTTTCAAAGCAAATAAGGTTCATGCACACCTTTTTTTTTTTTTTTTTTTCTTGTATGTTAGTAGCAGAATAAATGTGCAGCATTTTCATTGTTTTAATGTTCTTGCAGCCTTTTTAATGCCCATTCCAATGCATGCACATATTTTACATTGTTTTTTTTCCTGCCAGGAGACTAAGTTCTCATGATAAGCTTTTGGTGTTGCAGAATTTCTGCACCATTTCTGGACCTTTTATTTAAATGAGCTTATTTGTTTTTGATGCATTTCCGCTGAGGAAATGTACTAAAATTACACATGCATTTTTTACATGTGGATTTTCCACATCTATTGCACATCTATGGGGAAAATCTTCACATAAAACTTGGTGTGCCCCAAGAGAAATTGATATGTTGCGGATGTGTAACACGTACCACAGGTCAGATTAAGCCAAGTATAAAACAAGCACAATGGCTATGAGATTTCTATAAATCCCATCCATTTTGCTAGAACACTGCGTTTTTGAAGCAGCAAATATATGCAGCGTCAAAAATTCACTAAAAGTTAATTGTGGCCAAAGCTACAGTACTAAACACGAGCCCACAGACGATTGTGTTTCTATTCCTGGACAGCTCCTTTAAATGTGCACAAAGATAATCCGTTACGGAGTGTGGCGCCCACCCAAATCTTAACATGACAGACCCACTTGAAGAGTTAAGCTTATGTTGATTGTTATGATGCAGGCTAGTTAACAGTCTATATATCAGTTGCCCTTTTATATGATCATCTGCAGTTAAAGAATATTCCAGCAAATGTTTTGATCGTGTACTTATGCATAAGTTTAACATCAAGCCTGCACCATCTTCCTTTAGGTTCCGTTGAGTTTGCAAACTAATCTGGTTGACTGTCCAGAGGTATATTTTTTGTTACATGTCGCTTTGAGTTATGTGAAATTATTTCATTACTTTTTATGAGAATCACAGAATCCACATATCTTCTTCCTAAATGAACATTTTGATGAAAAAATACGTGCCTTATTTTTTTACACTTCTTACATTTTTTAAGGACTCTTGCATTGTTTTTAAGGGGTTGGTTACTATTTGAACTGTATTATGTACTTTTTGTTTGGCATAATCCACAGCCGCCAGCAACGCTCTGATGAGTCTTTTTGCAGACTGAATGTGTGCCTGCGCTACCATGAACTCTGATTTGCTGAATGTATAAACACCTACCTGATACAGAATAATCTCCAATTTATATCACAATTTGCAACTACCGATTGTTAAGCCAAGAAACATCTAAATCCTTCTGCAAATCACCTACTGACCATATGAAATGTGTTGCTGTGTCATATTGTGTAGGTTAAAGGAATTAATGTTTTGTTTTTTTTTGTTTTTTGTTATAAAACCAAAAAATTGTGGCATGTGTTGCACAAAGCATGCCCAGTATATTTAATTTGTTAGAATTAAACCAATAATATCTTGCATTATTATATATCTTTTATTTTAGATTGTTCATGCTGGGGTTAATAGTATCTTATTAAAGTGGTTGTGCCACGAACAATTGTATATTTTAATAGATCTTAGAATAAAAATAATTTCCACAACTGGATGTGTTAAGGTTCCTGGCCGGATATATTCTTATAAATATGCCCCTGTGTAATGGATGTGTTCGACCATGCAGGAACAGGTGGGATATACAAAGGTCCTGGGCAGGGGAGGAAGTAAACGTATACAGACATTACAGCCGGTCTGTTTACTCTTACTTCCACCCCTGCCCAGGAGCTGTGTATATTCCACCTGTTTCTGTATGGTCGAACACATCCATTGCACAGGGGCGTGTTTATAAGAATATCTCGGGACAGGAACATTAACACATCCAATTGTGGAAATTATTTTTATTGTAAGATCTATTAAAATGTACAATTTGTTGCACAACCCCTATTTCATAGAACACCAAGAATTTTGTAATTCTAAGGCTCTGTTCACATCAGTATATAGACTCTACTAGATATGATAGATCCCTTATGATTTTTTTACTGAATTGCATTATTCAGCCATTAAAAATGGAGAACCTCACTTGGCTAGCATAAATCACTTTTTTTTATATAATTTGTTGGTTTTGCATGTGTTAAACCAAAAGTCCCTTTTCCATAGCATTTTTATACATTTCCTTTTATAACACTTTGCAAACTTTAGTGACTTGGAAAATCCTTCTGACCATTCATATGTCTGCACACCACAGCAAATTGTAAAGCAAAATGCTGCAAAGTGATGTGTTGCATACTGCTGCTTCTTTGCTGTTGTAAAGCTGAAAAAAATACAACACATATTGTTTTGTACATTGATCTGCGCATTAGATTTGTCTGCAAAATTTACATTTAACCCAGAATAGTACAAATATTTTACTATTATCTTGCACTTTTTGTAAGTCCCCAATGGTCCCCACGCTAGAGTGTGAAAAGTAGTATGATCTGGGAGAAGGGAATAAGAGTCCAAAATTGTAGGTTGGCCTGGTGAGCGATTTGATGGATTACGTTGCAACATCCTGTATTTTTTTTTTTTCATTTGCTGCTATATCACCCATCCCTACACTGTGCCATAAATGCCTCAAACACCATTGAATCTTTTTTTTTTTTTTTTTTTTCTTAAATGAGTTAATGTCCTCCAGAAAAATGATATTTATCCTTGTACCAGTATTCCATCGGGTGCGCCGAAAACAAATATTTTCTTGACTTGTTTGCTCCAAGGTTTTTTTTTTTTGTTGTCATATTGAGATGAAACACATTCTGGTCTTATAGACTCCAGAGATGTCTGAATTGCTTTTCAAGATGGATTTGCATTCAGCACAAAGTCCTCAAATATTAAATTCCCAGCCTCAGATTTGTGTAATAGTATACTTGTGGAGATTGCAGTTAATTTAGTTTCACGCTTCTGGAAAAAGAGTTTGTACTTTATTGAACTCTATTTTTTTGCATTACTCGAACTGGAGGTGAACCTGTGATACACAGGTGACAGAGTGGTGTTGTGGGATGCACCAGTAATTATAGATAATTGTATTGGACATATGGATTATATAATAAATATTGACGCGCCCACAACATATAGTAGGGGGTGATGCAATTTCTTTTCGCCGTCATATGGCTGTGGAGAACTCAATTTGTAACTTCCAAAGGTAATTGTATAAAGAAAATACCAAGTATTAATGGGTTGATTGAAAATGGAGCAGAGTTTCAAATATCTCTGCTCATCTATAGTGTATTAAAAACATGATTGAGAGAAATACTGATTTATCTTCTCTTTTCTCCTTAATAAAATAAAATCGTTTTCTTCTGCCATTTTGTCTCCCACAAAATAAAGTATTGAGAATGTTTTGTTTTTCTTATAATATACCAATCATTAGATCTCATGCTGTATTATCTGATTGTATATTTTTGTCTTCATTTATTGAAATCAAATTGATTAAAAACTTTTGATATTTTCTCTAATGATTTTTACATTTTAAATTGGGAGATGTGAATATTAAAATGACATTTTAATAAACTTGTGTGTTTTTATTTAATACATAATGGTTGAACAAAATGTTTCTGATCATCCTTGCATTTTAATACAATATGAATTAGACTGACAAGACTGACCATTGAGTTTAAACTATCCTTGAAATTTTCCTTTTGTGTTCTCGTTTTCTTCCAAAATCTATTTTTTTTTATTTATTAGCATAGCCATGTGAGAACTTATTTGAAAGACAAGCTGTACTTTTTTTTTTAACCATTCTACTTTTTATTTGTTATAACACAGAAATACAAAAAGATAGCAGGCTGAGATAACAAGGGTATTAGGGCAAGAGGGACAGGTGAGGGGGAGAGGGGTCGGTTGACCAAGTCCCAGAGAGAATTGACATTATTATAATAGGAGTGTCCAATAAAGTATGTCGCAATATAGACATGAAACAAAAAAACATCATAACCAAGTGTCAGGAGTAAGCGACAAATCAATGGGAGAGCAGAGGGTGCACAGTAGAGGCCAGGGTTGACGAAACCCAAGGGTCCCACCACGTGAGGACTTTATTCTTTGAAAGAGAGTCTGCCACAGTAGATTCATAGCAGTAGTGGAGGTTAATGTTAGCTATTAATTCCGTCCTGGTGGGGACTGATGGGGACTTCCAGTGACTAGCAATGCACTGCCTGGCGGCAATAAGAACGTTAGAGATTATAGGCTGAAGGGTAGACGGGAAGTCCAATAAGGAGATACCCAACACCACCAGTTGCCCAGTTAACACAAAAGGGAGATGAGTAATATCAGAATCACAGATTCAACTTGACGCCAGAATGTTTGTACATGAGGGCAGTCCCACCAGACATGGGCAAGAAAACGACTGGCACCACAGGAGGAAGAGGAGGATAGGTGGAATTTGGCCAGATTGGCGGGGGTCATATACCATTGCAGTTGGATTTTTGTTTGTTCTAAGTGACCTAAGCAGGAGGAGAATTTGGCAGAGTAAGTCATAGCAAATTTCCAGTCTTCCAGTGATGCCTCAAAGGAGAGAGAAGACTCCCAGGAGGACATGAAAGGAAGCTTGGTTGGGACCCCATGGAATAATAAGGATTGATATACAATACAAATACTGTGAGATATCGAAGTTTTGGGCTTAAAAAAAGCTGTGCAGGCAAAGAATACTGATTCATCAGGTCTTGAAAAGATTTCAGACCAGAGGTGTTAAAAAGATCCACCACTCTGTGCACCCCACAACCCGTCCAGGCGGACAAAGAAATGTCTATAGAGCATTCAGTTGCTTGAAGGGAGACTTATTGGGCAATAAAAGGAAAGGCAGAGGGGCATACTGCAGCCCAGAGTTTGGATGCAGAACCTATAGTGCGGAGAGGAAAGGCCAACAAGAAGCAGCAGGAGCTCCAACAAGAGCCTAAGGGAGTTACGTGGGGCAAAATGGGACTCAATTAGGCACCAGGGTAGAGAGGAACCTCCCTCCACAAAATTTTAATAGGTTTCAGGAGTGCGGCCTTATGGTAAAAAAGGATCCTGGGGGAGCTCAGGCCACCGTGTGCAAATGGTAGTGTCATAATATGGAGCTTGATCCTATGAAGTTTCTTATTCCAGATGAAATTATCTAATATAGATTGAAATTGGGACAGGTATCAAGAAGGGATGGACAAGGGGAGGCATCTAAATAAATAAATGAGTTTTGGAAGTAGCAGCATTTTAGTGGTTTGAATTCTTGCCATCCACGAAAGGGGTGAATTGGAAAAATTACTTATCTCGTTTATGATATCTATATAATGGTCGTCTCGCAGTTGATACAGACTATATCGGCCAAGCGCGTCAATTTTATCCCGAGATAGTAAATCCTGGAGGGGACCAAATAAAAGCATATTGGGCCTGAATTTTGAGTTGCAGGGGGATGGAGAGAAACGGGGGAAAGAGTGTAGACTTAGTCAAGTTGAGTTTGCAGTACAAGGCTGGAGAGAAACCTTGCAAGAGAGAGGAGATCGCACCCAAAGAGGCTAAAGGATCGGTGCAGGTAAATACCACATCAGCGTATAGGCTGATTTTGTATTCAGATCTCCCAACCGGAATGCCTTTGATATTTGAAGACTGTCTAACTATGGCAGCAAGGGGCTCCATGATCAGGGGGAAGAGGGGGAAGGGTACCATTCGTTAGAGAACGTTCGAGATTTGAAGCCCGAGGCACGTACGGAAGCGCCGGGCTTAGAATAAAGCACCATGATGGCCTTAAAGATCAGGCCTGTAAGACCAAACTTCGTCAAGGTGCTCTGTACGTATCCCTAGTGTACCCTGTCGAATGCTTTCTCGACGTCACGTGACAGGAATATACTGGGAAGGCCGCCCCTTTCCACCACGTCCAGCAGATTAATCAAGCGCCTCGTCCCATCCCTTGTCTGCCTGCCTGACACAAACCCAACTTGATCAGGATGGATGAGTGAAGGGAGAACTGCTAGAAGACGATTGGCCCAAATCTTTGCATAGATTTTAACATCTGTATTGAGGAGAGCTATAGGACGGAAATTACCGGGAGTTGTCCTAGGCTACCCTGGTTTCAGAAGAGTTGCAATAGAGGCTTCAAGGCCTTCAGGTTTGATGGCACCTGATTCCGACCAGAAGTTAAACAAACGCCGTAGATAGGGGGAAAGGATTGGGAGAAATTGGGCATAGTAAATGAAAGAAAAGCTGTCCGGACCAGGAGCGGACCTCTTTTTCACTTCTCTAATTATTTGGGAGATTTCAGAATCAAGGATGGGGCCATTCAGGAGGGATAATTGCTCTGCGGAGGCTGTAGGGAGTTCTGCTCTCTCTAGAAAGGCAGAGATAGTGGATTGAGAGGGTTGGGGGTGGTAGAGTCTGAACTAAGATTATAAAGAGAGGAATAGTATGATTGCAAATTCGTCTGCTATTTGGATGGGGTTATACAGTTAGGGCCAGAAATATTTGGACAGTGACACAAGTTTTGTTATTTTAGCTGTTTACAAAAACATGTTCAGAAATACAATTATATATATAATATGGGCTGAAAGTGCACACTCCCAGCTGCAATATGAGAGTTTCCACATCCAAATCGGAGAAAGGGTTTAGGAATCATAGCTCTGTAATGCATAGCCTCCTCTTTTTCAAGGGACCAAAAGTAATTGGACAATGGACTCTAAGGGCTGCAATTAACTCTGAAGGTGTCTCCCTTGTTAACCTGTAATCAATGAAGTAGTTAAAAGGTCAGGGGTGGATTCCAGGTGTGTGGTTTTGCATTTGGAAGCTGTTGCTGTGAGCAGACAACATGCGGTCAAAGGAACTCTCAATTGAGGTGAAGCAGAACATCCTGAGGCTGAAAAAAAAGAAAAAATCCATCAGAGAGATAGCAGACATGCTTGGAGTAGCAAAATCAACAGTTGGGTACATTCTGAGAAAAAAGGAATTGACTGGTGAGCTTGGGAACTCAAAAGGCCTGGGCGTCCACGGATGACAACAGTGGTGGATGATCGCCGCATACTTTATTTGGTGAAGAAGAACCTGTTCACAACATCAACTGAAGTCCAGAACAATCTCAGTGAAGTAGGTGTATCTGTCTCTAAGTCAACAGTAAAGAGAAGACTCCATGACAGTAAATACAAAGGGTTCACATCTAGATGCAAACCATTCATCAATTCCAAAAATAGACAGGCCAGAGTTAAATTTGCAGAAAAACACCTCAAGAAGCCAGCTCAGTTCTGGAAAAGTATTCTATGGACAGATGAGACAAAGATCAACCTGTACCAGAATGATGGGAAGAAAAAAGTTTGGAGAAGAAAGGGAACGGCACATGATCCAAGGCACACCACATCCTCTGTAAAACATGGTGGAGGCAACGTGATGGCATGGGCATGCATGGTTTTCAATGGCACTGGGTCACTTGTGTTTATTGATGACATAACAGCAGACAAGAGTAGCCGGATGAATTATGAAGTGTACCGGGATATACTTTCAGCCCAGATTCAGTCAAATGCTGCAAAGTTGATTGGACGGCGCTTCATAGTACAGATGGACAATGACCCCAAGCATACAGCCAAAGCTACCCAGGAGTTCATGAGTGCAAAAAAGTGGAACATTCTGCAATGGCCAAGTCAATCACCAGATCTAAACCCAATTGAGCATGCATTTCACTTGCTCAAATCCAGACTTAAGACGGAAAGACCCACAAACAAGCAAGACCTGAAGGCTGCGGCTGTAAAGGCCTGGCAAAGCATTAAGAAGGAGGAAACCCAGCGTTTGGTGATGTCCATGGGTTCCAGACTTAAGGCAGTGATTGCCTCCAAAGGATTCGCAACAAAATATTGAAAATAAAAATATTTTGTTTGGGTTATGTTTATTTGTCCAATTACTTTTGACCTCCTAAAATGTGGAGTGTTTGTAAAGAAATGTGTACAATTCCTACATTTTCTATCAGATATTTTTGTTCAACCCTTCAAATTAAATGTTACAATCTGCACTTGAATTCTGTTGTAGAGGTTTCATTTCAAATCCAATGTGGTGGCATGCAGAGCCCAACTCGCGAAAATTGTGTCACTGTCCAAATATTTCTGGCCCTAACTGTAGATCCGTGAGGAGTCTGATGTAGTCAGAAAGGGGATCCTAGATTGTGCCTCCCTTTTTTGACAATCCTGGTCAACAAAGCATCGACACGGTCTCCCATAGAATAAAATTTGGCTTTAGATTTCCTAGGTGCGTTCTCTGCCCTATGCAACAGCAACTGACGGACATGAAGCCGAGCCGCAGCAAGGTCAGAAAAGAGCTGTCGGGTGGGGGAGAGTTTATAGCGAGATTCAAGCTCAGCTAAAGAATCAAGGGCATTCTGGAGTGCCAAGTTATATTTACGCTTGGCTAACGAGGCCATTTTGAGGAAGAGACCTCGTGCCACCGCTTTATGGGTGAACCAAAGGGTGTCAACCTGAATGTCAGAAGAGTCATTAAATGAGAAAAATTCTTTAAGGGGATGCTCAATAAGGGTAGAATTGGATTGGTCAACTAATAGGTGATCATTGAGACGCCATTGTGATAGGGGGATGATGGCCAGAGGATCTTCAAGAGAAACAGAGACTGGGGCATGGTCTGACCAGAAGATATTGCCTATGGTTGCGGCAGTGCAGTGGGGTAGGGCATCATCCACCAACACAGTCAATCCTGCTGTAGGTACCATGCCTAGATGACATATAGGTAAAGTCCTTTTCATTGCAGTGAAGGTACCTCCAGATGTCATGAAGACCAAATGATTGCACAAGAGGGCCAGCCTCACCTCTGGTAGCCGAGGGGGCAGAACAGTCCAGAAGTGTGGACATTGGTATGTTGAAATCCCCTGCGATAAGTTTGTAGCCAAGTTGAATTTCACTTAGGGTCCGAAGAAAATTTCTCAGGAATTTAATATGGCCATTATTGGGAGCGTACACGGATGCAATGGTATAGGGGGCATTATTAATCAGACCTAAAACTATAAGGGATCTAGGGGTCAGAGATCGAACCAATTGGAAGGTAACAAACTTGCTAAAGAAAATGGCAACCCCTGCTTTCTTCGTCCCCCCTCCTGCAAAAAATTGATGAGGGTATAAACCAGACTGCATTCTCACATTATCTTGTTCAAGAAGATGTGTTTCTTGTAAACATATTATGTGATGACGAGATTTAGAGAGCTGACGCCAGACCAACGACCTCTTACGCGGTGAATTGAGTCCGTTTACATTAATAGAGGATAACGTAATACTCATGACAGATCAATAAAACAGTGGTAATTATATTGCTAGGTCTAAGAGCGCACATATAGAATGAGGAGCCAGCCGACCTCCGTCTTGGGTCAACCTACAAAGGATGAAAAGGGGGAGCAAACAAACAGGACCAACCAATAAAGAACATTGAAACTAAAGTCCATTCAGGAAATCTGAATCCACAGGTGAAAAGATTAAAACAAATTCACCTTGGGGGCACAATGCTGAGAAAACTCAGCTCAAAAAAGGTGCCAGCGAAACGAAAAGAGAAAAAAATAAAGTTCGGCAAAGATAGTCAAAGTTCCAAACGGGAAAACAGCCAGGAACCTGTAGAGTCCAGAACCTTCAAGCGACCTCCCACTCAGGGTCGATGTGGCGCCTGCTTGTTTTGCCAGGTCTTGGGGAGTTCATAGTTGCCGGGGAGCCGGGTGGCTTGAGGCCCCACTGAGTCAGAGATTTTTCAGCTTGGGAGGGGGTAAGGCAGGTGGTCACCAAACCGTCCTTTCGGATGAGGAGTTTGGTGGGGAACCCCCAACGATACGTGATACCCTTTTCTCTCAGGATCGAGGTGTATGAAGTGAAGGCCCTGCGGAGCGCCAGTGTGCCGGGGGAAAGATCCGGGAAGACCGTAACATGGGCGAAACGCTCATCAAGGGTAGGGTTCCCTCTAAGGGCTAAGAGGAATTCTTCCTTGAGCTCAAAGAAGTGTATTCGAGCCAAAACATCCCTGGGAACAGAGGGAGCCAGACCTGCCGGTTTGGGAATGCGGTGTATACCATCTATGATGATGGTTTGCTTGTCAGCATGGGGAAGAACAGCTAGGATGAAGTCCTGCAGGAACCTTTTTAAGTCCAATGTCAGCACTGTCTCCTCTATCCCCCTCAGCTTCACATTATTTCTCCTGGACCTGTCCTCCAGGTCCAAGGTTTTGGATTGAGTCTTAGTGGCCAGGAGCTGAAGGAAATCATGGGCGTCCCAGAGGTCGTTGTGTGATGCAACTAACTCCGCCATTTTGCGCTCAAGTCGGTCAGTGCGGCTCCCTACTTCCTCCACATCTTTCTTCAAATCCGCCATCATGGAGCGCATGTCCTCCTGCGAGGAAGGTCTAAGATCCCCCAGCATAAGTTTGAGCAGAGCAGCGGTGACAAGCGCATCAGGATTATCAATTGCCATTTTCTCTCCCTGTGAGGGCTGCAGAGTGGGTACAACGAAATCGGCAATGCGCCTCGGGGGATCGCGGGATCTGGCTTTAGTTTTCCCCATACACTCACCGGGGGTTCAGGCGCAGATGCCCGGAGGTTCTGGGAGCGGAGGAGCCGGAGGGTCAGTGTTAGGTGCCGCTTTTTGGTTCCTGTGCACAGAGCTCCCGCTCTGTGCGACCTACTCCATAGGCAATCAGGCCACGCCCCCGACAAGCTGTACTTTTGAAAGACACCATTCACTTTACCATGCGATATACCAAAAAATGGGAATAAAATGAAAAGTGTCAAAATTGTGAAGAAGAAAAGTGCAATTATTTGGGGGAGGGGGGTGTTTGTATAGTATTCATTGTGCAGTAAAAAAAAATTGGATGGCAATATGACTTTCCGGGTTTGTTATGTTCTGTTTTTTTTTTCCCCTCAACTACTTCATCTTTGAGCCTGATTTTCACCTTCATGTCACGGCCATTTTTTTTTCAACTCTGGTGAATGTCACGTCATGATGTAATAGCTCTGGAACACTTCAATTGATCCAAGTGATTCTGAGATTGTTTTTTTTTTTTTGTAACGTATTGAACTTAATGTTAGTGGTAAATTTAAGACAATGTTTCTTTTATTTGTGAAATTTTGGAGTTTTGCAATTTTCAAGCTTTTTAATTTTTATATCCTTAATACAGAGCGCTAAATAGCACACAAAATGGTTTATAAAGAACATTTTTACCACAATTCTGCTTTACATCAGCACAATTTTCAAAGCATCATTTTTTTCCTGTTCGTAAGTTAGAAGAGTTAAAAATGTATCAGCAATTTCTCATCTTTCCAACAAAATGTACAAAACGATTACCTTTAGGGATCACATCCAATGTGAAGTTACTTTGAGAGGCCTATGTAACAGAAAATACCCAAAAGTTACACCATTCTAAAATTTGCACCCCTCAAACTGTTCAACCACATTCAAAAAGTTTACTAACTCATAGAAACTAAAGCAAATAGGGAAGTAAAAAACAAACCTTTAATTTTTTTTCCATTAAAAATGTTAATTTAGCCCCAAATTTTGCACTTTCACAAGGAAAGCAGGAGAAAATAGACCCTAAAATGTGTTGTGCAATTTCTCCTGAGTTCACCGATACCCCATATGTAGTGGAAAACTATTGTTTGGGTGCACTGCAGGGGTCGGATGAGAAGGAGCACCATTTGACATTTTAAATTCAAAATTGGGTGAAATAGTTAGTGGATGCCATGTTGTGTTTGGAGAGCCCCTGATGTGTCTAAACACAACTTTTGGGGAAGTTCCCCACAAGTGACACAATTTTGGAAACTAGACCCCTCAAGGAATTTATCCAGATGTGTGGTGAGCACCTTGAACTCCCATGCTGCTTCACAGAATTTTATAACCTTGAGCTGTGAGGAAGAAGCCCCATTGGCGAAACGCGTCAGGGTGTTGGTGGCATCCACTAAGGATAGGTAAATATACTGCTTACAGAGGTGCACATTCTTATGGACAATGTCCTTCTATATACTATAATGTTGTTTTGGGGGAATCAATTATTCTAAATTGATCTAGTACAGCAGGTAACAGTTAACATTCTGGTTTGGGCTTTGGCATAGACAATTCTGCTAAGGTGCATAGAAACTCTTTATTTATACTTGATGACATCTAGTGGTGAACGATTTGGATAAAATATATTATACATACTGGTGTGAGTACTTTTGTCATATTATACAATATACTTTTATGGCTGGTGTAGTTTTATGTGCATTTATTGTTTATATTCTGCTTAGCACTTTATTCATATCACCAAATATACCTCTAAGGCTGGTATGGTTTATGTGCATTTAGTTTACACATTTTTTCAGCACTTTACTTATATCATATAATATGTGTATGGTCGGTGTAGTTTGATGTGCATTTACACTGCACATTTTTTCAGTATTTTTTAATATATTTCTATGGGTGGTGTAGTGTTATGTGCAATTTGTTAGCACATTTCTTTCAGCACTTTAGTCAGCACTTTACTAAGTAACCTTGGTGTTTTTTACTGGTTTATTATTCTGCATTGTTTTCGTTTGTATAATATTCTATGCACTAGAAGTATAATCTTATGTGATTTTGTATTTATTTTTCTACACTGTGTGACTGTATATTACCTTGCACATTTGAAGTATATTTTTATGCACATTTTTTAGTAATATATTTTTTCACTGCACATATCACTAGTGTCAACACCAACCAGTCAACATATCCAGTATTGTATCTAATATACACCATTTTCCTCTTTTTTTCTTGTTCATGCTGAAGCGGTACTAGTGTCAAAATAAAATATTGATTCAAAAATATACAATTTTTAAAAAAATTAATTTTTAAGGTATTTTATGGCTCCCTCCTCCTCTTACAGCTCTTAATGTAATAATTTGGATGCATTGATCATGGTTGTTTCATCATGTAATATCTTTTAAATATTGAAATTCATATATGTATTTTGTAGTTGTATACCAATAAAATTAATATTTTATACCAGATTTTGGGCTATAAACTTTTCTTGTTTTGAATGTGTCAAAGGTTGTTATCAATTTGTATTCCCAAATTTTTCTCTTTCTGAGATTTGAAGTTACTTTTTAAAATGAGCAGATTCATGTCTGTTACCAGGTGGTCAGAGCTGCAAAAATGCTTTGCTACAGGTAGATCTATACGCCTTTCTATTATAAAGAGGAACTGCTGCTGCACAGTCTTGAAAGCAACAGAGAATAAGAGAAGCAGCAAGGAGTAGTGGCCATTGTTTTTTTGCTGTTAATAGGTCATTAGAAACTTTGGTGAGGCAGCTTCAGTTGAGTGTAAAAATCAGAATCCAGATTTTAAAGGTTCAATGAGTGATTTGAGAGATTGTTGGATTAGACCCGAGTGGACCAAGCGTTTCAGGAGTTTTGAGATAAAGGGATGATTGAAGACAGGTCTGTTGTTCACAGCGTAGATCTGGTTACGGGATAGTTTTTTGAGCAGGGGGATTATGAAAGCATGTTTGAATGAAGAGGGAAAGATACCAGATGAGAGAGGAAATATTTTATGATATCTTTCTATGTAGCTTTCTATGTAGTTTTTGTTGACTACTTTCAGGAGATGCGTTATATTCATTTGACATGGTAAAATACTTTCTCGTTCATCTTATTTGGAAACACAGTACCATAGGTTAGTCTGCTGCCACCTCAAGGCTGACAGTAGTATTACATAAAATTAAAGATCGGCTTCTCTTCAGGAGACTATCTCATCTGCTGGCATCAGCTCTCAGTTTTGTTCAGTGCCAGTTGGAGGCAACTGATGTCTAGACCATTATTTTCAGCCTTTAGAGGCCAGGTTAGGAGAAGATTTCACAAGTAATCCTACAACTTGGACAATATTTGGACCACCTCCCGTACCAGGTGCTTAATAAACAGATAGCACTATCCATCTATTCTGGGTGAGTGAGACCCGCTGAGTGTTCCCTCTTTACAGTGCACTGCATATTTGGCAATCTACAGATGCTTCAACACGTTCCTCAGATCTGAAACCCCAGCAGAGGTATCTTCAAAGAAGATCGCACTGGCACTTTACACAGCGAGAGTTGTACCTTACAGTGCTCTGGCTACTTTCAACGGTTGGCCAGACTTAGGCTGTGTTCACACGTTGCATATTTCTGCAGCACTTTGTGTAAATGCAGTGAAACGCAACCTTGGAAGCGCATCTCAGCAAAAGCTATGGCTTTTGTCGAAATGCGTTCACACGCTGCGTATTTCGACGTCTTTTTGCGGACGTGCTTTCTCTGCAAAGCGCGTCCACAAAACCATATCAATTCTTTGCACATTTTTACGTGCCCTTTTCTTATAAGCCATGTTATAAAATGGACTCAGGAAAAGCACAGGTAAAAATATGCAGTGTGTGCATGCAGTTGTGCTTTTTTGTGCAAAAAGCGTGTAACTGCAAAAAAGCACTCACAATATGCAACGTGTGAACATAGCCTTAAGACCCCGTCTCATGCTTCAATGTGTCGGCGGTCCGACTTGACCTAGATCGCTTGAATGACGTTCTATGATCGCTAGTGAAGTGCCACACATACAGATATCTTTAACAATGCAGCAACGATTCAGCCACAAGCAAACGATACTTGCGGTTGTTTAATCGCCTACATCCTTCAGTTCTGAATAGGCGAAGTCGTTAACAACATCGTTATCAAGTTGTCACACACACCAATGCTGCAGGTTGCACGGACGATTATCGTTTGGTTTAAGGCCTGGTTCACCAACCTCCCATCAACGATCTGCCTGATTATCGTTGATCGTTTGTACATGTCACATTGAACGACGTCGTTTGAACGACTGCAAACCCGTGACGTTTCAACAATATTGTTAGCGATATCGTTGTGTGAGACCGGGTCTTTAGAGGGGTCAGATTTTCAGGAACAGCCCTTCCCTTAGGATATGACTGAGTGTAATGCATGGTAGTGATGAAGTGACCAGGCTGCAAGCCAGAAAGTGCAGTACGCCAGTCATATTTTGTGCTATTCATCACACTACTGTGCACCCTTAAGGGCTGGGGTACTTTTCACCCGCCTCCCAGTCCTGGAATGGGCCATTCCATGTCAAGTGATCCAAACATGATAAAAAGTGCAAATTTGGCATGGTATGGCTTTACATTTTCTATCATATCTCGGGCTAGAAATAAGATAGAGAAACAAAATAAACACCATTCTACTCAGAACTGTACATGCTTTCACCAGATATGTCACAAGAGTATCTTTATTAATATTTTACCCATGAGAACGCAAATGCGCAATTTTAAAACGCGGTTCCAAAAAATCTGTTTAAAAGTTTCCAAAAATGCACATGCGTCTGCCATGCTCATAGCCATATCTGTACCAAAATTCAAGATGGGATCATATTTTAAAATATTTAACTATTATATTGTCAGTTCGAAAATCTTGAATTCAGATCTGTTCAGCCCATGGTCTAAAAGTGTGAGGTCTACATTTACCAAATAATCCATGATTTTTAGATATTACTGTATTTTATTATGTTACAGCTTAGAAGCAGGAGAGGACAGAGGAGAAAGCTTTGTTAGGTCTCAATCTGAGAATGAACAGGGGTAGACAGTGAATGCAGAGCAGATGACAGGTCAGCAGCTCTGTTGATCATGTTAAGTATCTGCCCCCTGCAGAGTAAGGAAGAAGAAGCTTCAGAGCTTTCATGTCCTGACATACCTGGACATGTTCACTCTTGAACAGTAGTCTGTACAAAAAGGCAGCTAGGGACTCTGTGTACTACAATACTGGTGAGTGTGTTTAAAGATTGAGTAAATTTACATTAATAAATAGTTTAATGCTTTTCTTATTAAGGGCTAATAAACACACAGCACTATTCTGAATGATCATCGTTCAGAAAACCGCCCCCCATTGATTTCAATGGGGTTAATCACATGCAGTGTTTTTTTGAACAATTAAAAAGTTTGAATTTGTGATTAACTAAAGTTGCACTTTATATAGAAAAAAAATCTAAAGACGTCAGTTAAAAAAAATATTCATATTTGGATCACTTAATAAGGAATGACCCATTGATGCTATAATAGTTAAATATTTTAAAATATGATCCCATCTTGATCCAAACTTAAATTTTGGTACAGATGTGGCTAGGAGCATAGCAGATACATGTATTTTTGGAAATTTTTAAATTAAACCAATTTTATGGAAATACGTTTTTAAAATGTTCTGTTTGTGTTCGCATGGGTAACTATTAATAAAGATACTCTTGTGACATATTTGGTGAAAGCCTGCACAGTTCTGAGTAGAATGGTGTTTATTTTGTTTCTCTATCTTATTTCTAGCCTGAGTTATGAGCAGAAATGTAAAGGCAGGCAACATCGAAATTCATACTTTTTCTGAACTTGGAAAATCATTTAAAAAAATAAAAAAAAATTTAGACATTTTTTCTCTTTACATTTTGCATTGTCTGACAATAACAAAATCTCAAAAGATTTAAAGATTTAGAGGTAATAATCATTGGGTCACTTGACATGGAATGACCCGAAAGGGGGAGCTTTAGAAAAGTCCTTCCCAGGTGACAAGTAGTGCGGTGGCTGGTGACCTGGCATACAAGCGTCAGCTGAATCAAACACACCAGTAATCCAGCAGAAGCAGTGCAGACCAGAACTGAGCAAACAAAACAGGGAGAAGCCAAAACCAAAAGCCAGAGCAAAGACCCACCTGAGAAGCACTCTAAACACTAACCTCTACCACCAAAGCCCAACTGAAATAATCAGTACAACACAGAGGATATGGTATGTTTAAATCTCTCTCAGAGATCACCTGACATTACTGAGGCAACACCTCATCTCCAGGAAGAAAAAGGAGGAGACAAAGGAGGAGGGGAGAGGGAAGTTGAGGGAATCTCCCACCACCTTTCTGGTCCAGCAGGCACGGCATTTCCTATCCACTGGTAACAGCTAACTGTAGAGGACCCCACTGCCTAGGGCCTCTGAACAGCATAATTGCTGGTAGCGACAGTTACTTCTGGCATCGCTGGGATGTGGCACAATCTCCCAGAGCACGATACTTAGAGTGAGCACCTGCACCAACTCCGCCCCCCGAAGTAGACACCACACTAAGCAAGGTCCCTCACAAGTTGTATTGCAATAGCAGATCAGTCAATATACTGACCTCCTTCCCTGAGGAGTTGTTCCATTGGATTCCTCCTCTTTGGTCTATGGTAGAATGTAATCATTCCTTAAGGCCACGTTACACACACAGATATCTGTGACCAACATCTGAACAGATCTCTGGTTGCAGTGAAATCATGGACACATTGCTCCATTTTGTACACAGCCACAAAATAGAACAATGTGTCCATGATTTCACTGCAACCAGAGATCTGTTCAGATGTTGGTCACAGATATCTGTGTGTGTAACGTGGCCTTTAGTGATCCTTAAAATTCCCAGGAGTCAGTCAGACTAACTGGCACGGTCTGTTTGTTGTGTTGCATAGGCATTGTTCTATTTATTTCTTCTCTGAGGCACCTGTGCAGGCCTGTAAAGCCAGTTTGTGAGATATTCTTTAGTCTACTAAAGGTAAAATTTTTATTCCATGTATTGCATCTTAATTAGGGATGGACGAATTACTCGCTACTATTCGGGACTCGCCCGAATAGTAGCAGACTCGGGGGACTCGCTACTCGCCGAGTTTCCTTAGGAATTACTAGGGGGTAGCGAGTCCCTGTAGTGTATCTATACAGATACACTACAAAAGTACCCTAAAAGTTAATCTAAGGGGTTAAAAACAATAAACATTCATACTCGCCTTCTGTGGGGCCTGTACCTTATGTACCGGGACCAGTACCAAAGACCTCCGGCTGTTACAGGACCTCCGAGACCACCGGGAGAAGATGGGGAAAAGGACCTTGCAGTTCAGCCAATCAGCATGCGGCTAGCGGTCACATGGGTTGTGACGCGGCTGCACTGCGGCCACATGACAAACCCATGTGACCTCTAGCCGCATGCTGATTGGCTGAACTGCAAGGTCCTTTTCCCCATCTTCTCCCAGTGGTCTCGGAGGTCCTGTAACAGCCGGAGGTCTTCGGTACCGGTCCCGGTACTAGGTACAGGAGGTGAGTATTAATGTTTATGGTTTTTAACCCCTTACACTACAAAAGTACCCTAAAAGTTAATCTATCTGTATAGATACACTGCAAAAGTACCCTAAAAGTTAATCTGTATAGATACACTGCAAAGTACAGGTTACTATTCGGACGCGCTGGACTCGCAACGAGTACCGAGTCTCGGACCCGAACTCGTTAGAGTCCAGCGATTCCGAGTATTTCAGGATTCGCCCATCCCTAGTCTTAATGCACAGTGCATTGTCACTTCGACCTTGTATATTGTTAAAATCAGTAAGACAGAAGAAATGGTGCAGCACTCACCGGTCCACACTGTAGACCCATTGAAGCACCTGTATGGTGTGAAACGGCGCCTCAGTCCAGTACTCTCCTCAAACTCTCCCTCCCCTTCCTATGCCTCACTGCCAACTGAATTTTTCTCTGTGATTTGGAAATAAAAAATTTTCAAACTCGGAGTGCTGCTCTATTTCTTCTGTCTTATTGATTGGAATTCCTGCTGCTCCTGGCTGGAACACTGCACCACTTGTCCTGGAGGGTCTGAGTCGACCTACTGCTGGCAGAGCGGCTGTATTGTGAGTAGTGCATGGTTTCCTCTCTACATTGTTATTACCTGTTATATGGCTGATCATGCAGGAAGTTCAACTTTACCCGGACCACTATCTACTATGAGCCACTGTCAAGTTGAACACCATATGATAGGTCATTTGCACACATGAACTAGTGGGTATGTTGGCCACATCCTAGGTGAGTTTGTCCAGCTAATGCAGACCCCTCAAAGAAGTGTTCTTTAGGTGAGCAAAGAGGTCTGATATTGTCTCGGGTGAATCAGACCTATCAACAAGGACCTTTTGATTTGGTGAAATTTCATGTCTTTTGTGTACTGCTTTAACTTCCAGCCAATATTTTGCCTCAGGAAAAGACCTTTCAGCTTAGGGCATCCTTTTCGCTGTCCAGGAAGCACTGATCCAGCTTTTTCGCTGAATGACTAGAATTCCCTTTTAATTGATGACTCTGTCTTTAGTTCTAACATTTCCTCTAATTCTAGCAGTCAAGGTTGCTATCTGTCTCTGAAGTCTTTTTGGCTTGGCAGAAAGTGATGCAAATGGTTCACACTCTATGAAGCTTCTTCAGCTTGTAGAAGGTAGTTGATCAGGAAACACCTGGATTGATGCTCCTGTGTAGAGCAGTAAATGTTATATTATTCATTGGCTATTGAGGCCTCCCTTTGATTTGATATTGATTTTTACTTGCTTTCATCTTTTATGCTGTCCTTGTGTCACGCTGGACTAAGAGGGTGTCCAGCTACTGTGCGTGAGAGTGGCGCATGGACCAACGATATGCGGCACACTACACATAACCAAAGAGGGGAAAACACCGAGGAGACAAATTCAGCGGACGGGCCTGCTCACCTGAACATAGGGAAGAGGTGACCTACAGCACTCACCTGTGACAGTGCCCTGATCTGCCTATATGCCCTCAATAGGGAGATGGCTGGTGGGAGCACTAGTCCCTACTGCTGCACTAAAATCAACAAGAGGGGAAGGAAAGACAGACTGTGGAACAACAAACAACTTCACGCCTAATGCCACGCTTCTTGGTAGCAGACAGCTTGGCAGTAGTCAACTCTCCAGAAAAGCACCTTCACCACAGGCAGCTTGGCTAGGAATGAAGTTCAATCACCAGCAAAGGATGCTGGAACCATGTAGAGATGGGAGTGATAACATAGTGATCCACTGGGACAAAGAACTAGCTAGCTTGCTACAACAGAAAGTGACTAACTCCTAAACTGCCAAAGGAAAGAAAAATGGTTAATACGAAGTCTCAATACGGGAGTGAGACACAGGTCCCAAAACTGTCAAAAGTCTCCAAAGTAAGAGAGATCATCATGACAGTACCCCCATTAATGATGAGCCTCCGGACCCTCAAGAACAATTAGTCAGGATTACACCTATGGAAATAACGCTGCTAACCACCAGCGTCCACTTCTCTTATCCCATGTCCCTCAAGGATATCACTGACGCAGCAAGGTAAAGATGTAGTAAACGTCGACTCCAGAGACACAACACATATCTTGAGCCATGACCCGTGAAACACGTTACGGGTACCAAATACTATTAGCTCTAGCCAGACGGCCAAAAGGTTAACAATGTCTGTCGCCCAACATGGACTGACAAACCCAGAGCCCAGAGCTCCTAAAGCACACTTCCACTTGATGGAATTAGTAGACACCCATACACAGTCATTTATACGCAGGTCCAGACTTACACGTTTATGACCATGCATGCGATTTTTGGAATGTGAACATCCCCTTGAAGGACCAGCAACTCCTACCCTCAGAATGAGCACCTTGTCAGACTGGATGGATTTCCAACAAACAGCCAGATATGGACAGCTGCTGGCTGGTGCAGGGGACTAGGACTCGGATCACTGACCTCTCACCTACCCTATAACCATTCATCCCCACCCCACTTACCCTCTTAATTCCCTTCTTAATTATGTTTGTCTTGTTCTACTCCCACCTTATACACTTGCAACACCAATCTTTTTATTTCTCTTATTTCACTAACTTCCACTCTCTTCTTTGACTTACAATGCAAATGTAAACTCTTCACGCACGGTTATGGCAGAATCCTCTGTCTATGTTGTGTCAGTGCAGATGTTAGATGGTTTAGTCTTGCAGATTATTGCCAAGTAGTCTTTACACCAATGCAGTTTTCATGGTTTGACAATGTTCACTGTAACTGCCTGCTTTTGGTGGCAAGTAAACTTACACTGAAGTATCATACTTTTTGTATATATTTAAACTCTTAAATAAAGAATTATAAAAAAAGAAAAGAGATGGGAGTGCTCACCAAGTAGCCACACCTGGACAAAGAACTGGCTAGCAACACAAACTGACATTAACTCCTAAACTGCCAAAGGAAAGAAGCATGTTTAATATGAAGTCTCAATACAGGAGTGACACACAGGTCCGAAAACTATTACTAGTCTCCAAAGTAAAGAGACCATCATGACACCTGGTCGTCACCTTATCCTAGTTCTTGTCACTTCCTACAGATCTCTGGCTAGGTCCATCTCATTTAAGTGTTAATGCATGTCGTTCAAATGACCATCAATGAAGGCATTTGCTGATCATACATCTCTGAGGGTTTCCCCAGAGGCCCACTGCCTACACTAGGGATTCCTTTAGCTGGGGGCTATCAGAGCAGATGTCTAGTCTCTTATACATTACAGAAAAATCTTGGTGTTTCCTAATTAGTACAGGATTCTCCTTTCCCTGCTTGGATTGGATAAATTTGATTATGGGGTTAGCTCATTATTCAGCAGTGTAAGTCCAGAACTCCTGCTTGTCGGCAAATACCCCCAGGCACTTCCATAGTAACTAGTCAGACCTATCCCAGAGTTGTCCTCTTCTAGACTATTTTTTGATCATTTCGTTTTCTAGCAGGGCGATCAGTTCGGAAGTCTCTTGACCTTTTACAGGTTGTCCTTGACTGAGTAGGATTAGGGAACTTGGGTTTTAAAGGTCAATTTTCTACTGTTTAATTTAGCACATTTTTCATAGATGGAAACCTATGGGTAGTGCTCGTATGAACTAGGGTAGACAACCAAGAGCCAGTTTCTTACCCTGGCAATCTTGGTTCAGTAGAACATATCCTATAGTCTTGTGGTTAGTATTGACAATTTGGGAAGAGGAAGACTCATGACCACCATTTTATTCCCCGGGTCCCTGGAGACCTCTGGTATCTTGCCACCCTTCGGTCCTCTAGATTTTTTGCGCCGATTAGACAGATCTCTCCAGTTTGGCTATTTAGTAATTTTTCTTTCTCCTCCTGGACCATAGGTTCTGGTGTTTGGCTCCATCCTTTTTACTTATTGGAGTTCTCAGCCTTTTCACTTTAGATTGCTCTCCTCCCTTTAGGTACTTTGCTTCTCTTTTTCCTGAGAGGTTCTCACATAGTCTAATGTAACTAGAGCCTGTGACGACCATCCGCTGTGAGGCTGAGCTGCTGGTAAGGCAGCACCCCGAGAAACCCCGAGACCCTTAACCCCTATACAGGGATCTGGAATTATATCGGAGCCCAGGAGGTAGCTACCTATGAGAGCAGCAGAGCAGGGAGGTCGTCTAGGAAGGGAAAAATCAGGAACCGAAGAACGTAGTCAGGAGTCCGAGTCAAAACCGAGAGGGCAGCGAAGGTACAAAATCATCAGGCGGTAACAGAGTCGAAAATCCAGGCAAAGGTCAGAGTCAAAACCAAACACACAATATATCACTGGGGAACCAAAACTATATCTGGCGGCCTGCAAGACAGGCTCCAATGTATTTGAAGGGCGCGGTTACCTCCCATAGGCTGGAGCTCACAGCCTGATGACCTCATCCGGACCGCCCCTAGACCCAGGCCAGATGGAGATGCACGACTGGCTCCACCCCCCCCACCTCTGACAGAAGAACGCAGGCTGCGCCTAACGGACACCTCTGTAGGGCCCGCTCCTCTGCGACCAACACCACCCAGAGGGGAAACACAGCGGCGCTCAGCGACAGAGGCAGACGTCGCGGGAGCAGTTCCATATGAGGACAAGGCCCTCCTATCACCGGCGCCACCAGCCGAAGGAATCCGGCTCCTCCCAGCGGCCGAGGCAGGAACACCGGCCACCGAGTCCAATGGCGATGTGACAGAGCCATACAGCTTCATTCCAATGTCTTGTGAACCATCTTGGTATGCTCTACAGAGGTGCAGTCACTTCTTTGGTGACCGTTGGTTGTTGAATAGTTCATCCATTTGGGAACATTCTTTTCCTGGCTCCAGTTCTTCAACTATGTAGAACAAGAACTGGATTATAGGTGCATAACTTTCAAAGCTTTACAGGGTAGGCACTTTTGCTTCCGCAATTGCAGGTCTTGGTGGTAAGATGCTTTAGACAGCTGCCCAGGCGGCAGACATGGGAAACGTCTGTGGTAGCAGTATTCTCATTCCCACCACTGGAACAGCTTTAGGATGTCCCGTGGTTCAGAAGAGTAGATTTTTGTGACATAACATGTGTTTCTCATAGTCTTCAAAGGGGACACATCTACCACCCGTCGTTGCCCGATTGGACATGTATTTACTTTGGTTTTCTCTCAAAGTGTAATTCAAATTTTTTAATACTTTAATTCATTTGGCTTCCCCTATGGCTTTCTCACTAAACCAAGGAGGCCTGATGCTAGCAGGTGAGGTATAGTTTGCTGGATAGGAGCCATTCTTTAGTTCCATCTAGTATTAGTGTCAGCCTCCAGGTAACATTAGACTGTTCATGGTTCGGTGTCCTCCACTGAAGATTACGAGTAACACATTTTACAGTGAGTACCAAAATCTACTTATTTCTGAATATCCAAATTTAGACCAGTTTCTTGCATCCAACACTATCAATCTGAGTACAGACTGCAGTGTCCAGACAGGCTACAAGTCTCATGATCCAAACCCAACAGTTTTATAAGGCATAGATAAGGTGTTGAGTTCAGGTCAGGAGACCTGTACCCAGAGCAGGTGGTTTGTGCCTGTATTGTGAATGTGGAATGAGTGAAACCAAGATTTTGTATTATGCAGTGTAGAATCATAGAGTTAGTTTACCATTTAATTAACTATAAACAGTGTAATATTAGTTAAATAGACACTGATTAGTGTGCACTTGCTCAGATCCAGTGGCATTTAAAAAGTGAAAACTTGCTTAAAAATGTCCCATTATCTTGTGTAGAAGAAAAACATTGCTCATGACGCAGAACTCATTAAAGTGTACAATTCAGGCTTTTCTCTTGTCTAATTTGTCCTGTAATTTTTTTTAGCATAGAATTACAGCTTTTATTATGCTGAAATAGCCTATGAACAGCACATTTCAATTAAGTTTCTCCAATTATTCAAGCTCCTTTATAATAGGGAGTCATGTTTTCAGTCCAATAATGGAGCATTTAAGTCTGAATTTATTTGTGAAGATTATGGCCCCAATCAGATGAATGTCCAAAGAGGAAGGAATATTGAAAATGATCGTCTAGGTCAGGCAGAACATAACCTAATCATAAAATAAAGTTTTTTGGTTAAAAATATATTAACATATATTGTACATTTTTTTAATTTTGCATTTAATTATACAGGTAAATTAAATCCTGAGATGGTGCAATTATCAAACCATCCTTAAGGGGAACCTGTCATGTTATTTTTCTATATTATACTGCCCCTAATGTCTTGTTAGTGATGCAACGTGCCTAACTAAAATTATGTTCTCAAATCAAAGTGGCGAAGGCATCACTGGTGAAGGCTTCATGGACTTTGTGTGACAGTCATTTTGGTAGTGCTCCATGTCGTTTGTCACAGTCACTCAGGCTCCCTCTTCAAATTATGCATGCACATAGCAGATAAATTACCGTAACTGGCCCTACGTCATGGCAATTCCGTAGTAAATCCAGCGCTTGTGCATTGCCCATTGGCTCTCTGGGAATGCACACCGAATCTGGATGTATGTCCCCAGCTTCATTTCAAATGTGAGTATGCTCCAGAGCCTGCGCATATATGAAAAAAGAAATTATACTAATAAATATATATAAAACAAAAAATACACATATTTGGCATTGCTGCTTCTGGAACAACCCAATCTATAACATTGTAAGTCCTTGTTCACACAGAGCATTTGTGACCTGTTTTTGGTGGTCCGTTTTTTGGTGCTTTTTCACCAAAAAAAAAGCATTTGTGTTGCTTTTTTGCTCCTTGTTTTAGTGCTGCACTTTTGCTTTTTGAAAGCAAGAACGCAGTACTATTCCATAAGGGACAGGGGACACAAACACACTTTATTATCTTCCTCACGTTCTGCAGTGTTCAATGATGTGTTACTTTCAGGTATTGCGTGGTAACAAATCACCGGACTGAGTCTCATGGCCAGGTCCTTTTCAGTTCTCCCAGGTCATGTTACTCGGAGCCCACCAGAAGGAATACAGCACCGAAGCACGCCGTGGGATTGCCAGGCAGGGTAAAGATTTGGATGACTAAGCATTTGTGGTGTGGAAAGCACACTAAAAAGTATCACAAACACACTGTGTGAATACCAATCTGTTCGTGATGCTTTTCTTTAAATACAACGGAGTCGATGGAGAAGGCACAGCCGAAAAGCAGAGCAAAAATTGACATGCTCATTATTTTCTAGATGCACTTTCTGCACCACTAACACAGCAGTAAAAACGCTGAAGTCTGCACAGCAAATTGAAAATCACATATACTTTGCTGGTAGACGCAGTGACTGATCCCTCTTTGTGCAATTTAAAAACAAAACACAGCACCAAAAACGGATCACAAAGGCTGCAAAATCGACCAGTGTGCACATCGCCTTACACTGTTTAATCACTCAAACACGGTAAAAGAAAGCATTAAAAATTATGTATTTTCAGCATACAGCTGACAAAAAAAGTGGAACAAAATGTGATCAAAAAGACATACAAAAATAATTATGGTAACACTAAAAATGTAATCTTGTCCCGCAAAAAAACAAGCCAAATAAAAAGAAACTCCAGTAGTTAGATGTTTCTAAAGTTAAAATATCCACTTTATTTATTCACAATGAAGGCATCAAAACTATGAATTAACACATGTGGAATTATATACAGTGCCTACAAGTAGTATTCAACCCCCTGCAGATTTAGCTGGTTGACACATGCGGAATTAACTTGGCATTGTGATATTTGGACTGTAGATCAGCCTGGAAGTGGGAAAGTGCCACAAAAATTTTTTTTTTTTTTTTTAAAGCGTTAAAAGTTAATTCAGAGGGTCATTTATTATTCAACCCCTCAAACCACCAGCATTCTGTTTGGTCCCCCTAAAGTATTAAGAAGTAGTTCAGGCACAAAGAACTATAAGCTTCACGTGTGGATTAATTATCTCTTTTGCCAGCCTTTTCTGACTATTTTAAGACCCTCCCCAAACTTGTGAACAGCACTCATACATGGTCAACATGGGAAAGACAAAGGAGCATTCCAAGGCCATCAGAGACAAGATCGTGGAGGGTCACAAGGCTGGCAAGGTGTACAAAACCCTTTCCAAGGAGTTGGGCCTACCTGTCTCCACTGTTGGGAGCATCATCCGGAAGTGGAAGGCTTATGAAACTACTGTTAGCCTTCCACGGCCTGGACAGCCTTTGAAAGTTTCCTCCTGTGCCGAGGCCAGGCTTGTCCGAAGAGTCAAGGCTAACCCAGGGACAACAAGGAAGGAGCTCCGGGAAGATCTCATGGCAGTGGGGACATTGGTTTCAGTCAATACCATAAGTAACGTACTCCACCGCAATGGTCTCCGTTCCAGACGAGCCCGTAAGGTTCCTTTACTTTCAAAGCGTCATGTCAAGGCTCATCTACAGTTTGCTCATGATCACTTGGAGGACTCTGAGACAGACTGGTTCAAGGTTCTATGGTCTGATGAGACCAAGATCGAGATCTTTGGTGCCAACCACACACGTGACGTTTGGAGACTGGATGGCACTGCATACGACCCCAAGAATACCATCCCTACAGTCAAGCATGGTGGTGGCAGCATCATGCTGTGGGGCTCTTTTTCAGCCAAGGGGCCTGGCCATCTGGTCCGCATCCATGGAAGATGGATAGCACGGCCTACCTGGAGATTTTGGACAAGAACCTCCGCTCCTCCATCAAGGATCTTAAGATGGGTCGTAATTTCATCTTCCAACAAGACAACGACCCAAAGCACACAGCCAAGAAAACCAAGGCCTGGTTCAAGAGGGAAAAAATCAAGGTGTTGGAGTGGCCTAGTCAGTCTCCTGACCTTAACCCAATTGAAAACTTGTGGAAGGAGCTCAAGATTAAAGTCCACATGAGACACCCAAAGAACCTAGATAACTTGGAGAAGATCTGCATGGAGGAGTGGGCCAAGATAACTCCAGAGACCTGTGCCGGCCTGATCAGGTCTTATAAAAGACGATTATTAGCTGTAATTGCAAACAAGGGTTATTCCACAAAATATTAAACCTAGGGGTTGAATAATAATTGACCCACACTTTTATGTTTAAAATTTATTAAAATTCAACTGAGCAACATAACTTTTTGGTTTGTAGGATTTATGCTTCTGTTAATAAATCCTACTCTCGTTTGCAGTTTGAAGGCTCTAACTTATTGGCATCTTATCAAACCACCTAAATCTGCAGAGGGTTGAATACTACTTGTAGGCACTGTACTTAACAAAAAAGTGTGAAACAACTGAAAATATGTCTTATATTCTAGGTTCCTCAAAGTGGCCACCTTTTGCTTTATTTACTGCTTTGGCATTCTCTTGATGAGCTTCAAGAGGTAGTCACCGGAAATGGTCTTCCAACAGTCTTGAAGGAGTTCCCAGAGATGCTTAGCACTTGTTTGCCTTCACTCTGCGGTCCAGCTCACCCCAAACCATCTCGATTGGGTTCAGGTCTGGTGACTGTGGAGGCCAGGTCATCTGGCGTAGCACCCCATCACCATCACACCTCCTCCTCCATGCTTCACCGTGGGAACCAGGCATTTAGAGTCCATCCGTTCACCTTTTCTGCGTCGCACAAAAACACGGTGGTTGGAACCAAAGATCTCAAATTTGGACTCAGCAGACCAAAGCACAGATTTCCACTGGTCAAATGTCCATTCCTTGTGTTCTTTAGCCCAAACAAGTCTCTTCTGCTTGTTGCCTGTCCTTAGCATTGGTTTCCTAGCAGCTATTTTTCCATGAAGGCCTGCTGCACAAAGTCTCCTTATAACAGTTGTTGTAGAGATGTATCTGCTGCTAGAACTCTGTGTGGTATTGACCTGGTCTCTAATCTGAGCTGCTGTTAACCTGCGATTTCTGAAGCTGGTGACTCGGATGAACTTATCCTCCGCAGCAGGGGTGACTCTTGGTCTTCCTTTCCTGGGGCGGTCCTCATGTGAGCCAGTTTCTTTGTAGCACTTGAAAGTTTTTACAACTGCACTTGGGGACAGTTTCAAAGTTTTCCCAATTTTGCGCACTGACTGCCCTTCATTTCTTAAAGTAATGATGGCCACTCGTTTTTCTTTACTTAGCTGCTTTTTTCTTTATAATAAAGAGGGATGAACTTTTATCTTGTTTTTGTATTTTATTTCATTCAATTAAAAATCAGGTGTTTATTTGTGAGACGGTGTAAGTGACATTCACATAGACAACCCACCCCCACTTAACAAACTAAACAAAACGAGTGCGGTGCTTTGACTGGGTCCGTCTAAGTTAGATGACGATATGTTCAATGTTTAGTAAGATACAGACGGTTTAAGGAATGAATACCCCTAGACACAATCCGTCTCCAAAGAGCTTCAAACCAATACACCTTTTCAGATCATGTAGTGAAAACCTAGGTTCTGGGTTGTTCTCGTGTATTTCTATTGTCCCTAAGTCCAAGGTCCAACCCGACCCTCTGTTCAGAGAGACCCACGTACCCGGATGTTATTGTGCCGGTCGCGATACTCCAAATCTTCTAGGTGATTAAAGATGAATGCTATTTGCTCGGAGTGAAGGTTCAAGAGTCTTTGTTGGTCTGTCAAACGGTCGGATTGGGAGGCTATGGAGGTTTCTATGGTGGCTACCCTCTCCGTAACTTTAGAAACTGAAGATTGCAGGCTCTGAGTCTCAGCCCTACAAAGGGACTCTAAGCGAGAGATGTAGCCCTCCATACCCTCTTTAGTAGGAATTGCTGCCATTCGGATCTGGAGATCTTTCAATTCGCCCAACATTGTGTCGGTCTGGGACGGCCAAGATAGTAGACCAAGGTCAAGGTGGTGTGAACTCCCAGAAGCCGAGGCACCCTCTCCAACCGGGCCGTCTGGTACCCCTGTAGGTGGATCTCCTTGAGATTGGGATGGGGAGGGTGCAGGATTGGCAGAGCTGACACAGGTCCTGTATTGTCATTGAAACATTTTTTGGATGCTTCTGTCCCTTTGATTGGTAGAGGGACCTGTCGGGGCCAGGGACGTTTTCCTACTTCTAGACCTCCTGGTGCAGGATAGTAGATAAGTATGTATATTTAGAGCCTGATCAGCGTATGTGAGATAGGGCACACAAGCAGGCTGGTATACTATAATAGTCTCCTGGTGCAGGTAGCAGTCGGGGCTTGTCTGAGAGGGTTATTTATTGTGGGCATACAGTGGTGCTCCAGATATGATAGTAGTGGTGCACAGATGCTTAGGGTGCAATTTCTATGGGGCACAGATGGTACTGAGATGAGCAGCGCTATGCTGCAAGCTGAGTTAAAAATTACTTAGCTGTAGGTGCTCAGCAGTCACGTCCTCTCTTCTGTGCGACACCTCCAGAAGTGTTCTTTTATAGTTGCGCCCTTCTAGTAATGATTAGGAGCGAGCCCCAGCCAGTGGTATCCTGGGATCCGATCCCGGACCTCCCGTAGCGGTAATAGACAAGACGTCGGCCGGTAAGAGGGTCGCTTCACCCACACTGTCTTTCACAGGATGCCGTGGCCATCTTAGATATGTGGAACCTTGGTGTGCCTGCAGAATGCGGCTGCGATGGTATAGATAGAAACCACTAGAAGTGGTCACAGCATGCCTGGGTGACGGCTGGAGGGTTAGGTTATGAGTGGGGTGCCATTAAAGTTCGGGTTTGAAAGTGGCTCGAACTTGACTCTGAACCTCGAACTCGGAATGTAAAGTTATGGGATGAGGTCTAGGAGGCTGTAAAAGAAAGAAGATAATTATTGAACAGCATTAGGGTGCGTGCTCACTGTCAGTATATGCTGCGCCCAAAATGCTGCATAGTACAGTAGTGGCATAGTGGATGGGATTTCAAGAAATCCCATCCTCACTATGCTTGACCCGCCCGCAGCGTGTTTGGAGCTGCGGTGCGGGTTGCTGGCAGTCCTCTCCTCTCGATAGCATGCTCATTTCATGCTGCGGAGTCGGAAGCGGCTGCCATCGGGTGCCTGCAGGGAGAAGCCGCCCTGCACCCGCCGCACATGGTGAGTACAGGGCGGCTGCGGTCTCCCTGCGGCCACCTGCGGCTTCACTCAGGTCTGGAGGAGCTGCGTCCAACACGCAGCTCCTCTGGACCATGAGCACATACCCTTATACTTATCGGCATCCACCTGCTTGTACTTTTGGGGCCGCTCATTAATGTCCTGGATATTCACTGCAGTGGGACCCAACAGCCAATCACAGATACTGTCATAGATTATTGGTGCACCAAAACCACAATGCGTTTTTTGCTGCATATGTCATGCTTTTTGATGCATTGTGTTCAATGTGTTCATCTGCATCTCCTGGCCCAAAAATGCACCAAAACAAAAACGCATTTCTTGCTGCAGATTTCATGTTTTTTGGTACATTGTGTTCAATGGGTTCATCTGCATCTCCTGGCCCAAAAAAGCACCAAAGCCACGACACGGTTTTTACTGCGGATGTCATACTTTTGTTGGTGCAATTTTGGCCTAAACTGCAGGCATTGTGTTCAATGTGTTCATTTGCATCTCCTGGCCCAAAAAAAGCACCAAAACCTCAATATACTTGAGCCCTTTTTATAAGATTATTCCTTGAAATAATTAAAAAAAAATGATGTGGGGCTTCACCGTATTTTTGTATGTTAGCCAGATACAGCAGGCAGGTACAGGCAGCCCCCTCCTTCTAGCTGCCTACTTTTACCTGACTGGAAACCAAAAATATAGGGAAGTCTTTTTTTTAATTATTTCATGAATTTCATGAAACAATTAAAAAAAATGACATGAAGCTTTGCCATATTTTTTCAAGACTGGAATCCTCAGTGCAGGGTGGCCCATGCTTTTTGGGGCCTCCCCACTGTGAATTGCAGCCCGCAGCTGCCGCAGAAAATGATGCATTCATAGAAGCGCCATTTTCTGGCACTGTACCCCGACTTTTCCAGTGGTCCTGTGTTGGTACGCTGGGTAATAAGAGGGTTAATGCTAGCTTTGTATTGACAACTGGCACTAGGCCTGAAATTCATAATGTAAGAAGTTAATAGAAAACACATAGAAGAAAAACATTTAGAAGAAAAATACAAAACAACCCTATTTCTCATTTTTAATTAACAAAAAAAACTCCCCTCTGACATAATTCACAGGTATCATCTTCAGCTTTGCCGCATTTCTCTGTGAGCAGATGCATATTCTCTGTGACAGTGTCTGATTGGCTATTGGTCGCCTCTGCAGTGAATATCTAGATAATGAGCAACGCCGAAAGTAGATGCAGCAGGGCGGTGGGACGCGGTAGGTATAATGCTAATTAATAACTATTTTCTTTATTTTTACAGCTCCCCTGCCCCCAAACCCAAACTATAACACGGACTTCCCAGGAAAGTCTGTGTTCGAGATCTGTGCCCAAACAGTAGGTGTTCGGTACGGACCCCGAACTTTACAGTTCGGGTTCTCCCATCACTACTCCTAAATCCTAACAAAAAAAATTATGTTTCAAAAATTGTGCTGGTAAGGTAGACATATGAAAAATGTTATTTCTTAACTATTTTCTGTGACAGAACTCTCTGGTTTGCGAGCATAAAAATTTAAAATTTGAAAATTGCTAAATTTTCTGAATTTTCTGAAATTCTTTTACATTTTTACAAATAACTGCAAAGAATATCCAAAAAAATTTACCACCATTAAGAAATCCAATATGTCACAAACAACTATTTTAGAATTACTGGGATCGTTGAATCGTTCTAGAGTTATTACATCATAAAGCGACACTGGTCATGAAGGTGAAAAGAGGCTTGGTGGTATAGGCGTTAAAACTATGTACTATAAGTATGGGAATGCCAGGCTTATATATATATATATATATATATATATATATATATATATATATATATATATATATATAAACAGAAAAACGAAACAGCACAGCCTCCTTAGGTTGGGTGCAAAGCCCTCCTACCACAATCTCTGGCAATAATAAATAGACAAAAAATGAAAGGCAGCACTTCCTCCAGTTCAAGTTATGTGGGTTTATTTGGTCCTAGGACTGTGATGTTTCGGCACACAGCCTTCCTCAAGCTGCTTGTATATGTATATGTGTATACATATATATGTGAAAAAGAAACAATTGTCTTTGAATTCTGTAATAACAAGAAAGGTTATATTTTTAGGGAGACAAGTCTCCACAACTATTTAATCAGTCAGTTTTTGCTACAATTTTCAAAATCATTATGAGACATCATTTTTGTTAAATAAAACATTATTCCAGAATTTAAAGCAAAAAATCCTAACGCCATAATTCTCGTATAATCCACAAATAGGAATAGTTCTGGACTAGGTGAGTGATGGAATATACTTTGCCCATAAAGTGTAGAGTACATCAGAAAGTTATTAAATTTGCCATTACAACAATAAAGTTTGCAGGTGTTTTTGCTCCACCCATGAGGAACATTGTTGTAGTGTCTTTCATCCATTATGATGGCAAGTTTACACAAAGTAGAAAACAGAACTGTTAGAACAGCTGTTAATTTTAGGCATCACCTTTTAGAATATCATATTAGAATGAATTCAGTGTATTCTTACCTCGTGATCATATGTTCCTCCTCATGTTAGATGTTTTTATATTCTTTATTCATACTGCAATTAACTTGTTTTTAAATGCAATGGAAATCTAAACAGTCATTTATGAGAATGTATAAGCCCTTCCAGAAAGAAGCTATTGATTGGACATATTCCCTGGGTGCTGGATATTATTTTGCTACACCGATAAGAAATGTATATACAGGGCCAGGTAGAAATTTAAAGAAAGTCTAGCTATTACTTTGTATGAAGCACCAGACCAGCAGGAAAAAAAATCTTGCCGTCAAGCAGTGACTGTTTAGTTCTAGTCACTTAATCATTTTACCAACTAATCCTAGTCAAATCGGAAGATTGCAATGCTGGTTATGCTATATAAACCCCTAAACATTATAATTGCATGACTATAAAAGAAAAGTCTTGTAGTTATCAAAATCAAAGGGTCGATAGACATGCTAATGATATGTAAATGCTAAAAATATGAAAACAAAATTATTAAAACATTTAGATTTATTCATTATCAAGTGTGAGCACATAAGCATAGAAATACACACACTTGGCATGCAATTAATGAGGTTATTATTGGTTATTTGTACTTCCTACACCATAAACTCGGGTGTTGTACCAGTTGATGTTCCCTCATTAACGACGCTTCATAGTGTAAAGGTGAAATTATATGCCACATACCATGCTTAAAACATTAAACAGTGTTTACCTAAACCATCGGAAGGCAGTTCCATAACATTGAACTGCAAACTGCAGAACCAAATTTAATTTCCTTAACATTGAACTGCAAACCAGATGTCCAACTACAGATGTCCCATTGACCTCATGTCACTGATTTCAAGGCTATCATAATGTAGATAAAGAAGGTGATCAGCCTAGAATGAAGATCAATGCTCTGCACCATGTATCACTCATACTAAAATAATAAATTGAGATGCTTTGGAAACATTGCTTCCATTTTTTCATCATCTGCATATCATTAACATGCCTATTGATTTGTAATTTTCAGAATTCCACAATAATTTCTTCTTACTGTTGTAATTGTAATGTTAAGCTGTGCAGTATAGTGTATGCCTATATATATATAGGCGAGAGACAAGCTGGACACCACTGGGTCACATAATACCAATAAGCCAAGACCACCTTTCGGTCAGATAAGGAACGCCTGCTTCTGGGGTGCACATATAAACTGAGCCAGTCAAATAATCCAAGTGCTTCAAAGAAAGGAAACTGCAGCACTCACCCAGGAGATGTTCAAAGTCTTCTTTTATTGTGGTTTAAGCCATAGTAAGCCGTGCAGGGAGGGAGAGAGACTGGAGTGATGAACAACGCAGGGGCGTATCTAGGGGGGGTGAATCCGGACCTTTTGCACCGGGCGCAACTCTGCGGGGGGGCGCCGCCGCGCCGGTGCCACCATCAGGTCAGGCGTCCGGCGGCGCTAATCTCCTCCGCGCCACCCTGCGCGTGCGCAGCCCCTGCTGCTTATCCGCCCCCTGGCAGCAGTTCCCCCCCTCCCATGTCACGTCGTGGCCGTGCTGCGGCCGACGTCACCCAGCGGCCGCAAACAGTGAGCGCGCGCCGCGCGTACAGTGGGACACAGAAGAGGAGCTGCTGCTGCTGCTGCAGCCTGCCTGCCTCCCTCCCTCCTCCCTCCTGACTGAGTCGTCTGGTCCGTCCTGACTAGTAGGTACTACTCTACTAGAGTAATTAAATTGTAATAAAGTAACCCGGGGGGGGGGGGAGTTATGAGGTGTATATATAATATATGTATACATCAGGCGCAGGTACCCACTATGAGGTACTATACCTCATAGTATGTGCCTGCCTGGTGATGTATACATATATACATCACATGGCTTGAGTAAAGCTGCTTTTTCACTACTGTGACTTGGAGTGCTGCCTGTCTTTTTGGATCCTTTGTCTTGCTGCAGTTGAGCCCTGATACAGGAAGTATTGCACTCGATTGTTTACAAACTTTTGTGCTGATTCTATTTTTTGTCCAGTTTACCTGGATCATATATTGATTTGGGAAGATTCTGAAGAAGAATTTAAAGACTTTGTAAATTTCATAAACACTCAAAATAAATTTAACATGTCTTTCACTTCAATTTTTTGTGGGAAAACCATCGATTTCTTGGACGTCAAACTCCGAGATTATTGATGGAGGAATTCAAAGATCCGTGAAAAATAAAAACATCTGTGGTAAATTCTTATCTCCATGCAAAACACTCATTACCATACAGCCAATTCTTAGGATTAAAAATAATAAATAATAACAAAGATCTTTTGAAATTTCAGGCTGATGAGCTGGAAAAAAAACTTCTTATGGAGGCGTTATCCTAACAGGATAGTGAGGGAAGCCAGAGAGAAAACCCTTGGAGATAAGCCTTTTTCAAGAAAAGCCACAAAAAACTATAAAAAAAAAATCTTCCTTTTCAATTTTAAATTTGGCCCCCTGCAGAACTTCATCGAATTGGTCTTTTATAAACATTGGCATCTCTCTAGGGTTGAGGTCAGGGGAAGATGGTGGCCACACCATGAGTTTATCTCCTTTTATGCCTATAGCAGCCAATTACACAGAGGTATTCTTTGCAGCATGAGATGGTGCATTGTCATTTACGAAGATGATTTTGCTCCTGAAGGCACGTTTTTCCTTTTTGTACTATGGAAAAAAGTTCACAGTCAGAAACTCTATATACTTTGCAGAGGTCACTTTTACACCTTCAGGAACCTTAAAGGGGACTACCAGCTGTTTCCAAATGATTCCGGCCCAAAACATGACTCCTTCACCTCCTTGCTGACGTCACAGCCTTGTTGGGACATGGTGGCCATCCACCAACCATCTACTATTTCATCCATCTGGACCATCCAGGGTTGCTCAGCACTCATCAGTAAACAAGACTGTTTGAAAATTAGTCTACATGTATGTCACTGCAACCGTTTCTGCTGTGACACTGTTTGGGGCCGATAGTACTTTATGCACCACACCAAGCCTTTGAAGATCTACATCTGAGGTTCGAGGAATCCAGAGGCACCAGCAGCTTCAATATCTGTTTGCTGGTTAAGCCTTACTTTAGCAAGACTTCTCTATCCGATTGAACTTGCGCAAGAAAGCCTTCCTCATCCTGCCTTTATCACAAAAGCTGCACATGTCGAACCAAGAGATTACCAGTATCCGTAGCGCAGTCTATAAGGGAAGGTGTCAGAAAATAAATAATTTTTGTCATGTTTAAAATGTTTTGAAAGAACAGGCACAGAATATCTTTTTTTTAACTTTCACCAATTTTCATTTGTAAGGAAAGATTCATAGATCTCCGCTTTGCTTCCCCCCAGTGGAATTTACGACTAGCATAAACCACTAGAAGCTTGAATAATTTCAGCTAGTTTATTGGTTTTTGTCCCTTGATATCCCTTTGTCTTAATTACAGTCTTTAAAACGTCAAATTTCATAAGAACCCCTCACGGCACAACTTCATAAATCAATTTTGGTGTTACCTCTTACAGTTATAATGGATATTACTCTATATATCGGGATAAACAATCAAAATCTGGAATGGTTCTGAATTAGTACATCATAGAATATCATATTTATATCAATCTACGTGTAATTTCTGAGGGAAAACATGATGTTGCCTGTTTTGACATTGGCAGCGTCCCAACCAAAGATATGAAAATGGAGGTTTTTGAGAATTTTGATAGAGGTGGGTTTCAGAAGACCAGCACCAGAGAAGGTAACCACATGGGAGTTCCTGGATTTATGTCCATTACATAAAACATGAGTGTCCATTTCAGTTTCATTCCACCCTGGACGCAAAACGCAGATCTCCAGCTTGCATGAAGGTATCATGCACATTTCTGGGGAGCGCTGCCCACACTGGATCTGGATCAATCACACGCGTGGTAGATTTTGGCAATTTCTCAATTGTTCCTTTTATTTTATAACTGTTTTATGATGAAATTGCTCTTTGTAATATCTTTTGTAATTCTTTTTCGTATACACTTTGCAACTTTCTGAAAATAAACCTTTATACATTTTACTTATTTTAGTTTTATCTGTTATTGTACTTACAAGCACCTCCAGCTTTACACGTTACAGTAGGTTACCGATCCCCGTGAAAAGTGATCGGTGGTGAGAGCATAATGTTGTAGTTTATGTGATATTGTGGGCCCTGAAGATTATCTGGATCAGGGTATTCGAGGTAACTGCAGGAACTGTTTATATGATCATCCTGTCCATACACAGACCTTAGTAGATGACATAACTTAGAGCAGTGGGCTGCGTGTCTTATCTTCTGGCTATATCACTGGTTTGGCAGCAGGATAAGGGGTCCCAAGAGAGCGCAGGTCCTAAGTTTTTGTGCCACGTAGTTGTATTGCTGAGTCAAATGAATCAAGTTCTAATAATCACATAGAAATATCTAAGACTGCACACACAATGCAGGACATGAAGAGTTACGCAGAAATGATCAGTCCTCCTCCCCCCTCACTTCTCTGTCAGCAGTGAATAAGTCACACAACAGACAGATCACAGGACAGTGTAATGAAGTATTAATTTTTGGTGGGAGTGGGCAGCAGAGAACCCACTGTGATTGACAGAGGGAAGTAACCTTTTATTTTGAAGTTTACAGAAGACAGAAGGGGGTATAAATATAGAAATACATTAATAGAGAGAGCTTAGAGAAAGAAATTAGAAAATGACATCAATTACATATAGATTTTTACTCTGACAGTTTTTCTTTAAATATATCAATAATTAGAAAGCAATCTTGCCATTTAGTAAAAAATAATATCTCTGGTTCAACTGATAGCCTATCCAAATATGTCTCACTACCAAGAGAAGAAACATCACATGTTGGAACAAAGTAGTGAGCTGTCTCAAGACCTTCACAACCTTATTCTTACAAAACATGGGTGGCAAGGGAGCTCAGTGGTGAGCACTGCAGCTTTGCAGTGCTGGGGTCCTGGGATCAATTCCCACCAAGGACAACATCTGCAAGGAGTCTGTATGTTCTCAGCATTTTGTGTGGGTTTCCTCTGGAAACCCCGGTTTCCTCACACACTCCAAAGACATACTGATAGGATGTTATGTCTTGCAAATATATGTAAAGTGTCTTGCAAATGATTGTAAAGCGCTATGGAATTAGTAGCGCTATATAATTGAATAAATATTATATTATTATGAAAACATATCGACATTGGTTAAAGAAGAATTTCTAAACTATGAAGGTTTCAGTGAGCACTGTTGGGGGAGCCATAATCTGAACGTGGAAAGTACATTGTTACACCATAAACCAGCAACTACCAGGTGCTCTCTACAAGATTTCAGACTGTACTGTGGCACCCCGCAATGAGTGCGTCACAAGAGGGTATTGCAGCCATAAATGCAGCCGCAATATTCTCTGACACAGCAGTGATCTGGTTAACTTAGAAATCCAACCCTGCATGCATCACCTAGAACAGAGGGCCAATCCTAGGTCTTGGTGGGCGGAGTGCTAGGGAAGTGTGTAGGAGAACAGACCCTTAGTCATAGAGAGAAGGGATCTAGAACTTGACCTGAGCAGTCTAGAACTTGGAGTAGGAGCGGGGGCTCCGCACCCCGTGCAGCCCCGGCCGTCACCGGTCGGGTGTCAGCACCTGAGGCCTCAACAACCGGGAATGGGCATCATCACCACGGGTTCCAAAAGACTCCCGTGCCCACAAACCACAGCCGGTTCACTGGTACCGAAGCTGGCAGCAGTTCACCTCTGCTACGCGAACCAGAAGCGTGGAGGAGCAGCTTCACAGGAGCACCCCACCACCAGCCAACTTCCAGTCGTCTAACCAGCGGTGTACCCACCGAGGGACCCAAGGCTCCCCAAAACATCCACAACGTACAACTTGAATAGGGCATTGAAGCAGCCTCCCCGTACCCGATTTGGTATTCCTGGGCGACGATGACAAATCACTTAGCTAGAATGGAGGAACACTACGGATCTCTGAGGGACACTATCACTGCTGAGTCCACCCGGTCTACTACCCGTAAGCTGTATACCATGTACTGCCTGCTGGTTACAGTAAAGACCCGTTGCAGAGACTTTCTGTGTCCGTGCTTCCTTATGAACTGTCCGTCCGCACTACAAGGTAACCGCAGCTGCCGCACAACATCTTAAGCAGCTCCAGCCTCCGGGGATCACCGCTCAGCCTGTGGGGAGCGTTCCATCTTGCTGCTGTCCATCCCCCGGAGGTTCTGCAGCGTCGGTAACGATTACCGAAACTACTCATAGGTGGCGTCACGAATAAATTAAACCCCTTTAATCTGTTCCACCAAGACGTCTTCAACCCTTTTGATCTGCACTACACCGGGCCCCACTACCGGCAGGCGCGGTCCACGCGTGACAAGGAGAAAGGAAGCATCGCCTGTCTAAACCGGAGTCCCGGCCACGGTGAGTCAGTACTATAATGAAGCAAAGTACAGTTCCCAGCAATTAAATTGAAGGAAAAGCAGCTATTGAAATACTGCACATCTTGGACTACTTTACGTCTATACAATCCTATAGTATTTGCCTGTAAAGCGATGCTCAGTTTTGTCAGCAGTCTTGAATTTATAACCAACAGCTAGATCAATTATTAACAATAGTTAGTGCCAGCAATTCTCAGTGCAAAGGAATCTACTAAATTAATATAGATTCATTGCTCATGGCACTTGAGAGACATAAAAACAATAAAATCTGAGACTAGCATAGCGCAGTGTGCCTGAGGCAAATTAGACTTTCTCATCATATTTAGAGAAGTGGCATTCCTACTTATTACGCTTGTCTGAAAGCTTTTAAGGTAACGCTATTCATGGTAGGCCGATAACAATGGCCTGAAAACTTGTGTAGGTTTCTATCTATTGCTATAAAGCTATCATTAGGAGTGTTCTCATAAATATTTGTTGCCAAAAAATTGGGTGCACCTTTTTAAGCTGTATTTACTCTAAAAATGAACAAGCAGAAGAATACCAGGCACGAGAAATTAACGAGCGTGATGTTGGCAACTTATTGTGACGTCAGATAGAAATATGGAGGGGTTGCAGGAAAAAGGTCTCTGAAATCCCCATATGTCGTCTTTCTGTACTGCAGAGCTTCAAAAGGGGAATTTACACTGCAAGATAATTGAAATGCGCGTTTTAAACAATGTTGTTTCACGATTATCTTGCAGTGTAAACAGGCTGCCTATCACTACACGAACAAGAAAAATCCCGGAGGTCATACAAAATACTAGATGTAGTAGTTTTTGATGTGGGGTGTATTCATTTTTTTAATGACCCCGTCTAAATGTGGCACCCCGGGGTCTGATTGCCACAATACAAGCTTGGAAGCAAGGCAAGACATCCACCAGGTAACACACACACCCAATACCTTCCTGACTCCAGGCCAGAAGGGTGAGCTCTAAAGCCTGGGTTCAGGGCAGGTCCCCTATAAATTCTGGTCTGAGGGAGGGGTCAGGCAGTTCAGTTCCCGGGAGGACTGTAGAAGACACCCTACGGATGGAGCCACGCCAGGCTCGTCGTAGAGACTGACCGGACAGTGTGTGAGACCCTTGGTGAGGGTCTAGGGAAGTGGAGGCCTAGGTCCGGGGAGTGGAGCCAGTGCCGGTTCGCCCCAGTACCTAGTGCAGTACGGTCACCGGAGACCGAGGTCGCCAGGAATTCCACATCCAGCAACCAAACCCGGAGGGTGGGTGATATCATGTTGCCTGCCCCACCTAAGGCTAGGAGACACAGCAGCATTATAGAACTCAGGAGACCCAGCTAAGATGGGGAACAATCAGAGAGTTTACACCGCCTGTCACACTGCTGTAGCAGACTACAGGAGGCCTCAGCACTGCTACACGCAGCCAGGGCCCACAGAGACTGAAGCAGTAGATAAACCCCAGAACTTGCTGGAGTGGGTCACCCCACCTTGCTTCCAAGCCCAAATCCCTGACAACAGCTTTGGACAGTACCAGGACAACTTTACTACTAAGTAAAAGGGAGAGAACTGTTCTGTCTGTGTCTGTTTATTCCTCACATGCTGAATCCTGCACCCCCAACGTTCTCCATTCACAAAAACTGCATCTCCTACTCCTGCTCTGGGGAACACCAAGCCCTACCCGTGGAGGGCTTACCATTCTGGCTGCCGCCTTCATCATCATTCCCCAGAGGCCTGGACAGCAGCGGTGGCTTTACTAGCCACAAACCATGGGTGGCATCACAAACTACTTTTACAAACTTTATTTCCCCTTTTCCTTTAACTCCCTTTTATTGCTGCACCTGCGCATACGAAGCCGGGTCACCTTAAAGTGACATTTCTGAAGAGAGGGCCCGATTCTGAGTACCCCTGTCCCGGGGTGCGACATAGACATATGACGGTTTGATTTATGCGGGATTTATGCGGGATGAGTAAGCAAATACCGAATATGTATATATATATATTTTTTTTATTTAATTTCTGACAAAACATTCAGAAATTTGTATGATGAAAATGTCTCCTTTGTCGCTATTTACCAAGACCCTTAACATTTTTATTTTTCAGGATCTTGGACTGTGTGATGGCTTATTTTTTTGTGCCCAGAACTGACGTTTATACTGATACTCTTTTTGGGTAGACACAATGTTTTGATTACCTCTTATTGTATTTTATTGCAATGTTGCAGTAGCAGAAAAAAAATTTGCTTCTGTCATTTTAATTATTTTTTTCAATACACTGCTTATTGATCGGATGCATTTATTTTATATTTTGATCGATCAGACATTTCTGAACTCTGTGACACCAAATATGTGAATTTTTCTTTCTTTATTTTTGTTTATTTTCAATAGGGCAAAAAGGGGTAATTTTAACATGAGTTTTTTCTAAATATTTTTTAAAAACTTTTTAAAATTATTTATTGTATTTACTAATCTTCTTAGGGGACTTTAAGGTGCGGTTGTCCAATTACCTCTGCTATACAGGGTAGTGAATTAGCTCTATTCTATACAGTAGAAATCATGATCTCTTATGAATGTCAGCGCGCAGCCGCACTCACTGGAAGATAGTCATTGCAAATACAGGGGGCATCAGCTGAGCCCTAGCTGTCCTGACAAACTACTGACGCTCCTCCATGATGTCACAACTGTTCCAATGGAAAGGGAGAATGGCGTGATCTCCGCCAGCGCATGTTAAATCCCACTGTCAGAGAATGGAAGGCTCAAGTTGGCTGATTAGATCAATCGGCAAATGTGGGGAAAGATGTGGGCTTGGCATGCAAGCCCACATCAAAGTAAGGGTGCACAATATGTGAAGGGGTTAACCTAACTATCATGTTTTTGGTTAAAGTAATGTTCCATGAAACTCAATCCTGTAAAAATGTTAAAATTATCCTTGTGTTTAGTGAAATATTGTATGTTTGTCTCAGTATATACACAATTAAAATTGTACCAAAAGATGAAATATTTTACCCAAAAAATTATTGCAATTACATGTTTTTCGTACTGTATACATGTTTATTTGCTTTATGTGTACTGGAACAACACAAAAATAAAAATCTGAGAAAAAAAGGGAAATTGGACATACTTTCGAACTGAACACCCAAAATGGGTCATACAAAATTGTTGGCACCCTCAATTTCATATTTGGTTGCACACCCTTTGAAATAAATAACTGCAATCAACCGCTTCCTATAACCATCATCAAGCTTTTTACACCTCTCAACTGGAATTTTGGACCACTCTTCATTTGTAAACTGCTCCAGATCTCTTATATATGAAGGGTGACTTTTCTCAACAGCAATTTTAAGATCTCTCCACAGGTATTTAATGGGATTTAGATAACCACTCATTGCTGCCATTTCAGTACTCTCCAGCACATTGTCTCCACTATATTTGGATGCTTCTTGAATTATGTCAGTGTGCTGAAGGAAGACCCATGACCTAGGAAGAAAATCTACCTTTCTGACACTGGGCACTACATTGTTATGCTCAATCCTCTGAAAATCTTCAGATTTCTTGATGCGTTGCACACAGCCAAGGCACCAAGTGCTAGAGGTAGCAAAACAACCCCAAAACCTCTGTAAGCCTCCACCATATTTGTCTATAGCTACTGTGTTCTTTTCTTTCTTGGCCTCATACCATTTTTGGTAAACAGAATGATGTATTTTACCAAAAAGTTCAATCTTTGTCTCATCTGTCTGCAAGAAGGATTTTGGTTTGCATTCATTTTGGCAAAGTGCAGTCTAGATTTTTTATGTCTCTGTCAGCAGTGGGGTCCGCCAGGGTCTCCCACCAGAACATTTAATTTCATTCAAATGTCGACAGATAGTTCATACTGACACAGATGCACCCTGAGCCTGCAGGACAGCTTGAGTTTCTTTAGTACTTGATTGGAGCTGCTTATCCACCATCTAGACTATCCTGCATTGCAACTTTTCATCAATTTTTCTCTGCTGTTCACGTCCAGGGAGATCGGATACAGTGCCATGGGTTGTAAATGTTTTCATTATGTTGTGCATTGTGGACAAAGTAACATCAACATCTCTGGATATGGACTTTTTTCAACAATTTTTGTTCTAAAGCAGTGGCGTAACTGGAAACTCATGGGCCCCTAGGCAAACGTTCCTATGGGGCCCCCAATTATTGCAAATCTTTAACAGCAATATCATTTTCTATAGGCCTGAATATATGTTTGTAAACATTTACAGATCAGTGGTTAATAAAGTATTTGTTTACAAGGGTGGACCAAAGCAAAAAATGTGCCCTGAGATATCTGTAAAGGTACCTTTACACGCCGCCACTATCCCTGGCAACCGGTATCAACCATACGTGCACGCGCACGTTTTTAACGGCTGCTAATGATCGCCGATACGCATGTACACGCCGGAATTGCGTTGTCAACCAAGATATCGTGGTTCCCGGAAGTTGCCACAGATCCCACAAATTAGAGAAGCATCACATGATTTTTCTAACAGTGCAATACTTTTGTCCACCCCCTTTTTTATGTTTGGTGTGGAACTATATCCAATTTGGCTTTAGGACAATTCTTCTTGTGTTTTTTTCATTGAAGACAAATTAAATGAAGATAATAATACCAAAGAATTTGTGATTGCAATAATTTTCAGGAAGAAACTAAGTATTATCTGACAGAATTGCAGGGGTGTCAATACTTTTGGCCAACACTGTACCCCTGACAGACCTACATGCTTATATAAATAGTTTGGGGGTTACATCCTGCTGAAAGATTACCTTAAAAATGATAAAACACTAAACTGCAGACTTTCTAAAAAGCCAAAATTATTGCCAGTCTCAGAACTTTGGCCACGACTTTATATTCAGTTTATTAGCAATAGCTTTTTGTTAAACAACACTTTACGCAAAGGTTTAAATTTAGTACCTGAACATTTGTACAAGTTTTGTACCCAATAACTGTTCAATAGATTACGCTCTCCATAAATAGCAGCAACTGGCTTTCAGGAAGATAATGTGCTCCGGGATCAATATTTATTTATGCACTTGCTTTTTTTAAAGCTCTAATTTGTGTACTGTTGAGTTACAGAGCTCTTACTTTACAGAAGGCTTTAATTTGTTGGGTAGCGCTTAATGCTACACTTTTAAATTTGTATACAATAGTCCCTTTTTATTTGAGAACAGGATTAAAAGCCTTTCATGCGATGGAATAAAAACTAGTTCTTTAAATCAACGCAGGAGATCTCAATTTTAGTTTCATTATGTTTTAATGGCAAAGTGAGTTAGAAACCTCAAACAAAATGTTTTCAATGGATTATTCAAAGTGTAGATTTGCTGCAAATCTCTGTAAATATAATGATGTACTTTTTATTGTTATCCCTATTATTATTACTATTATTATTTTAAGGCACCATTAATACCAGGGTGCTGTATATGTTAAAAAAGACACATACATATAACATATAAAATACAATAAATAGTAACATACTGTTAAAAGAGAAGTATGGGACTCTACACTCATGGTCTTACAATCTATAGGATATTGGGGCAGGAGGTAGAAGGTCGGCAGGTTTGGGACAGCTCTTGTAGTAGTCAGGTGGCACAGGGTTATTGCAGGCTGTAGTCTTTCCTGAAAAGAGGAGTTTTCAGGATGTACCTGCAGATTGGGACACAATCGATCACTGAGAGGCACTAAATATCAGAGAATGGGTTATTTTTTGTGAAAATCAAGAACAGATACAGATGCATGAATATGGATCTAAGCAATCAGATTTGAGAGATGCTGGAATCATTGGTTCAACTAGAAACACACATTTTCGTGAATCAGAGAGATGAAATATAGGATCAGAATGTCCTAAAGATAAAATAGAACATTTAGCTAATGAGATTACAATTTTAGTGTGTTTGTGTATTTGTAATGGGCACTTAATAAATTGCACTTAAAGAGAATTTGTCACATTTGACATATCTAAAGTATTAATATCAGCATACAGGTTATAGAATGCTGAAAAAAGTCATACCTGTCTGCCTCGTGTCAGGTGCCTTGTTGTAGATAAATCATCTTTTATCGCTTTAAATAAATGAGCTATTCCATTTTATGGGCAGAATGATGTCCGTAAGTTAGTGCTGCCTCTTCACTTCACTATCATATGAATGGCCTCCCATAATCGTCACTCTGTCCCTGTGACGTCAGACGCTTGTCATGTCATTTTGCACCTGGGCATCCATTTCATTTTATTCCTCCTCAGTGTTCCGCCCTTCTGTGAGTATTGACTTCAAGACAGAGCATTGTTAAAGGTGTTGTCCAGTACTTTAACATTGATGACTTGTTTTTAGGTTATCATTGTTTGATCCAGTTCCACCGGTGAGAACTACTCAGTTGTGGAGCTCAGCAACTCTGTCACCTGTATAGTGGCTGTGGGTGGTTAATGCACATCCGCCCCTTATTCAAATCAGTAGGGGGCAGATATGCATGATGTGTCTGCAACCACTATTGCTTCGATGGAGCTGTGTTATGCAGCTCCGCAACTGAGCAGTTTGGCCAGCATTGGCACCGTAAACAGCTGATCGCTCCCTACTTGTCAAACATGGATAACCTGTCCTAAGTTTACAGTAGAGATTACATTAGGAAATACGTTTTTTGGTTTGAGGAAAGCAGAACATTTTATACCAGGTTCCCCTTGCCATTGGTCCCATAAAATCAGCACAATCTGCCCCAGTTGGAAATGAGGAAAGCGGCACGGTGGCTAAGTGGCTAGCACTGCAGTCATGCAACATCAGCAAGGAGTTTGTATGTTCTCCACATGTTTGCATGGATTTCCTCCAGGTTCTCTGATTTCCTCCCACACTCCAAAGGCATACTCATAAGATGTTTACAGTTTGAGCTCCAATACGGACAGTGTTGATGATTTATGTAAAGCGCTTTGGAATTAATAGGGCAATATAAGTGAATAAATATTATTACTTTAAATATTATTTGGAATTGTGTTCTTTTTTAGCATTCCTTTTATGATTCTCTGAATACAAAGCAAATGAAACTGTTAAAAAGTTCCACATTAAGTAATTTTGTTAGAAATCACAATTGATAACAATACCTATTGTTAAATTAAGAATGAATTACCGTATATACTCGTGTATAAGCCGACCCGTGTATAAGCCGACCCCCCTACTTTTGCCCCAAAAACTGGGAAAACTTATTGACTCGCGTATAAGCCAAGGGTGGACTCCAGCACAGGTATACAACCCCCAGCAGTGAGGTATACAGCCCCCAGCAGTGTGGTATACAGGCCCTCCCAGTGGTATACAGGCCCCAGTAGTATCGCATACAGCAGGCCCCCGGGGGTACAAACAGCAGGCCCCCGGGGTACATACAGCAGGCCCCCGGGGGTATATACAGCAGGCCCCCAGGGGTATATACAGCAGGCCCCCGGAGGTACATACAGCAGGCTCCCGGGGGTATATACAGCAGGCCCCCGGGGGTACATACAGCAGGCCCCCAGGGGTATATACAGCAGGCCCCCGGGGGTACCCAGCAGCCCCCTGGGGTATCCAGCAGCCCCCTGGGGGTATCCAGCAGCCCCCAGGGGGTACCCAGCAGCCCCCAGGGGGTATCCAGCAGCCCCCTGGGGGTACCCAGCAGCCCCCACGGGGTGCCCAGCAGCCCCCAGGGGGTACCCAGCAGCCCCTTGGGGGTATCCAGCAGCCCCCTGGGGGTACCCAGCAGCCCCCAGGGGGTACCCAGCAGCCCCCAAATGCTGGCACTCGCCCCCCTTGTAAGGGCCCCCCCCGCTGCTTCTCTTACCATCCCGGTCTTCTGCTCAGCGCTGCTCCTCGGTGCTCCGTCCTCGCTGCTCCCGTCCTGCTACATCCGGGATCTCTGGCCGTCGCGCGATGACGTCATATGCCTGCGACGGCCGGAGATCCCGGATGTAGCAGGACGGGAGCAGCGAGGACGGAGCACCGAGGAGCAGCGCTGAGCAGAAGACCGGGATGGTAATATAAGCAGCGGGGGGGGCCCTTACAAGGGGGGAGAGTGCCAGCATTTGGGGGGCATATATGCACTGCTTCCCCCTGCCGCTGATTGACAGGGGGAAGCAGTGCATATATAATGAGCGGCCCCACGTGACGGGGCCACTCATACAGCAGCCTCCCCCCGCCTCCTCCAGCCTCCACAGCCCCCAGCACGCAGCCTACCGTATAGACCCGTGTATAAGCCGAGGGGAGACTTTTCAGCCCAAATTTTGGGCTGAAAAACTCGGCTTATACACGAGTATATACAGCAAAGTGCTATACTTGCTCTTTTTTTCTACAGATGGTCTGATAAAACATAATGAAGTTTGGAACTTGTGATTTTGATAAGAAAGCCATATAAATATTTTGCATTGATGATTCCAAGCACTTCATACATGGGAATCTTACCGAACCTCTGCTAAGCTACGGACAAACTGGTACGTTCTGAAAAGTAAAGATTACACTGAAATACTGTTTACTATAAATTCGATACATAATTCATATCTTTCTAAAGAAGAAACCTTTCCAAAACAGACATGAATGTCTATTAACAGTTATCAATGTACGACCACGTGTGCTGGGGAAATAAATGTTACGTCGGTTTATACTTTCACTCTTTATGTTGGTAGTAAAATGGAAACAGCTGTCCCGAAGATGACTGAAATATCACCGCATGACAAATGTGCTTTGCAAACTGTCATAATTTCAATGATATGAACTGTAATCTCTTTCTGGCAAGGGAACGGCCAGGTTCAGCGAACATATGCCTGATACAAGCCATTTGGGGGAGACTGCAGTAAATAGAAAAAGGAAACATGTTTATGTGCAGAGAATAGAAGTAATAGGAGACATCCAGAATGATTTTCTATAAAAAGCTGAATTGAAATGGAACGTCTTATACATTTCATTTTTGTGCGCAGTAATTAAAACGAATCTGTAGAAAGAGAAATAATGTTGTTTTCTTAATGATTACCAATATTTATTTTAGCTCATCCATTCAATATACTTTTAATCTCCACTGAAACAGGGCAGTTTGGGTTTAAAGTATATAAGGATACCCATTTATTTATGAAAGACCCCCAAGGTTTGTACAAATTACACTGGTCAACAGCATTTTTGGTGCCAAAGATATTTCATTGAATTTAGGGTAACTTTGGGGTGCTGATTCTGAATATGTCATCAGTTTTGCCAGATTGGCTCAAGTTTTTGAGATTTTTCGTAAAATGTGTAAAAAAAAAGACGTAATTTGCTACACGCGCATTAACTTTATTGATATTGTCATGAATACAATAAATTTAACAAAGTAAATGTTGATTTTAGTTTATTTTAACTAGTTTTAGAAAGTAATCTTCAAAAATGAACAAGACATGAAATATAGACATTTAATCGCTGGAAAAGCGCTTTTTATATGATTTTCTTCTATGTGAGCTATTGGGCAGTCACGCTGTAGATTCCAGCAGTAATCAGCCATCATATGTCTGTCCCATCTGCCTTGGTACCTTTCCTCCATCACCATAATATCCTGATGAAATCTCTCCCCTTGTTCTTCGCTAAAATCTCCAAGGTTTTCTGGAAATCTGTCCAAGTGACTGTGAAGATAATGCAATTTAATGCTCATGTGTACACCCAGATTTCTAAATCTCAATAGCATGTTTTGTACCAGTTCTTCATAATTGTCTGCCTTTTGATTTCCCAAGAAGTTCTTCACTACCAACACAAAACTACACCATGCAGCAGCTTCAATGTCATTCATTTCCTTAGGAAAATTTGAATCTTTAATGAGTTTCCGAATTTGAGGACCATCAAAGATTCCTGCCTTCAGTTTTTCGCTACTAAGACCAGGGAAAGATCTGCAGATGTACATGAAGCAATTACCATCTTTGTCTAATGCCTTGACGAACTGCTTCATTAATCCTAACTTTATGTGAAGTGGTGGTAGAATGATTTTTTCCCTGTCCACCAAAGGTTCGTTCACTATGTTTGATGCTCCTACTGTCAAGGTGTCCCTTGGAGGCCAATTCAGTTTCTCCCAGTGCTGATGTTTTGCTCTACTATCCCACATGCAGATGAAGCAAGGATACTTTGTGTATCCACTTTGCTGTCCAAGTAAAAAGTTGACCATTTTTAAATCAACACATATCAGCCACGAATGTTCATGGTAGCACAGTTTCTCCAAGACCATTTTGACATTTTGGTATTGTTCTGCAAGTTTAGTTGAGTGAGCTACTGGAAGAGATGCACACTGATTGCCATTGTTCAACAAAACACATTTCAAACTCCTTTTAGAACTATCTATGAAAAGCCTCCAGTCTACAGGACGATATACTTGTAAACCCATTTGCAGCATCAGGCCAGGAATATCCTTACAATATACAAGTAGGTCATCTTCACAGAAAAATGGAAGAAGTGCTTCTTCTCTGGTCCTGTAAGATGTAATTTTAGTTCCAGGCGTCAGACAATTTTTTTCACTTAGCCTTGAAGCTAAAAGTTCGGATGCACTTTTTGAGAGGTTGAGGTCTCTTATTAGATCGTTGAGCTCTCCTTGGGTAAATTGCGTAGGTGTTCTGAAACTTCCTTCATATTCTAGTTCACTTCCAGAACTAATGCTTAGCTCCATACCCTGCATTTCATCATCATCATCAGGTGGGGGAAGGTCAGGTAACATGGTAAACACAGGTACAGGCACATCTTCACAATGAGGGACAGGCCTTCTTGCAGATTCCATGTTAGGATACTCCCATTTTCGTTTCTTATGCTTATTGAATCCTTGTACTTGCACTGCACAGAAATAACAGTCATCATGATGATTTTTTTGCTCTCTCCACACCATTGGAACACCAAATTTGAAGCTTGTTCTTTGTCCTTTGCTCCATTTTCGTAATAATTCGATACATGCTTTGCACACTATGTGTGGTGCCCAAAACTTGTCTTGGTCCCCAAGCATAACCCCAAAATAGGCAAAATACACTTTTTTAACGAAGTCTGTTATGTTTCTTCTATGTTTTGGCAGTGTATATTCACCACAAATGTAACAGAATGAGTCTGGATCGTTAAGACAACTTCTTCTTGATGAGTTCATGCTTTTCACTGGAAAACAGACAACAACATAAAGTTAGTGCAAAAATCAAGCTATGAACAAACTTTTAGAACACTAATTAACACAAAACTATATTGAGAACTGCTCAGTTCAAGTACTAATCCAAAGAAATTAATGAGATGATGCGTCGCATTTACCAACAAGTGCTATAAATAAGATACCAAAAATCTCAAAAACTTGAGCCAATCTGGCAAAACTGATAGCATATTCAGAATCAGCACCCCAAAAATACCCCAAATTCATTAAAATATTTTGGACACCAGAAAAAAAATGTTTTTTTGTTGACCTGTGTTATTGACAGATGAGAACCCTTAACAAAACGAGCTGTCAAGCATTTGAGGTTTCCGGGATGTCACTGTTTTATATATCTTAGGGTGCTTTCACACTAGCGTTTTTTTCAAATCGCGGCAGATGCGGTGAAAACAACGCATCTGCCGCGATTAACGCATAACCGCGACACTTGCGGCACACTTGCGGTAAGCCTCATGCAATGTTTATGGGGCTTGCGGTAAGGGTGCGGCAGGTGCGGCAAGTGCGGTTTCGGCACTTGCGGCAGGTGCGGCCACGAAAAAAAACGCAGTCAGCAGCGGTTTTTTCACCGCATCTGCCGCGATTTGAAAAAAAACGCTAGTGTGAAAGCACCCTTATGTGGCTTTTATGATGATCCTGGAGGAAGAGAAATATGTAGTCTCTTCTCATTTGCGGTTAGTTGATACCTAAAAACATGCACAATTTGTTTCTAGATCCTTGAATGGTCTGGTTTTAGAACTAATAATTTGAGTCAAGATGAGTGGCTGGCCTAAAGGAATTACAGAAGGCTGGGGAAATAGTCATAAACTCAAGCAACAGGAAGGATGTAGGTTTATCGACAGTATGTTAAAGACAGTGCTATAAGGGAGGGATCTTATTGTAACTCCAACATGATCCTTAAGAGTGAACTCCGGGGAGCTAAAAAATGTTGTATGATCCCTACACTCCTAGACTATAATGTTGAGCTGCCTGTTACACTTGTACAATGTTTAGAATTAATATAACTCAGTTATTCACTAATGCTGCTTACCAGTCACCACTCCCATAGGGGTCAATACGTCACTCCTGAGTGAGCAGCTCTCCACCCTCCGTCTGCAGTGAGCATCTGTTCTCCCAGAACAAACACTTCCTCCTTCAATCATATGGGTGTCATGTCACATTAAGGTCTTATTAACACAGGTCTCACCACTGTTCTCTACACAGAAACAGATCTCCAGACTCCATCTTAGTACAGGACCTTATGTGACATCATGCTCACATGATTGACTGAGGAATAAGGAAGTGTTGTACAGCACTGATGCTCACTGCAGAGGGAGGGAGGAGAGCTGCTCAATGAGGAGTGACGTATTGATCTCAATGGAAGTGGTGACAGGTAAGCAGCATTAATGAATAACTGATATACATTAATCCTAAACATTATACATGTGTAACAGGCAGCTTAGCAATATAGTCAAGGAGTTCAGGGAGCATACAAAAATGATTTTTTTTTCTCCCCGGAGTTCCCCTTTAATGCCAGTGTGATGAATATTCTATTTTTGATATTGTTCTTACATTCAATCACAAATGACAACTGATAATGGTTTTATTAGCCAAAATAAATATAAATATTTGCAGGTACAAAAACTTGCCCATGATTTATGTTTTATGCAAGGCTCACAAGGACAGCCATTTACCACAATGCTGCCCCATCATTTTGGGAGTTCAAGTTCAAACTGATAACATTGAGTGTTTCATTAATTTTAAAATCAAAGGTCTGGTGAGTTTGTCCTCATTCAGGTGATGTGCTTTCTAGGTTGAATGAGTTGTACATACTAAGAGGGTCTCTCTTAGTCCGGAGACACACTTTGCAAGATGCATGCAAGATACTTGCATGAGTCTCACATGACTCGCTCAGACAGCACCCTTCTCTCGGGAGAGGAGCGCATAAACTGCATAGAAATACAAGCAGCTGATGCACTCCTATCTAGAGAGACTGATCATTCTGGGTGAGTCATGTGATACTCATGTAAGTATCTCACATGCATCTTGCATAATGTGTCTCCGGTCGTAGTGGGTCTATACATGAAATAAGTACACAATTCTTAAGAAATAGCCAGTGGCAGAGATGTTGCTGGAATTCATGCTAATGCACAACATTATTTCTTTTGAAAATAAATACTATATCTAGGATGCATGCACTGTGGTGGGGCGCATATCGTGTGTGTGCCTCCAACTGGGATATTATAATTGATGAAAGTCTGTCCCTCAGAATAGCTTAAAGTGATCCTAAACCCAGAAACTGACCCCCCCGTATCTTTAGACCTGTCCCTGCACCCCCTCTTATCATTTCTAGCCATCCCTTTTGCAGAAAAAATCGCTTTTGTAAAGTAAGAGAAAAAGTTATATTACTTTGTCCTGTGTGAGTTCTCTGTTTCTGAGCAAGCCGCAATGAGCGGGACCTGTGTGCTGCTGCCTTGTAATTATGCACGCCCCTCTCTGCTTCTAAGAGCCTGACCGCGTCATGAAAGGGGCGGGGCTAAATTGTGTCATGACGGAGCTCCGCCCCCTTTCATGACGCGGCCAGGCTCTTGGAAGCAGAGAGGGGCGTGCATAATTACAAGACAGCAGCAGACAGGCCCCGCCTATTTGCGGCTTGCTCAGAAACAGAGAACTCACACAGGACAAAGTAATATAACTTTTTCTCTTACTTTACAAAAGCAATTTTTTCTGCAAAAGGGATAGCTAGAAATGATAAGAGGGGGTGCAGGGACAGGTCTAAAGATATGGGGGGGTCAGTTTCTGGGTTTAGGATCACTTTAAAAAATATGTGTCTTTTTAGTATAGATTGATAATTAAATAAAAATCAAGAGTGCTCAGGGGATGATTCCTTTTATTGGCTAACTGATCAGATAACAACCCCTACGCACTCTCAATTTTTCTATCTACTGAGCAATACTGAACAAGGATATATATACTGTAATTTTCAGATTATAAAACACAGTTTTATTCCCCCAAATTTTGAGGAAAAGTGGGGGGTGCATTTTATAATCTAAATTTACTTTCTGTGCTGTAGGGAGGGGGGTGGCAGCTCTGGAGTGGTGTCTGGGGGCTGGAGGAGGATGGCTGCGGGCTGCAGAGGTGGCAGGAGGTCACATGCTCCCACTCATTAGCCTCATTTTATATGCATTGCACCTGCTGTCCATCACCTCGGTGCTGAAACCGTGCCAAGATATGGACAGGGGAGCAGGCATATCACATGTGCCTGCAGTCCCCCCCATCCTGGATATGGCCCCTAATCACTGTGTATGCCACCTCATGCTGCTGCCCACACTAAAATAACAAACATTTTCAACTTACCTCTCCGGCACTTGCCTCTGTCTCTCCCTGCTTTTCGCACTTCCTGGGTCCCGTGGAAGCTGGTCATGTGATCGGCACACCAGAGTGATGTCATCAGTGCATGCCCTGATCACATGACCAGCTTGCACGGGATACATGAAGTGCAGCAAAAGCAGGGAGAGAAAGGAGGCAAGTGCCGGAGAGGTAAGTTGAAAGTGTCTTATTTTAGTGTGGGCAGCAGCATGGGGGGAATACACCGTGATGGGGGTTATATCCAGGATTGGGGGATGGCATATCCATCAAGGGGGAAGTGTGCCTGCACAGGGAGATGTGTGCCATCACAGGGGGGACGTGTGCCAGCAAAGGGGGCATGTGCCCACATAGGGGGACATGTGCCAGCACAGGGGGGCCATATCCAAGATAAGGGGGCCATTTCCAGAATGAGGGGGCTATATCCCAGGATGGGAGGACATATATACCAGGATGGGTGGGAACATGTACCAGGATGAGGGACATATAAACTGATTGTAAGATGGACACTGACATTCTAAAATCAACCCCCTTTAACATTAAAAATGATTTTCTTTATCTTCTTCTTCACCAAATTTGGGGTGTGTCTTATAAGGCAAAAAATACAGTATATATTTTTGCTGCCGACGTATCTATAATGTGTTCATAATATGGACAGGCTGGCACTTCTAAACAACTTGAAAAACCTCTACAGCAACTTAATTCCAACTATTATAATATTCACTTAGCATATGCAGTCAGTGAGAAAGAAATATGCTTTGTTGATATAAAGAAATGGAAGCGAAATTCATACACACACTGTTAGAATGCCGAAAGCAGACCAGCCTCAGATTAAGGCTGGCTTCACACCACTGTGTGATCCGGTCCGGGGCTGTCCAGGATGACCCTGACAGCCTCGGACCAGATCAGCACACAGAACCGGAGGGCCAAATGTGCCCTCCGGTCCTGTGTGCAGCCGGACGCAGCCACAGCTGCTAATGATTCAGGACCGTGGCTGGCAGGGAGCTAGCCGTGGACCTGAAAGATCAATGGAGTGCAGCCGCCAGTGTCTGGTTCCCGAATCCTCCCGATCCGGGGCAATCCGGCCCCATAGGCTCCCATGTTAGGAAGCGCCAGATTGCCCTGGATCCGGGAGGATCCGGGTGAATCTAGGCGAATCCGGGATCCGGCAAATTGGGGAGATTTTTCTCCCCGGACTCAAAAATGTTGCAAGCAACATTTTTATGTCCGGAGAGAATAATCCGTAGGTGTTCTATGGAATTCAGGTCTGGACTTATTGCTGGCCACCTTAGAAGTCTCCAGTGCTTTCTCTCAAACCATTTTCTAGTGCTTTTTGAAGTGTGTTTTGAGTCATTGTCCTGCTGGAAGACCCATGACCTCTGAGGGAGACCCAGCTTTCTCACACTGGACCCTACATTATGCTGCAAAATTTGTTGGTAGTCTTCAGACTTCATAATGCCATGCACACGGTCAAGCAGTCCAGTGCCAGAGGCAGCAAAGCAACCCCAAAACATCAGGGAACCTCCACCATGTTTGACTGTAGGGACCGTGTTCATTTCTTTGAATGCCTCTTTTTTTCTCCTGTAAACTCTATGTTGATGCCTTTGCCCAAAAAGAGAGAACATTCTTCCAAAACGTTTTAGTCTTTCTCAGGTAAGTTTTGGCAAACTCCAGCCTGGCTTTTTTATGTCTCGGGGTAAGAAGTGGGGTCTTCCTGGATCTCCTACCATACAGTCCCTTTTCATTCAGATGTCGACGGATAGTACAGGTTGACACTGTTGTACCCTCAGACTGCAGGGCAGCTTGAAATTGTTTGGATGTTAGTCGAGGTTCTTTATCCACCATCCGCACAATCTTGCGTTGAAATCTCTCGTCAATTTTTCTTTTCCGTCTACATTTAGGGAGATTAACCACAGTGCCATGGGCTTTAAACTTCTTGATGACACTGCGCATGGTAGACACAGGAAGATTCAGGTCTTTGGAGATGGACTTGTAGCCTTGAGATTGCTCATGCTTCCTCACAAATTGGTTTCTCAAGTCCTCAGACAGTTCTTTGGTCTTCTTTCTTTTCTCCATGCTCAATGTGGTACACACAAGGACACAGGACAGAGGTTGAGTCAACTTTAATCCATGTCAACTGGCTGCACGTGTGATTTAGTTATTGCCAACACCTGTTGGGTGCCACAGGTAAGTTACAGGTGCTGTTAATTACACAAATTAGAGAAGCATCACATGATTTTTCTAACAGTGCCAATACTTTTGTCCACCCCCTTTTTTATGTTTGGTGTGGAACTATATCCAATTTGGCTTTAGGACAATTCTTTTTGTGTTTTTTTTCACTGAAGACAAATTAAATGAAGATAATAATACCAAAGAATTTGTAATTGCAATCATTTTCAGGAAGAAACTGAGTATTATCTGACAGAATTGCAGGGGTGTCAATACTTTTGGCCAACACTGTATATATTGGAAAAGCCCCCAAATTGATGCCATAATGAAAACAGTACCCCTCAACATATTCAAAACTGCTGTCACGGAATTAATTAACCCTTCTGGTGCTTTACAGAATTTAAGGCAAAATAGCATGACTGAAAGAATAATGTTATTTTCACCACCTAAATGTTACTGACTTTTTGAACAGGCTACTATTGCCAGCAACTCTAAGTCCATTATTTGATCAGGAATTGCCAGGGCAGCTATCAGGACCACACAATTATGATCTCAGGATGCCAATGCTGTTAAAGAGGGGGCCCCTCCACACTGTGTTAACCATCTAAATGCTGTTGTCAATATTGACAGTAGCTTCTAAGGGGTTAAATGGTTTGCACAAGCACAGTTTGCGACTGGTGAGATTGGAGCTATAGTGTACAGCTGACAGCTGCAGCATTTTTACCTATAGGGTGATGCAATTCACTTATGTCTCAAAAAGACAGTGGTGGTCACTAAGGTATTTTTAAAGTTGTTAAAACATTTGTTGATTTTATCAGTAAAACAAAAATTCAATATCTGTAATATACTCCGATATATTATATGTAGGGAAGACTATAGGAGATGTAGAAATACCAAATGAAGGACACGTTAAGGACATTAAAGGTGTTTTTGACTCACCGTAGCCGGGGTAACGTAGCGGGCGTTGTTTCTCCTCCAGTCACGGAACCGCGCCTGCGGTGGTGTAGGCCCGGTGGTCCAAATCAATAGGGGAATGGCGGAACAGTAGGGGTGATTTGTCTTCGTGACGCCACCTGCGGGTGTTCTGGTAACTGTACCAGCGCTGTTCGGGTCTCCGGGGGATGTTATACAGCGAGATGGAACGCTCCCCACAGGACGAGCGGGAGTCCCCGGAGCCAGGAGCTGCGCAAGATGTTGTGAGGCAGCTGCGGGGTGCTGCGCGCTGAATCCAGGAGTAACGTACAACCACACAAAGTCTCTTTTAGCTACCTTTACTGGGTGGTAAGCAGGTACACTCAGACCGGGATAGTGAAGTCGGTACTTCTGGAGGTTCACAGCAAGCAGTGTTAGGCTTCCTTTCTCTATTTCTCTCTCTAAGGTCGGGTGGATGTGGAATCCAGCCGGACCGGGCAGTGTGTTCAATGGAACTTGCTTCACCTGGTTAACAGCACTGAGGGCACTGTAAAAGGGTCTGAGCTGGATCAGTACTCTTCCCTGGGTCCTCGTGGATGGGTGCATCAGGTGGAAAAGGTGGCTAAACCTCCTGTTGATGGTGCTGGTTCTCTGTGGTGGCTGGGTAGCTCTCACAGCTTCGGTTCCAGTAACCGAGGATGAGGGAAGAGTTGGTGTAACTCTGGTATTCCCTGAGAGGTGCTTCTCCTTTCCTAATATCCCAATTGCAGGGATTTTCTCACTGGTAGTTAGGCTGACTAGGCCTGGTGTGTGTCTCATAAGCTCGAGATCGTACACAACCTGCAGCTCTTGTAGCGTCTGCACACTCTGGAGTTTCTCCCTCCAAGACTCTATTTATAGGGGGAACTGGTTCAAAGTCACCAGTGGAGCTCCCCCTAGAGGCTCGGGGTGAAACCAGGTGTCCTAAGGTGTTGTGTTGTTTGGTGTTTTGTGGGTTTTGCTTTGCTGTTACTTACTCCATTTGTGCCTAAGGATTTCTGTGGTGCCCAACAGGTGCCAGGGTGCCACATTCCCCCTTAGTTAACCTCAGTTCTCCCGGCTGAGCAAAAAGTTCTTTTTACAACTTAACACTAAGCATTTTATAACCATTCAATTTACAGAGTCTTAAAGAAAACACAAAAATCACTGAAAAGGAAGTGAAAAATATGAAAAAGGTGAAAAGCAGTCTGACGGCACTAGTCCATCTGCCGCAGGCTGGAAAAGGTAAAGTTAGTGGTCGCACAAGTCCTGTGACAATTGTTCAAAGTTTATGAAAAGGGAAAAAGGTAAAGTCCAGGGATACACGGTAAACTTTATACATTCCCTACGGGTGTCTCTGCTTGGGAGGCCGGTACTAACCTTCTATACCTTACCAGGCGCTTTCTGTCCCCAACTTAGTATACTTGGGACAGAGCCCAGTTCCTCCACCCTTCTGTACACTACTTTTTACAGGTTTTGAAATTAGGGTAACTATTTACAACACTTACAGGTTACATTCTCCACTACATTTTAAACCCATTCTCCAAGTTTGTGTGGGGTTGTCCTAATGTACTACGTGTGGATCTGCGTAGTGTGGGTGTTTCCAAAGCTGTTGGTGTAGTGTACGAAGTGGTTGGTAATTCTCTATGTCTGCTTTGTGTAAGACCATAGTAAGTGCGGAGTCTATCAACTGGACTAACCTCTGTAGGTAGTTGAGTAGGAATGGCTTCTCTTACTGTGGGACTAGCAGGTTGACCGATTACAGGAATCTCAGATTCCATAATAACAGGCTGCAATTCTTGCACTTGGACTTCTTCTTGTTGGACTTGTTGGATTGGATTTGGTTGCTGATCTTCTACAGGCTGGTAGAAATGCATAACTGGTATGAGGAATGCTTCACCTAATTGTGGCCAGTCAGCTGGTAAGTATCCAATGTCTGTAAGGACTAACGTTTTCTTTTGTTTCTTCATCTTTAGTTACAGTAGGGTAACTGGTTGCTTGTGGGATTAACTATGGCGGACATTTCTTCAAATGATCCCTTGAAACAGTTGCAATAGTATTCCCATTGTCTTTACTAATAACACAAGTTTTTGAGTTGTCATAGTGTGACGGCATAACGGTGTAGGGTATGGATTCCCAACTGTTATCCAATTTGTTGGTTTTTCTTTTTCTTTTCAGCACTACGTCTCCTATAGCTAACGGTTCAGCTGAGGCGTGCTTGTTGAAGTCTTTTTCTTGTTTGCTTCTACTGATTTCTAGGTTTGTACTTTCATGTACTTTTCTTGGCGTTGGTTGACCCAGTCTTCATCAGAAGAATCTTCTGTGGGTTCGATGGTTCCCATCTGCAAATCAATAGGCAGTTTACCTGGTCTTGCTCTCATCAAGTAAGCAGGTGTGTAATTTGTCGAACTGACAGGTATGTGGTTGTAGATGTCCACGAGATCTGGAAGTTTCTCTGGCCATTGATTTCTCTCCTCAACTGGTAAGGTCTTGAGCATGTCAATGACTATGTGGTTCATCTTCTCACATAAACCGTTCGTCTGAGGATGATGAGGTGTTGTGCGGATTTTCTTACACCCATACAGCCCTAAGAATTCTTGGAACAGAGCTGATTCGAAGGCTGGCCCTTGGTCAGTCAAGACTTGGCTGGATACCCATGGGGGCGACAGAAGTAACTCTGGAACGCTTTGACTGCTACCTCAGCAGTTAAGTCCTTAACTGGAACGACTACCAGGAATCTTGAGTAGTGATCGACGATGGTGAGAGCGTAAGTGTACCCGGTTCGACTTGGGGTAAGCTTCACGTGGTCGAGAGCAATTATTTCAAGAGGTTTGGTGGTAACAATTGGCTGCAACTGAGCTTTCTGAGTTAGATGGTCTTTCCTTCGAAGGTGACATGGTCCACAGTTTTTACACCATTTGTCAATTGAACCTCGCATACCGACCCAGTAGAACCGATCCTTCAGGAGTCTCTCCAGCTTCTTCCATCCAAAGTGTCCGGCATCGTCATGGTATGCTTCAAGGATCATCTGGACTTCAGTCTTGGGAATTACAATCTGCCAGATTAGTTCATGGGTTCTTGGATTGAGGTACCTTCTGCATAGTTTACCCTGGTAGACAAACAACCTTCCTTTCTCCTTCCACAGGCGCTTAGCATTTGATGAAGCATCAGAGTCCATGTTGGCGTGTTCTTGAGTGATTAGATCCCTTACCAGGCTGACATCTGGGTCGTTGGCCTGAGCCTCCTTCCATTCATGGTGAGGTAACGGGTTCACAGTCCTCTCTACACGTGTCTGGTTTCTCTGATGACATGTTGCTGTACCCGAACGGTGGAAAGCAGGTAGTTCAATCTCTTCCAGGTCATCTATGTCTTCTCCCTCTTCAGGAAGATGAGGCATTCGGGACAGGGCATCAGCATTGCCGTTCTTGTGACCTGCCCGGTACTTTACAGTGAAGTCGTAGTTAGCGAGTCTTGCTACCCAACGCTGTTCTAGGGCTCCCAGCTTTGCTGTCTCTAAATGCGTTAGAGGATTGTTGTCTGTGAAAGCTGTGAACGGGGCGGATGCCAGGTAATGCTTGAAACGCTCTGTGATCGCCCAGACCAGGGCCAGGAACTCCAGCTTGAAGGAGCTGTAGTTCTCCGGGTTCCTTTCCGTGGGACGAAGCTTTCTGCTGGCGTAGGCTATCACCTTCTCCTTGCCCTGCTGACGTTGAGATAGGACTGCTCCTAAACCTTCATTGCTTGCATCGGTGTACAATAAAAACGGTAGATTGTAGTCAGGGTAGGCCAGGATCTCTTCTCCGGTTAAAGCATCTTTCAGCGTTTGGAAGGATTTGTCCTGTTCTGGGCCCCAGTGGAACGGGGGCCCCCTGATCTTGCCGTTTTTGGATTGACCTACTAGGAGATCTTGCATGGGGGCGGCTATCTTGGTATAGCCTTTGATGAATCGTCGGTAGTACCCGACCAGTCCTAGAAATTGACGTACCTCTTTGTGGTTGATTGGTGCTGGCCAGTCCTTGATGACGGTGACCTTATCCGGATCCGGTGCTACGCCTTCGGCGCTGACCACATGTCCTAGGTATTGGACCTTGGGTTTCAGCAGGTGGCACTTGGACGGTTTCAGTTTCATCCCGTACTTGGACAGTGATTCGAACACTTCACTCAGGTGATGGAGGTGATCTTCATAGGTCTGAGAGTAGACAATGACATCATCAAGGTATAACAAGACAGTCTCAAAGTTCTTGTGGCCCAAACAACACTCCATAAGTCTCTGAAATGTTCCTGGGGCATTGCACAAACCGAATGGCATACTGTTGAACTCGCATAAGCCCATGGGAGTCGTGAAGGCTGTTTTCTCACGATCCTCCTCTGCAACGGCAACCTGCCAGTACCCACTAGTAAGATCTAATGTGGAGAAGTAGTTGGCAGATTTGAGTGCAGCTAGTGACTCTTTTATGCGTGGTAACGGGTATGCATCCTTGTGTGTGACTTTGTTTGATTTGCCTATAGTCTACCACATCCTCATACTACCATCTTTCTTTTTAACCAGGACTAGTGGTGCGGCCCAGGGACTACAGCTATCCCTAATGACTCCTGCATTTTTCATGTCCTGAAGCATCTCTTTCGCTTTTTGGTAGTGAGTGGGTGGTATAGGCCTGTACCTTTCTTTGATAGGTGCATGGTTGTTTGTGGGGATATGGTGTTGTACCCCTTTAATCCTCCCAAAGTCAAGTGGGTGTTTGCTGAACACTTGCTCATACTCCCGAACCACCCGGTATACTCCATTTTTCTGGTGAGAGGGTGTATTGTCAGTTCCTACACTGAGGTCTTGACACCATTTCTCTAACTGATCTTTGGAGTGAGGGGGCTCATCAGTGACTGTTTGGTTTGAGGATTTTACATCAATCACAGCATCATCTTTTACTTGGTACAATTTTGCGACAGTTGCATATCTTGGCAGTCTGACTTCGTCATCACCATAATTCAATATGCGTACGGGGACTCTCCCCTTTCTTACGTCGACTAACCCTCTGGCTGTCAAGAGCGTAGGACTGCTGTCGGACATTACAGGTTCTACTACAGCTTGGTAGTCCTGCCCTCTGAGGCCTATGGCTGCTCGACACCAGATCATCATTTCACTTCTGGGTGGTACCACAATTGGAATGGGATCTGTGACCCTTACTCTGCCAATTTCACCATTTGACAATGTTACCTGTTGTTGATACACCAGAGCTCTGATCTGCTTTTGGATAGCCCTCTTTTCTCTGGGTTTACCGGCTTCAGCACTCTGTTGGAGTAAAAACAACACTTCATCGAGGCATTTGATCATGACATTGGTACCCAATATGACATATGGGTCCTTGTGGTTAGGCTTATCCTGGACCACTAAGATACCCTGGTTTTTCAACTGCACCCTTCCCACCTTTACTGTAGCTTCCCACTGTCCCTCTATGGTAACCGGTATAACCATTAGTGGCTTCAAGGTTCATCTCGGGGTTAGGGGGTTCTAGCTTAACATCTGGCCAGAACTGCTTGTAAAGGGTACTGGGGATGGATGTCACCTGGGATCCAGTGTCTATCAAGGCGGATATAGCGATGCCATCGATGACGATTGGTAAGTATGGACAGTCTCCCACATACTTGGGTTCCCAGCTGGACGTAGGGCCTGGACAGTCTACTCCTGGGGTTGGCCCTTCTCGCCCAGGGGTCGCTCGTTTAAAGGACGGGATTGCAGGTTGCGTCCTCCTAAGTCGTTCTGCTGACTGTTGCGGCATCTGTCAGGACTGCGGCGGTCTGCAGGTTTTCCTCGCGACGGCTGTGTCTTTCTCCTCATCCACGGGACGTCGTCAGGGCTGTCGGTGAGTTGAATCTTGTCCGATGGCCTTGCATCTGTCTTGGGTCTTCTCCCAGCTTGTAGCTTGGCCACGTCTTTCATCAGCTGCTCGACATTAGCGCACAGTTAATCAAACCGGTCAGGTGTCACAGTCTGTGCACTGGACTGAATCGCAGGGATTGGAGATGCTGCTGCCGGCATGGAAGGGGTGTCAGCATACTGTTGCTGCTGTGAAGTGGGATCAGGTACTTCAGCGAGTCATTGTCCCCAAACTGTTAAGTCTCTCAAGGTGTCAAACTCTGCACCTGGATTTTGTATGGACCACCAGCTTGCTTGCTTTCTATCCTCAGATAGTCTAAGGCCCACAATAAATTGTCCAATTAACGCTTTGTTCTCATCTCGGACACCATCAGGATCAACTTGTTTTAACAGTCTGTATGCTTCTTGCAAGCGCAGTGAATAATCAAGGACACTTTCTTGTGCCCCTTGGTTACAACGATAGAATGACAGTCTTAATTCAGCTTCGGTATGGCGCTCAAAAACCCGGGTTAATTTAGCAAATATCTGCTCCACAGATTCCTGAGTTTCTACAGGCCAGCTGCGGCTCTGCAGTTCAGCTGCGCCGGTTAACTGTCCCATAACAACTGAAGCTCTTTGCTTACCGGTCATCGGGTACATGTCCAGCGCCTGGCATATCTTCCTCTGGAAGTTCTCCAAGGTGCTGGGTACACCGCTGTACTTGGGTAACCAGGTTGCACTAGGAACGTAGGGTAGAGGACATCGGCATAATCGGAGCGGGTTGCGGTGGCATACCGCCGACTGGTTGCTGTCCATCAAGAGGTATGTTTTGAGGTGCCGCTTGGTTTAGCGGGGGGCGTGATCGGGAGCCGGGTTACTCATGGTCGCTCCCCCTTAGTTAAGCGTAGCCTTTCCCTCGGTTTCAAACGGAAGTGTCGGCCTCGCGGTGAGGAGTGAGGCACCACGGGAGTTTCCGGTTCCTGCTGCGTACAGAGGAAGTCGTCAGAGCGTAGGGGCGGGGCCAATCTCCGCGCCCTCTGCACAGTCACGCCCCTTCTTTTCCCGCCTTTTCGCGCAGCAATGGCGGACCAAATGTACAGTTCGACATTTACAGTCAATAAATAGCACACAATACCCGTGATAACGGGCCTGCTCATATCCTGTTCGTGACGCCAAATTCTGACTCACCGTAGCCTGGGGTACACGTAGCGGGCGTTGTTTCTCCTCCAGTCACGGAACCGCGCCTGCGGTGGTGTAGGCCCGGTGGTCCAGATCAATAGGGGAATGGCGGAACAGTAGGGGTGATTTGTCTTCGTGACGCCACCTGCGGGTGTTCTGGTAACTTTATCAGCGCTGTTCGGGTCTCCGGGGGATGTTATACAGCGAGATGGAACGCTCCCCACAGGATGAGCGGGAGTCCCCGGAGCCAGGAGCTGCGCAAGATGTTGTGAGGCAGCTGCGGGGTGCTGCGCGCTGAATCCAGGAGTAACGTACAACCACACAAAGTCTCTTTTAGCTACCTTTACTGGGTGGTAAGCAGGTACACTCAGACCGGGATAGTGAAGTCGGCACTTCTGGAGGTTCACAGCAAGCAGTGTTAGGCTTCCTTTCTCTATTTCTCTCTCTAAGGTCGGGTGGATGTGGAATCCAGCCGGACCGGGCAGTGTGTTCAATGGAACTTGCTTCACCTGGTTAACAGCACTGAGGGCACTGTAAAAGGGTCTGAGCAGGATCAGTACTCTTCCCTGGGTCCTCGTGGATGGGTGCATCAGGTGGAACAGGTGGCTAAACCTCCTGTTGATGGTGCTGGTTCTCTGTGGTGGCTGGGTAGCTCTCACAGCTTCGGTTCCAGTAACCGGAGGATGAGGGAAGAGTTGGTTTAACTCTGGTATTCCCTGAGAGGTGCTTCTCCTTTCCTAATATCCCAATTGCAGGGATTTCCTCACTGGTAGTTAGGCTGACTAGGCCTGGTGTGTGTCTCATAAGCTCGAGATCATACACAACCTGCAGCTCTTGTAGCGTCTGCACATTCTGGAGTTTCTCCCTCCAAGACTCTATTTATAGGGGAACTGGTTCAAAGTCACCAGTGGAGCTCCCCCTAGAGGCTCGGGGTGAAACCAGGTGTTCTAAGGTGTTGTGTTGTTTGGTGTTTTGTGGGTTTTGCTTTGCTGTTACTTACTCCATTTGTGCCTAAGGATTTCTGTGGTGCCCAACAGGTGCCAGGGTGCCACATTGTCCTCTTTTGGAATCTTCAGGGCCCATAGAAAATAAACACCTATACTTACTTCCGACAGCAGCACCGAGATCATGTGTCGTTGTGACACCTGATTACTGCAGCCGATCAGTGCCTGCTGATTGGTTGCAATGGTCATGTGACATAATTTCACATGACCTGCTGGAATAATAATGATGACATTGCTGGAATCGTGTTCCTGTGGGAAGTCACCCCAGGGTCTTAGTGCCACTGTGTCATCACTGCCCCCGGGTGGTGGTGTCACGCTGAGAGCAACAAATGGGTCTTCTCATCAGGCAGAAAAACCGCACACAACACCTTCTGCCTCCAGGTCAGAATGGGGAGATCAAGCCCAGGTTCAGGGTCAGCTCCCCTATAAATACTGGTCTGGGACGGAGCCAGTTATTTCAATTCCTAGGAGGACTGAGGAAGACATCCTGGTGTACTGAGGTTGTAGAGCTCGTCCCAGGATCACTGACTCGGTGCAAGGCTTGAGGCTAGGGTCTGAGGAGAGTCACAGGAACACCTGGGGAGCCGAGTGACATCATGCTCACCCCAGAGGAAAGCGCAGAGAAAGACAGTGGGTCCAAGACTGTGCAGGGTCTAACATCCTGGCAGGCAATACCAGAAGGTGGGGAATTCCAGGTTCCTCAGCCATACTGTTCCCGGAGACACAGCACCGAGGAGAGTCCAGGAGTAGACACTCGAGACGAGGGTTAGAAAGGACTCGAGTTGCCTGTCATACCGGCACCTTGCAGGAAGAGACAGGGCCGGCAGCGTAGCTGATGCAGCAATAGGAGCCAACACAGAGCGCAGTAAGGGAGCCAAAGACCTGGCCGGGTGAGATGAAACCCTGAGTTGCCCTCAGCCCAGACTCTGTGGACTGCTGCTCCAAACCATCATTACAACTAAAAGACTGAGTGACCAACAAAACAGTGAGTCTGCCTATTGCTTGTACCCATTGTCCTGCAACCTACACTTAAACTACCTTCACTGCCCAGGGGAATTGGTTTGCCCGTGGAGAGCCATCCCATCCCAGCTGCCAGTCCATCCAGGTTCCGAAGCAGCAGTGACCCACTATAGCCACATACCATGGGTGGCGTCATAAAAATCTCCCTTTCATAATTCCCTTTCCCTGCTAAGCCAAAATCCCTTTCAGCTGCACCCAGGGTCACGGAAACCGGGTCTCGACCCCCGTGGCTCCTCAGAGACAGTACTAGCCCGGTTCCGAGTAACTCATGGCCCTGGGGTCTGACATTTTACTTTCTATAGGGCCCTGAAGTGATTAAGAAGTAGTGAACAAAACCTTTAAGAATAGAAACAAAGTCCTCTGGCAAAGCGTCCAAAGCTATAAATGGCCATTTCAAATTAATTTAAAATTTCTGGCAAGTTATCACCTCCCTATGAGAAGGAGATAATTAGAACTGATTGTTTTTCCAGATGGAAGCTCAGCATCAAATAAAGGAAAGGAACCTGGAAGAAAGACTCCATGCTCATATAATATTGACGCATGAGTCAGAAGAAACAACGCAACCTGTTTTCTTACGAATATGGGGAGCTGTTGATTTTTGATTATTTCAACTTTTTCTATTTTTCTACTTTACTTTCACTCTTTTTCTAATTAGATTATTTAGGGAGAACCTTTGAAGAACAGGGGTGACATGTTACATTTCAGGGTGCCAACCTCTGCATGTAGGTACCCATTGTAGGGAATTTAAAAGGAATAGCATTTGTCCAATTCTTGAACTCACAATTATTTATAATTATTCCAAATGAATTGATTTAGGTTTTATACCTATCAAATTGACTCCTGTTACTTATGGTAGCTGGGGGCAAAGGATTCATCCCCGAGTGTGTTATGTTATGTCACCCTTATCTCTCTGATCACCTTGATGTTTTTGTGGCATTATTTGATATTTTAATTTAATTTAATGTCATACCCATCAAATTGATTCCTATTACATTTAGGTTGCTAAGGGCAATAGATGCATTCTTGGATATATGATGTTTATGATCCTGTGTATTTCTTGCTCTAGAGTGCAATTAATTTATCCAACTTTCACAAACAAAAATTCAATATGACTCAATAAGGGCATTTTACAACTAAAACATAATTTTAATAAACAGCTGCTATAAAATTGTAAAAAAAATAAAAGCTACGCTGACATATACGTAATAGTGTTAAAAAACCACAAAGAATTAGCACAAATTTAGAATCTAGAGTAAAAACGTGGATGTAATAGTGCTGTAATATAGATTAAATTAATGCCTTTGTTGTCATTCTTTCTGGACCTAGATATACAGTATAATATGATGCACACGCAATAGTCCTCCATACATTATGCTGCCCCCCAATCCTACATATAATATGCTGCACACCCAAAATCATTCATATATTAAAATGCACACCTCGTAGTCATCCATATAGTGTAATGCAAACTTCATAGTCCTCCATGTATTATAATGCACCCATATAGTCCTCCATATAGTATAAGTGGCCATACATAGTCCTCCATATAGTTTTATGCACCCTATAGTCTTCCATATAATATAATGCACCCCATAGTCCTCCATATAATATAATGCATCCCCATAGTCCCTAGTCATCCATTTCTTATAATAAACACCCCATAGTCTTCCATATATTATAATGCACACCCCATAGTCCTCCATATAGTATCATACACCAGCCATAGTCCTCCCTATAGTATAATGCCCCCAATAGTCCTTCAAATAGCATAATGCACCCCCATAGTTATCCATATAGTATTATAATAATTTTTCACCAGTGTACTCATTGACTTAAAAAAATAAATACTCACCTCACTACTTTCCCCCACTGCTCAGATCTCTGCAGTGGTGTGTTCTGCAGCTCTGCACATATCAGTGGGCACATGGTAGTGACGTCATCGCTCCCACTGCACTGAGACATCAGAGTACAGACACAGCGGAAGAATGATGAAGGAGGGAGTGGAGCGCTCCCTCTTTCATCATTTCTTTTAACTGTATCAGCATCTGCAATGTTGATACAGTTGAAAGTGCAATGCAGGGTTGGTGAGGCAAGGTGAAGGCACTGCCATGAGTCCCCCCAACTCATGGGCCCAATAGAGGTCGCATGCGCTTTTACTATTGACGGTACATGACTGCTTGTGACTCCAGTGTTGTGCTGCACTCCTGTCCAGTAGCTAAGTGGAGTCTGTCTGACTCTGTGGGATCTTGGCTCTCCTTGTCTTTGAGGACTTTACTGTGCCGCTACTACACTAACCGGCTGTTCATCTGAATTTAAACTACTGTACTTCTAGTAAACTTGCACTACTAACTCTAAGGAAAGACTTTGCCTGAAATGTTGCTAAACTACAACTGCTGATACAATTGATGAGTTTACTTGTGATTTGGAGTACTGATCCTTCCTTTGTATTTGTATTCTTTGGCTTTGGTAATAGTAGCAGAATAAAACTTATTTTACTTGATAGTCATTTGAAAAATGAAAAAAACCTTTATCAACGGTATGAAACATTGCTTATATTTAAGACTTGGGTGGATATACAACACAACTAATTTGAATCCAGGAGTATTGTTGTAATCTGTTTTTTTAAAGGGGTATTCACCTTTGTGGTCATTTTTGTACTTACGTCTATGTATTTTAGGCTAAAATCATTTATGCAATTGGGTTCTTTAAAAACTTTGTATTGTTTGTTTTTTACAGGCTCTTTGCTTCCTTGCACATTTAGCTTTGGTGTCATCTGTGGTCATATTTTAGTTTAGAGGAGCTCAGAAATATATCATTACAAAGTACCTTTCTGATTGTCATAATGGGCTGACTGGCAAATACTCGGTTAAAGGGAATCTGTCAGTAGGAGTTTGCTATGTAAATTGAAGGCAGCATCCAGTAAGAGCTAGAAAGCAACTGCATTTTTGTAATCTGTGTACCTGCTATTGTTTACATAATCTATAGGGTTTATGACCCTGTGATAGCAAAAACTGCTGACAGATTCCCTTTAAAGAGGACCAACCAGCAGGTTTAAGGTCTACAAAGTGAAGCCAATCCCTTACAGGCTCTGGAATGCTGAGTGCAATCATACCTTTACTTCAATTATTACATGTATCATTGCTGAAATAAACGTTATAGAAGTCCTTAGAAAGTGTGCAGCAATTAGCATAGAGGGGCCGAGTTTCTCTTTATTACTCCACAGTTTGCTCTAAGCCAAACCCTCCTCCCTCCCTCTCTGTCACTATATAGAGTAGCAAAAATCAGGAAGCAGCAGAGTCAGCTGGCTTTTTTAGGGAAAACGTGCAAAGCGTACTCAGGAACTTCTCCTGTTCTTTTGATACCTACAGTTCAGATTAAGAAGTCCGCAGCACTCCCAATATGATGCAGCAAAGATCTTTATTCCAGCATAAGGCACATGGCAACGTTTCTAGCCAACCACGCTCTTTTTCTAGCTAGAAAAAGAGCGTGGTTGGCTCGAAATGTTGCCATGTGCCTTATGCTGGAATAAAGATCGTTGCTGCATCATATTGGGAGTTATCAAAAGAGGAATAGTGGAGCCAAAAATTGCTTGAAAACAATATAATTAATTTATTGAGGGACAACAAGTTTTTAGACGGTGATTAATACCACACCCATACACACAGGTTTTAATTGAACTCAGAGGCACATATATCCTCATTTGCATTTGTACCGCAAACAGAGGCACAAGGTCAGGGAGATAGGGACCCGATAGACATGAGAGCACCTTGACGTAGGTTATCGGGCTTACATGCAATGGCCAATGCATCAACTAAGATTCTCATTTTTTCATTATGTATCTTGAAGCAGTTTCTGCAATGCAAATTTTCCTCATCCAAATTTGCATTAGTTTCCTATATGCTACCGTGTTTCCCCGAAAGTAAGACCCTGTCTTACATTTTTTGGGGGGCCAAAAGTGGCCCCCGGTCTTACTTTCGGGGGGGTCTTTTATTGTGTGCCCCAGCAGTGTGGCCTACAGGCCCCCTCCTGCTGGGACACTGCGGAAGCGGGTCGCACGTCACGTGTGCCCGCTCATTACATATGCACTGCATCCCCCTGTCAATCAGCGACAGGGGGAGCAGTGCATTATACGGTATATATGGGCCCCCTCCTGCTGGCACACTACCCCCCTGTTCTGAGGCCCCCCCTGCTGCTGCTGCAGACATCTTACCGTCCAGGATCTTCTTGCAGCAGCCAGCGCGTCGGTCCTCTGTCCTCGGCTGTCTTCCGGATCATGTGACCCGTTGCAGCACATGACGTCATCGCGACTGCGACCGGCCGGTCACATGATCCGGGAGACAGCCGAGGACAGAGGACGGACGCGCTGGCTGCTGCAAGAAGACCTTGGAGGGTAAGATGTCTGCAGCAGCAGCAGGGGGGGCCTCAGAACAGGGGGTAGTGTGCCAGCAGGAGGGGGCCCATATATACCGTATAATGCACTGCTCCCCCTGTCGCTGATTGACAGAGGGATGCAGTGCATATGTAATGAGCGGGCGCACGTGACGTGCGACCCGCTCCCGCTCCCCCCCCCTCCGCTAGGGGCCATACATTAGCCCCCCCGGTTGTAAGGCCTTATAATCGGGGGAGGCCTTACAATCGGGGGGGCCTTACTTTCGGAGAAACACGGTAGTCATTTATTCTTTAACTAATATGTAATTTGTGATGTTTAGTGTGCAGAGGATAACCATTTATTGCATATTGTCTTTTTCCTGCTAGCACCTTCACATACAGGTGTGCCAGTCGTCTTTACTTTAATATGCTCTCACAGACCTGTGACTGTGAGGAGAGAGCTGAGAATTAGAAGCCGAAGACACAGGCAGGAGGGAGGAAGTGATAATCTGGGGCACATAGGAGCCCGACACTGCAATCTGCATGCACAATGTCAGACCTAATGTGCCTGCTATCCTATTTTGTGACGGGGGGAAGGAGAGGGGAGGGAGAGGGAGGGAATTGGGAGGGTTTGGCTTAGAGCAAACTGTGGAGTAATAAATAGAAACCCAGCCCCTCTTATTCTAATTGCTGCACACTCCATCCCCCTGCTGCACACTTTCTAAGGACTTCTATAACATTTATCTCAACAATCATACATGGATTTGTTGAAATAAAGGTATGACTGCACTCAGTATCCCAGTGCCTGTAAGGGTCTGGCTTCACTTTATAGCCCTAAAACCAGCTGATTGGTCCTCTTTAACTCAGTCGGCAGTCAACAATAGACAGTGTCTCGCACGACTCACCTGGAACCGCGACCGTCTCTCTGGATGGTAGTGAGTCAGCTGCTTGTGTTTCTATGCAGCCATAGAGAGCTGGCGGCCATACCGGGTGAGTCATGCGAGACTCGTGCGAGTGTCGCGCATGCGTCTCGCTCAGTGTGTCTCCGGCCTAACACAAAGGCTACAGATTTCAAACAGTTCAAAACTTTTAATGAAACTCAGTTGCAAAAAAAGATGGACAACCCCTTTAAAGAAAAAAATACAAATAAAAAAGCGGATAAACCCTTTAAGGAAAAAGAATTCAAATAGAATTAAAAGTTTACAGTAAAATATGGAAAAGGGTTTGTTCAATGTGCTATTTTTAGATTTTACATTTACTATAGAGGAAATCTGTCCATGGATAATCATTTTATAAGACAAATACATGAAAAATGAAAAATATTAACAATAATTTCCAACTGGCTTTACAGCCAGGAAATCTTATTGCTTTTTTCCCAAAGAGATTGCAGTACAATGCCGCTGCAGCAGATACTGTTCCTTGTATTAATAAGAGTTAATCCGGCATCCTGAAAAGTCTTCTTGGAACATTTCCCAGCTTTGATCCCCCTCACAGAAAGGAAAAACTGTGGTGACCAACAAATTACAAATTAGAATCAAGCAGAACTGATAATGAACTTCTCAAATTCATTCACAACTTCTTTGAATTGTTTTTTCTCTGAATTGCTTGCAGCGAAGCTTTAATAAAGTGTTTTCATCTAACGTTTAATGGTTATCTCTTTAGGTATTATAAGGATAAAGCCATTTATGTTGGAAAAGTTGATGTTCTTGTTAATAGAAATTTAACCACTTCACGAGTGATGAACAAATATACTCGTTATTATTTGTTACTCACACGAATAGTACAGTATTCGCGACACCCGTTAGTCGGCGAGTATCGCTGGTGCTCGTGATTGATGTGTGTCGATCTTGAGAAATCTGACACATATTGCCAGCTTCCTTCAGTAAATAATGGAAGCCCCCACCCCAGTGAGAGCCTCTTGAATGGTAGGCTCTCACTGAGGGGTATAGCTAGGTGTTTTATGCAGTGAAAAGTCAAAAAAGTACACCCTCCCACCCTGTCCTGGAAATGCTCAATTTATGGCTGGCTACGTGTGGGCGGAGCCTATCACTAATTGACCAACATTGGACTTGCTATTTGGCACGAATATGAGAGTATTAAAAACTACTCGCTATGAATCAACCCGAAGCCGAGTATTTCACTACTCGCTCATCCCTACCCTTTACTCCCATGCCTATTTTCATCTTAATGACCAGGCCATATTTTTTTCAATTCTAACCAGTGTCACTTTATGATGTAATATCTCTGGGACGCTTCGAGAGTTCCAAGTGGTTTTGAAATTATTTTTTCATGACATATTGTACTTTATGAAGTGAGGTGATTCCCTGTAGGGTATATATAAAAAAACAAACATGCGCCGCCAATCTCAGCGCGTTACCAATGTAACTCTCTAGTGCCCTTTTAATTAAGTTTTATGCACTCACCTCTTGCCATAAAACTTCAAGCATATGGTTTTTCCAAAGCCTCCTCCACGGATTCCCACAGGCATAAAGGTTCAATAAGAAGTAATCCAATTCTATGGTGGCCGCACTCCCAGTGGTAATGATTTTAAGAACTTCTTGTCCACAAATGAAATTTATTGCTCAAACATACGAAAATATAAAAAACTAATACAATGTGTTTCAGCAAGGACAACCGCCTTCCTCAGGTAGCTGAGGTGCTAACAGAAGCCTTTCACACCATATACCTGGCATGGTGTGTGAGGCTTTTCATAGCTAGGTGACCTGGGAATCATAATGACAATGAATTCAGGTCACAATGGCAGCAATTGGACCCCATGATGACAACACGGGGGTTCCAATCACCAGGAAAAGGATCACACTGTTTACTCAGCCACCTAAATGCCATGGTCACTATTAATCACAGAATTTAGGGATTGAACTGCCCCGAATGTTGCAGGCACCACTATTCGTCTCTGCTATAACATCTCCTATGACTGCAAGATCATCATGACTTATCCCGTATGTCATAGGTCGAGAGCTCACTGACTAGTATCACAGGGTACGACAAGTCTTGGAAAGGGATTAAAATACCATTGTGGTTACCAATGTGACAATTGAATTCTGGGCAAGTGGCAGTGATATTAAAGTTATTGAAGTCTTCCACTAATCTAGAACTCTTGCAAATGTATACTTGATTTTTAATATAAATAGGAAGAAACTTACCAGCATTCCTGAAAAAATTTGAAAGCTGTTTTTTTGGACTCCATGACAGAAAATACTATCACAGAGCATCAATAAATTAACCTCCTGTTATGTACTTGTGGTAACTCCTACTGGAAAATAGAGCCTATCTATGAGTTTCTGCACCTGACCCAACTGGTTCTTGTACAGACTAAAGTTCATAGCTGCACAGAACCTAGGGACACCTGTGTGGGCTGGAATAACCCTAACCACAAAACTAGGAGAACTCAAATTTGGCTTCCTAAAAAGGCCATCGAGTGTTCATCGTACCTCCTTAGTAACTGAAGAGAAATGGAAATAACTATAACTCTGAATATGGAGAGATAGAAGAGATCCCAAAATGAGACAACATAAAACACGAATACAAAATGGAAACATAAAGTACTTACTGCAAGAAAGAGTAGCTCTTATTACCTAACTTTTGTCAAGTGAAAGGAGTAGGATAGCTAGATGTGAAAGCTAAGATATAGACCTAGCTGGTCATTATCTGACTGGCATAAATCAACGGCAGTATGGCTGCAATTCAAGCAGGATCCACATTGGAATGTAGCCAGCAGAGAAGACCAGCAAGAGGAAGGTATAAACAGCAGTACCCGCAAATGTTATAGGGCAGACTAAATGAAAAAAAAAAACACCTGCTGACCGAAAAAAAATGAAACAAAGATAAAAGAAAATCGTCACTCAGACGGAGACTGAAACTACTGTAGCTCAGTGGAGAAGGAAGTGATCACACAGTCACCCTATTGAATCCTGAGGCATGAGAGCACTATGGCATGGGTTGTAGGTGGCTTAACTTTCCTCAGTGAACTGAAATCATCTCCCAAAGCTTTATAAGGCCTAATTAAAGACACCTATGTTTCTCAATATTGACTCTGTAATATCTTCAGTTGCTAGTTACGAATTGCCACTAACCTGTTTATGCTGTTAACACCATAATTTCATCAGATGTCTGTGATTTCTATAATCAGGTTATTTTCTGTAAGTATTACGATCTGTTTTTATAGTGTGCTCACATTACCTGCATCTGCTGCTAGTTAGCCCAAAGTATGCTGTACCATCATGAACTATTATTAAAGATTATTTTTGCTATTTTACTGTTTGCCAATGGTTTTATAACCTACATCTGGTGTAGTCAATTAATCATATTCTGTAAATCATGAACTGTCATTGGAGTCAAGTTCACATAACGTTGCTACCTGCTGTGAACTTTGATACCTACATTTCAGTACTGCTTCTGACCAGCTATTTTCCCCTCCTTCTGCTCTCCTGGTCCTGACCTGTTTATCTGCCATTCCGCACACTCTATTGTCCTCAAAATTTCACGTGTCCTAAGCTGTTGTCCCAACCTCCTTGGTCCGTTTGTCTGTATTGACTTGCAACTTTGTTATTCCACCTCATCAGGTGATCAGAATACTTTCTGGCATAATGTTTCCCTTGCCCTGTTGTGTTTTTTAAGTTCTAGTACTTTACTATTGACCATGACCATTGGAATACTGTTGCAATCTCTATGCTAGTCAGGGTTAATGTCAGTTTCCCTTGCTGGCAGCATGAGTATTCCTCAGCTTGCATTCAGGTTGGAGACCACACCTACTTCCCTTTACATGATACAGCACATCACTACCGGTTATAGAAAATATACTCTATAGCTGACCTTGGCGGAGTGAAGTGGTTCCCAGTGACTGCTGTTTTTTTGCTGCTGGGTCCTGCTGCTGGATCAGAGCTGTCTGTTATCCTGGGTATTTGGGCTTCAACATTCAAATTGGTGTATCCTTTTTATTTGTTTCCTCAGTCTGTCTACCTCCCTTGAGACTGGATCACATCACAGGTGTCGTCTAGCGAACGCACTGGCCTACACACTAGCCAGAGGTAGTTGAGGTGACACCAAGAGATGAGGCATGTGACGCCATCATGAGGAAGGACCCACATGAGGATGACAGGGAAGTTAGGTAAAGTCACAGCAAGTGGCAGGTGTCCCATCACCAATTCCCTACCGTCAGGACTTTCTTTTCCCTATGCCATGCCATTGAGTGTTGTGCAATGCACTGGACGCCCCATAGTCCAGTGTGACATATATGCCTATGGGGAAATTTATTTTTAGACCAGAAGACTAGTGGGTGGGTTGGACAATGCAGTCCACACTCAGACCATGATGTCTGTCTCCTGTTAGAATGGTTTTGTCCCCTTAACATCAATTCCTCCTAAACACTCAATGTTTCTATCAAAAGAATGCACCTCATAGCAACCAGTCCTCAAAAATAAGACATGCATTTTAATTGATCTCTAAGGGTACCTTTACACACGGCTACATTTGTAGCTTGTCACCAGGTAACTTACTGGTTGCAGTGAAATCATGGATACATGGTTCTATCTTGTTGCTGTGTACAAATGGAATAATCTCTCCATGATTTCACTGCAACCAGTAAGTTACCTGTAGCCACCCTAGAAATGTAGCGGCGTGTAAAGGTACACTAATAGTTCATACAGATTTTGCTGTAGATCCACTACTAAATCTGCATTAGAATCAGCCAGAAATCATATAAGATAGCTATCATACCAATCTGGCCTAAGAGATAAATGTCTACTTTAACAGATTCTTCTTACACAATGCCTCATTCAACCGATGGTTTGAAATAGTGAGTTAAAATAATACTAATATCAATTAGACATGGCATGACTGGAGTACATCATTGTTATGTATGTTTGCGAATCATCGTGCATTTTCATTTTTTTCTATTGTTTTATTGTTGGATATTTATTTTGCCAAAAGATTTTGCCATTTCTTTAGCTGAAAAAGATTGTGCCCTAAGAACACAAAGCAGAAACACAATAATATGAGCCTCTCTCCAAGGCAAAAAGAGCAACTGAAGTCAGAAAAATGACAATGTTAAAATATGTGTAAGAGTATTTGTTTTATTTCTCTGCTGACTTCATAGCTCCTTCTTTAGTTATTCCCTCGAGGTGATCTGTATTGATTAGGATATGCAGAACTTTGTTTCATCTTGAACAGTTTTTTCTGGGATATATCTGCAAATAACTGTTTACTTGCTTTAAGGTCTTTCCCTTTTATATATACGGAACTCCAAAAATGACTCACTGACAGTCATTTTATAATTGGTATTGCGAGATGCAAAACCAGACAGTTGAGGCCATTCAATTGCATGTCAGCCATTGATCTCCATCTCCAAAAACTAAACATATTGCACCACCTTTACTATACAGCAAATAAGAGATATAGATATACTAATTAATTTAATACAAATGGACATCAAAAGGATTTTTTTTCAACATCTATCATGCCCAGGGCCGGTTTTAGAGATTGGGGCCCTGAGCAAAATATTAAAATGGGGCAATATGTTAGCATACAGGGGCCCATCTTGATCCTTACAGACTGATAGCTTCCACACAATAAAAACATAGCAGACAAGGACAGTGTGGAGATCATAATAATAAGAAGCTTGTTTATGGTTTATGGAAGTGATTGATTGCTGTTTATTCCAACGGCACCAACAATTTTGTCTAGACCGTTTTTGGGGTTTTGAGTTTTTCAATACACATAAAAGATATAAACATGTGTATAACAAAATAGGAGTAATTGCAATACTTTCTGGGAGAAATACTTCACTTTCTGGAACAATTTTAAAGGTGCCAGCACTTTTGGCCATGACTGTATATCTTGATTATGTGACAATCTCTTTAAGACTTTAGAAGTTTGTCTTGAGGTTTCTGATATTTTTGATAGTAAGAATGATGTAGTATGCAAAGTTCATTTTTCTGCAGAACTTTACAGAAGTCCTATTTAAGCTTATTGTTTCACCATTTATGATGTCTACAAAAACTAGAGGTGCTACAAGTCAATAGCAGAGTCCCAATGTCAGACTTTGAATAGGATCCAAACATAAAAGAATATGAAAAAGACTTAAAGGCTAGGGCTATGTTCAACATTTGGAGTAAATATTTGGTATATTTACCGTAAAAATCTTCTGATCCCTATATTTAAGAACCCCATAGACTTTCATAACCCACATGGATGACAAAAACCTTTTTCACAGATCGTACCTAAAACGTCTAAACACTCTCTGCTTTTTATGGACTTCTTATTTTACCTTCCAGCTTTTAGCTCTTATGCCTCTTTTAGGCTTGTTTGCTTCTTTGTGTAAATACTATGGGAATAAAAGAATATTTTACCTTTCTTATTAGTTTTATTTCTTTTCTTAGGTTCATTTTAATGAATAGGGATAATAAAAAAAAGTTATTTTTTCCGGTTAGCAATGCAGTGATTGGATGGGTGACGGTACTTCACATACTTTATTATGTTGGGGTTTTTTCCATCACATCTAACTTGCATCTTGTGATCTGTGTTTGCAGAAAAATCATGTACAACTCCCATGTTGTCTCTTCCTTAATATTATATCTGTATTTAGTATGCATCTAATTACTTCAATTTGTGTCAGTTTTGTGTTCCACCTGGAATACCACATCGGACTAATGAGATATTCCGAAACACACATCTTATTAACATCTGGTCTGTAATTTGCTTCAGATTTGGAAGGATCTTTAAATCTTCTAGTAATGTTTCTCAAAGGAACTGACATCTAAAAGCTAAAGGGAAATTTCTTTCTTTTTCTTATTCATGTGCACAGTTCCACATGGCAAATGGCGTTATGATGTAGTTTTCCTTGTGCTTCACATGATAAATGACGACCTAATTATCAGCTGTTTAATCTTGGCATTTAATACGTGAGGAAGGAAGCAAAAAATAGCGACAAAAGTAACTTCGACATGATATTATATCACTGTGATCAAAAGCAAGTCACAAGGTAATATATTCTAATATACATAGGCACTATAATAAATAAGACCTAAATATTGTTATTGTGGAATTAACGGGAATGTGTCACCAGGAAAGGGCATGTTGTTAAAATCAAGCTTAAAATTACACTGATGCCTCCAGTTTTGGACAGATCATTTTTTTCTGCAGTTATTTTATCATAACAGGCAAAGCTAAAATAAAAAGTTATACCTACATAGATAGGACATAAGATCAGACCAGTCACAGACAGAGATGGTCACAGCTCACCTCCTCCTCCATAGTGCACAATGAATTTTACCCAGTTGAAAGCATGCTTAAAAACCCCCATAGAGTCCTGTTGTTGTCAGTGGTCCATGTGCCTGCTGTAAGGGCACCGTTACACGTCGCAACATTGCATGCAATTTCACTTGCAATTTGCTGGTTGCAGTGAAATCATGGACACATTGTTCTATTTTGTTGCTGTGTACAAATGGAACAATGTGTCCATGATTTCACTGCAACCAGCAAATTGCAAATGCAATGTTACGACGTGTAACGGTACCCTAAGGCTTATTTTTAAAAGCTTATTCCATCGACATGTATAGAAAATACAAAAATATCTAAACAAGAATAAAAAAGAAATTGTCATTACCTGATTTTAATTCTTAAAACACATAATGGCTAATACATTACATTTACACAAAACGGAATATACGTGGTGAGCCTTGAAATCAAAGTGGACAAAAAAAGTGTCCTTTCCATTATGTGGATTCATTACTACTACCTGAAGGACATTTTGCCATTTTTAGGCTATGTGCACATCTGACGTTTGTGCATCTCTGCAGTCCGTCCAAAAACCTGGTTTTTTTTTAGCAGAAACTGAGTTTTCTGTGCTCAGCAGTGTTGCTAGTTTTTTGCTCGTTTTTTGCTCGTTTTTTGCTCGGTTTTGTCGGCTGTTTTTCTGAGCGGTTTGAAAACTGAGTTTTTTGTGCACTTGATCAGCTGGAACCGCTGGAAAAACGGAGGAAAGAAGTCACTTGCTCTATATTTGGAAACCGGTGAAAAAACTCAGTTTTGACTGAAAACGACCAGAAGAAAAACGTTCTAATGAAGACAGAGTTTTCTAAAATCCATTGACTAGCATGTTAATCCAGCCGGAGGATAGGATTAACATAAATTAACATAAAACTGAGCGGAAAACGCCGACGGAAAACGTCCAAAAGCAGCCCACAAAACGACTGATGTGCACATACCCTTAGGCCGGCTTCACACCATGGTTCTTGATCTGTCAGGCAGTATCCGGTGTTTTGCAGGAAGCTTTAGACACAGCCTGACAGCATCGGACAAACAGAACCAGAGGGCAAATATGCCCCCAATCCTGGTTTCTGTCGGATTTAGGACTGCGCAGCTGCTGCCACTGTCCAGGTGGCAAATATTTCAAATTCTCTGAAATCTCAGCCGGAAGCTCTCCAGGTGCTGAAGTTCAGTGCTGGGCGCCGCTGAACTTCAGCACCCGGCGTCGGCAGCCGGATCCGATTTTCTGTCAGATCTGGCACGATCCGGCACCCATAGACTCCCATGTGAATGGGCGCCGGATCCGGGACTTTTTGCCCCGGACACAAAAATGCTGCAAGCTCCAGTTTTGTGTTCAGGGCAAAAATCGAATGCAGCCTGATGCTGCCAGTCAGGGACAAATCCGGATGGCAAATCACTGCCATCCAGCCCTATCCGGCACCATAGGGCTACATTATGTTGAAAATCGGGTCCGGAGCTGTTGGGTTCACACCGGACAACCCTGGACCCCAAAAAAATGTGGTGTGAAGCCAGCTTTACTTGAAAGAGAATCTCTCAAGCAATTCCTGCCACTCAAAATGCAGGACACTTGTAGCCAGATAAATATTTCTATAAAACACTTTGGTGGATGTTTGCAGCTTTGGGCTCATGAGGGGCTGGCTTTGTGGATAATGGTGGGTTGGATGTGTGGAAATGATGGCCTGGCTGTGTGGAAATGAGGGCTGGCTGTGTGGAAATGAGGGGCTTGCTGTGGAGAGATCAGAGGGGCTGGCTGTGTGGACATGAGGGGCTGGCTGTGGAGACATCAGAGTGGCTGGCTGTGTGGAAATGAGGGGCTGGCTGTGTGGACTGGGTTGACTCTGGAGACATAAGAGGGGCTGGCTGTGTGAACATGAGAGGCTGGCTCTGGAGACATAAGAGGGGCTGGCTGTATGGAAATGAGGGGCTGGCTGTGTGGAAATGAGGGGCTGGCTGTGGGGATATAAGAGGGGCTGGCTGTGTTGACATGAGGGGCTGGCTGTGTTGACATAAGAGGGGCTGGCTGTATGGAAATGAGGGGCTGACTGTGTGGACATGAGGGGCTGGCTGTGGAGACATAAGAGGGGCTTGCTGTGTGGACATGAGGGGCTTGCTTTGTGGACATGAGGGGCTGGCTGTGGAGACATAAGAGGGGCTGGCTGTGTGAAAATGAAGGGCTGGATGTGGAGACATAAGAGGGGCTACCTGTGGACATGAGGGGCTGGCTGTTGGGACATGAGGGGCTGGCTGTGGAGACATAAGAGGGGCTGGCTTTGTGGACATGAGGGGCTGGCTGTGGAGACATAAGAGGGGCTGCCTGTGTGGACATGAGGGGCTGGCTATGGAGACATAAGAGCGGCTGCCTGTGGGGTTATGAGGGGCTGCCTGTGTGGACATGAGGGGCTGGCTGTGTGGACATAAGAGGAGCTGGCTGTGTGGACATGAGAGGCTGGCTGTGGAGACATAAGAGGGGCTGCCTGTGTGGACATGAGGGTCTGGGTTTGTGGACATGAGGGCTGGCTGTGTGGACATGAGGGGGTGGCTGTGAAGACATAAGAGGGGCTGCCTGTGTGGATATGAGGGTCTGGCTGTGGAGACATAAGAGGGGATGCCTGTGGGCTTATGAGGAACTGGTTGTGTAGAGATGAGGGGCTGGCTGTGGGATATGAGGGGCTGGCTGTGGAGACCTCAGAGGAGCTGGCTGTGGGGTTATGAGGGGCTGGTTGTGTAGAGATGAGGGGCTGGCTGTGTGGACATGAGGGTCTGGCTGTAGGGATATGAGGGGCTGGCTGTGGAGACATAAGAGGGGCTGCATGTGGGGTTATGAGGGACTGGTTGTGTAGAGATGAGGGGCTGGCTTTGTGGACATGAGGGTCTGGCTGTGTGGACATGAGGGGCTGGCTGTGGAGACATAAGAGGGGCTGCCTGTGTGGACATGAGTGGCTGGCTTTGTGGACATGACGGCTGGCGTTGTGGACATGAGGGGGTGGCTGTGAAGACATAAGAGGGGCTGCCTGTGTGGACATGAGGGGCTGCCTGTGTGGACATGAGGGGCTGGCTGTGCAGACATGAGAGACTGGCTGTGGAAGCATAAGAGAGGCTGACTGTGTGGACATGAGGGGCTGGCTGTGGAGACATCAGAGGAGCTGGCTGTGGGAAATACATAGAACTGGCTATGGGAACTTGAAGGGTTGGTTGTGGGAATATACATGGGGCTGGCTGTGGGAACATGAGTATCTGGTTGTTGGGACATAAGAGGGACTGACTGTGGGGACAAACAGGAGGTTGGCTGTGGGACAAACAGGGGGTCGGCTGTGGGGACATACGAGGTTCTGGCTGTGGGGTCATAAGAGGGGCTGCCTGTGTGGTCATGAGGGGCTGGCTGTCTGGACATGAGGAGCTGGCTGTGGAGAATTAAAAGGGGCTGCTGGTGTGGACATGAGGGGCTGGCTGTGGAGACATGAGGGGCTGGCTGTGGAGACATGAGGGGCTGGCTGTGGAGACATAAGAGGGGCTGGCTGTGTAGACATGAGGGGCTGGCTGTGGAGACATAAGAGGGGCTGCCTGTGTGGACATGAGGGGCTGGCTGTGGGTACATACATGGGGCTGGCTGTAGGAACATATGTGGGGCCTGCTATGTGGACATTACAAGAGGGAATGACTGTGGGAAATCATATTATATGGGAATCTGTGAGGAACATTATACTAGTAGCTGTGGGGGGCATTATATCTTGGCTGTGGGGACATTATACTGTATAAGCATCTTTGGGGACATAATAATGTATAGGGGACTGTGGAGTACTTTATAGTGGGGGGCTGTGGAGACATAATACTGTGAATGGTGCTGTGGAGACTATTCTGCATTGGGGCTGTTGAGAACATTATACTGTATAGGGGGCTATGGTTACCATATTATGTAGTGGGCTGTGGTGGACATAATTCTGTACGGGGACTGTGGAGGACATCATAGTGTATATTGGGGGCTGTTTTGGATATCGTATGGTATGAAAGGCTGCAGTCACTATAAAACTGTGTAGCGACAGTGTGAGGAGGGTGCACAGTTTGAAGATGACAATGTGGTGGGCAGTATGAAGTTGTAGTTGGAAAGGGGTGCACAGAATGGATATGAAGTGGAGTAGTGTTAAATGGGGGTATACTATGGAGAGAGGTTAGCATGATGAGGGTACAGTGTGGCGATATAGTGTAAGGAAGAGCACTGGAGAGGGGACAGCCATGGTAAAGGCAGTTGTTCACAATGTCACGTGTAGCCTGTGCTGCAGTCTTCTTGAACTGCTCTACAGTGATTAAATGTGTTTATTCCTGTTGGTGCCTTCAGGGTTAATATCAGTAGCTATGTTGATATCCATGTTATTACTACTACTACTAATAATCTTCATATGTATTGTGCCAACATATTCCATAGCGCTTTACAATTCAGAGGTTCATATACAAACAGTTATAAGTAACAATGATAAAAAAATACAATAATTAAAGCAAAAATAAAGATGACCCTGTTTATAAGATCTTACAATCTACAAGAGGTGAGGGTAACACAAAGTACAGGTGTGTATTTACAATTATGGTCCAGCCATCTTGAAGAAATGGGGGATAGGTAAAGGCTTCATGAGCTATCACCTGGCTTTTGCGTTTGGTGGAGTTTGACAGAGAGTTATGTTCAGAAAAATAGTGAATGGGCTATATATAAATTACTTTGATTAGGGAGAATAATAGGCCGGCAGTGAATATAAGATATAGTAAAAGACATAATACTTTACTTTTACTGATCTACTTTAAAAAGGTATGGGATCTAATGAGACAAAATTATAAACAGTGCAACAAGTATTAGTGGAACCTTGTAAAGTGATACTAAGCTCAATTGATCAACAAACAAGGACCACAATGATTCTGCTAGAGCATCAGCTAACCGCATATAGGCATTTGTTTCTCATTAAGCTTTTTAGTATGTGTAACCAATAACTCAGGACTAGTGATGAGTGAGCATGCTCGCAGCTACTCGGTACTCGCACGAGTATCCCGATACTCAGGATGCTCGGTGAGAACCGAGCACCTCCGAGATGCTCGGACTCATCACTAAACATTATCGATGTGACACAAGTATACAGCTCCCTACAGTGCACAAAGTGAGCTCGCACCTCACAGAGAACAGATTGATTGTTAGGGTCCCTCTGGGGGGCACAGCGAGATGATGTATGCTGCATTGATTTGAAAAAGCCCACCCTCACGCCCTTTCCCAGAAACACTTGTTTTATAGTCGGATGTCTGTGGGCGAAACCTTCCACTCATTGACTTGCATTGGGCTCGGTGCTCGGGTCGAGCACCCGAGCATCTCGAGATGCTCGACCCGAGCATCGAGCACCCGAGCATTTTAGTGCTTGCTCATCACTACTCAGGACTATTGTCTCACAAAATTCTAGCAAATCAAAGGGCAGGGTACGTGAGGTGTACCGGCAATGTACATAACCAGTGTATATTGTACAGACAGAAGTCTGCTGTGATCTAAATCCAGTATGGCTTGCTGGCACTTATTGATTCACAGACCTTTATTATTTAGAGAATAGTCAGGAAGTGATGGGCCAGACTGACCATCCACGTACCTCCCAATGGGTTTGTCACATCTGAAGAGATCTGGTCTCTGTACCTGGGACGCCGGTAGCCCTGGAAGGCATGAGAAGGGGGGACCACATCTCATGAGCCTCAAAACCACAAGCTCTGACGGAACAGAGCTGAGGAAAGCAGCTAGACCTGGCAAAGGAAAAAGACTGTGCTTGATATGGACATTAATGTTATTACCTGGATGTATCTGAAGCCAAATGGGCAGAGTTGCCATTGAAATGTTCTGGGCTATTAAGTGTGTAACATTCCTGCTAAGGCACTGAAATGGACTATGCTATAAGTGGTTTATAATGTAATAAACTGCTGGACTTTATTTTACTGAAAAACATTGCATGTGTGCTTTAATTGTGTGGTAAAGTGAATGCTCCTCAAGACGCTCAATAGCGCTACCCCACAATATCCAGTTATGCTCAAAAGTTTACATACCCCTGCAGATTTTTTGCTTTCTTGGCCTTTTTTTAGAGACTATGAATAATAACACAAAATCTTTTTTTCCTCTCATGGTTAGTGGTTGATCAAAGGTTCACATACCAGAGTTCTTAATACTGTGTATTGCACCCTCTAACATCAATGACAGCTTGAAGTCTTTTGTGGTAGTTGTGGATGAGGCTCCTTATTTTCTCAGATGATAAAGCTGCTCATTCTTCTTGGCACAAAACCCCCAGTTCCTGTAAATTCCTAGGCTTTCTTGCATGAACTGCGTGCTTGAGTTCTCCTTAGAGTGGCTCAATGATATTAAGGTCAGGAGACTGAGATGGACTCTCCAGAACCTTCACTTTGTTCTGCGGTAGCCAATGACAGGTCAACTTGTCCTTGTGTTTTGGATCGTTGCCATTTTGGGACATCCAAGTACGTTCCATGCTTAGCTTCTGGGCTGATGAGTGCAAATGTGCCTCCAGTATTAACTGGTAATGTGCTGCATTCATCTTTCCTTCAACTTTGTAGCTCACACATCCCTACATTATCAGCAATCCACCTCTGTACTTTACAGTAGGAATGGTGTTCTTTTCATGATAGGCCTTGTTGACACCTCTCCACATGTAACGTTTATTATTGTGGCCAAAAAGTTTGATTTTGGTCTCATCACTCCAAATTACCTTGCTCTAGAAGTTTGGAGGCTTGTCTTTGTGGTGTTTGGTGTATTGTAGGCAAGATACTTTGTGGTATTTGTGCAGTAATAGCTTTCTTTTGGTGACTCAACCATGCAACCTATTTTTCTTCATGTGCCTCCTTATTGTGCATCTTGAAAAAGCCACACTGCTAATTTTCAGTGAGTCCTGTATTTCAGCTGATGTTATTTGTGGGTTTTTCTTCGCATACCAAACAATTTTGCTTCCAGTTGTGGCCGGAAATTTTGTTGGTCTACCTGATCTTGGTTTGGTTTTTACAGAGTCTCTGATTTTCCATATGTTAATTACAGTTTGAATACTGCTTACTGGTCATTATTAATTCATTGGATATCTTTTTGTATCCTTTTCCTGTTTTATACAGTTCAACTATCTTTTCCCATGGATCCATTGACAATTCCTTTGCTTTCCCCATGACTCACAATCCAGAAATATCAGTGGGTGAATGAAAGATGCAAGAATTTGTCTGGATCCCAGAAACTCACTCAGCTTTTATGCACACACACACACTGATTACAAAACAGGTCACAGGTGAGGATGATACCTTTACTAGCCATTCAAACCCATGTGTGTCAACTTCAGTGCATGTTATTAGGCCAAAATCACCAGGATATGTGAAATTTTGGTCAGGGTCATTTGGATGTTTTTGGTTGTCATTCTGATTTAAAAAAAGAGAACACAGTAGTTTGTTTTCTCTAACCATGCGTGGAAAAAGTGTTTGTGTTATTATTCATATTCTCTGAAAAAAGGCCAAGAAAGCAAAAAAATCTGCCAGGGTATGTAAACTTTTGAGCACAACTCCCTATATGTGGAAGTATCAGTAAAAATGTTATACACTGCAATCTTATAAGCCATACTGCCCTGTGCACATTGCCTCAAATGTGGAATACCTATTTGAAAATAATACAAACTAAACAAATTCAGAAGCACCAGGATCTTGAAAATAAGAAAAAGTGTTGATTAATTATCACCACATAGTGCGCAGTGCTTTGGCCAAACAATGAGCCTTTGTGAAGTGTTTCTACAAGGTGCCCTTATACAGAGCATAATAAGAATACATTTTATTTCTTTAGTTCCAACATATTCCACAACACTTTACTATTCAAAGAACACATACACAGACAATAAAGACCTTACAGAGTGTGACTTAATTAAAAAGTTACCAGAGGAGTGAGGGCCCTGCTCACAAACTTTTAGCTTATCAGAAAATAGAGGGACACAAAAGCTAATTCATCAAAAGTGCTTGAATTGTCTGGTCCAGCTATCAATATAATAAATAGGGTGTTCAAACAATGCTGCATGTACAGATTGCTATCAAAGGGACTCTGTCAGGTCATTTTTCAGTATGGTACTAAAAGCACCTTGAATAGTGCTCAGGCAGACCTTTCAGAATATGTAAAAATCATTAATACCCTTTGTATTTTGCTTGCTATAAGTATCTTCACACCCTGCAGGCAGCTGACTTCACTAGTCTGATCCATTACTTTCACTGCCGAATAGTGAAACACATGTAAATGTTACTTAAATATCCACACCTATCCAAGCTAGTATTCTCCTGTACTGAAGTCAGTCACTAAAAATCTTTGGCTTGTGCAAGCTGCTTTTGAGTTGGGGGGAGAGTGAGAGATAGAAGATGGGAGGTGTTTGTGCTGCAACTCTTGTAGTAAGATCACTACAGTCTGTGCTGTCTGTGAGAAATTTCTATGTGTATATAAGGTAAAAAATGTTTGTACCGTGTTAGCCAATAGTTAGAAAAATATTAGAATCTGAGAGTCCTCAAATTGAAAGGACATTTGGGGACATCACATCTTCCAACAGATTCCATTTTGAGGACAATGAACTTTTGACACTTCTTATGTGAACACCATCGCTTAATTTTATTGTTTTCCCAACTCATTTAAGTATTTTCAGGTCTCCACAGACTACTACCATATAACAATAATACAATTTGTTCTGCTTATCTTAGAATTTTAGTTTCAATTTCCCAGCCCCTCTCTTCCTCCCTAGCCTGACTCTGCTTTATGTCACCTGTGACATTTACTACAGCATCTAACAATCTAACATTGTTTTTTTTTTGTTTCATTTGCATATGTATATATGTATGTGTTTTCAGAATCTGTGTCATTATCTGCCTTACGAAGGAGACACAGCGTCCCGAAAGCTTGCTATGTTTACCATAATTTCAGTTAGCCATTAAGAGGTATCCTCCACTCAGGACTCTCAGATTCTAATATTTTTCTATGAGTATATACCAACATTTGTTTTCCTGCATAGATGTAATGTGTGTATCTGCTGAGCAAATAAACAAATGATCATATAAACACATATAAATATTTTAGACAGCACACACTACACCTATGCCTCAGATACACACAATGAAACTGCTTCATGCTGGAGGGAAATGAAGATGTCAGAGCTGATGCTGCTCTGTCTGCTAAGAGAACATATCTTCCCCCTCCTTTCTTCTCTGCAGTGAGTGCTGACAAGACAGGATCTGCTGCCTAGAAGAGCAGCACAGACAGAAGGATACAGAGTGCCCCATGTAAGTTATTTCCACTGAACTTTAGTTGTATACTTACAGATCATGGCAGTGCAGTGATGTAACTACATGAATATTCATTCCCTGGGGAGTGACAGCAGAAAAGTAAGTGTTCACTCACTGCGATTGACAGATGTAATGAATATCTTTTTTTTGGAGTTTACAGGAGATGGGGTTGAGTGTAAATAAAAGAAATACACATTAAGAGCTTCCCCAGAGGAATTAAAGAATTACTGTATATCGGTTACATATGGGTTTTTGACCTGACAGATTCCCTTTAAGTACCGTATATACTCGTGTATAAGCCGACCCGTGTATAAGCCGACCCCCTACTTTTGCCCCCAAAACCTGGGAAAATCTATTGACTCGCGTATAAGCCGAGGGTGGACCCCAGCACAGGTATACAGCCCCCAGCAGTGGTATACAGGCCCCAGCAGTATGATATACAGCAGCCCCCAGTGGTATATACAGCAGCCCCAGTGGTATTGCAGCCCCTATATACAGCAGCCCCAGTGGTATTGCAGCCCCAGTGGTGTATACAGCAGCCCCTATATACAGCAGCCCCAGTGGTATTGCAGCCCTAGTGTATTGCAGCCCCTATATACAGCAGCCCCAGTGGTATTGCAGCCCCAGTGGTATTGCAGCCCCTATATACAGCAGCCCCAGTGGTATTGCAGCCCCAGTGGTATTGCAGCCCCTATATACAGCAGCCCCAGTGGTATTGCAGCCCCAGTGGTGTATACAGCAGCCCCTATATACAGCAGCCCCAGTGGTATTGCAGCCCCTGTATACAGCAGCCCCAGTGGTATTGCAGCCCCAGTGGTGTATACAGCAGCCCCTATATACAGCAGCCCCAGTGGTATTGCAGCCCCAGTGGTATTGCAGCCCCTGTATATAGCAGCCCCAGTGGTATTGCAGCCCCAGTGGTGTATACAGCAGCCCCAGTGGTATTGCAGCCCCTGTATACAGCAGCCCCAGTGGTATTGCAGCCCCAGTGGTGTATACAGCAGCCCCTATATACCGCAGCCCCAGTGGTATTGCAGCCCCAGTGGTGTATACAGCAGCCCCTATATACAGCAGCCCCAGTGGTATTGCAGCCCCAGTGGTATTGCAGCCCCTGTATACAGCAGCCCCAGTGGTATTGCAGCCCCAGTGGTGTATACAGCAGCCCCAGTGGTATTGCAGCCCCTGTATACAGCAGCCCCAGTGGTATTGCAGCCCCAGTGGTGTATACAGCAGCCCCTATATACAGCAGCCCCAGTGGTATTGCAGCCCAAGTGGTATTGCAGCCCCTATATACAGCAGCCCCAGTGCGGTATACAGCAGCCCCAGAGGGGTATACAGCAGCCCCAGAGGGGTATATAGCAGCCCCAGAGGGGTATACAGCAGCCCCAGAGCTGTATACAGCAGCCCCAGAGCTGTATACAGCAGCCCCAGGGGGGTATACAGCATCCCCAGAGGGGTATAGAGCAGCCCCAGAGGGGTATATAGCAGCCCCAGAGGGGTATACAGCAGCCCCAGAGGGGTATACAGCAGCCCCAGAGGGGTATATAGCAGCCCCAGAGGGGTATACAGCAGCCCCAGAGGGGTATACAGCAGCCCCAGAGGGGTATACAGCAGCCCCAGAGGGGTATACAGCAGCCCCAGAGGGGTATATAGCAGCCCCAGAGGGGTATACAGCAGCCCCAGAGCTGTATACAGCAGCCCCAGAGGGGTATACAGCAGCCCCAGAGGGGTATACAGCAGCCCCAGAGGGGTATACAGCAGCCCCCGCTGTATACAGCAGCCCCCGCTGTATACAGCGGTACCCGGCTGTATACAGCCCTCCCCCCTGGTATACCGGCCCCCCCTGTGGCAACCTGTAAAGGAAGCGATGATTATACTTATCGGGTCGCTGTCGCCGACGCCGCCGCCGCCGCTCTGTCACCGTCCGTCACCGCGCTCCTTCCCGTCTTCATGCTTCCTTCACGGGCGCACAGAAAATGACGTCATTTCCTGTGCGACGGTGAAGGAAGCATGAAGACCAGGAGGAGCGCGGTGACGGACGGTGACAGAGCGTCGGCGTCGGCGACAGCGACCCGATAAGTATAATCATCGCTTCCTTTACAGGTTGCCACAGGGGGGCCCGGTATACCACGGGGGGGGGGCTGTATACAGACGGGTATATATATATTTTTTTTATGATTACCGTATATACTCGTGTATAAGCCGAGGGGGGACTTTTCAGCACATTTTTTGTGCTGAAAAACTCGGCTTATACACGAGTATATACGGTACATGGAGAATGTGTAAAGAGATGATATAATAATATTTATTGTATTACGTCTTTTTGTATTCGTATAATGATTGTATATTTGGCTTTATGTATTGAGGATCTGATCGTTAACTTTTGACTGATTATGAACTTTTGACATCAAAGAATAACGTCAAATTGCGCAAACGGACTAGATAACAGGTCGTCCCAACTTCGATTTGACTAACATCTCTGACATTTATTGGAGTGTTCTGCACAACTGATTTATATCACTGGACGTTGATGAAAGAAAACCTGAGGAAGTATGGACACATAGAAAGAATATTATCCCTGAAGAAGCTGGAAAGACAATAAACAATATGAAGAAGAGATGACCACAGCCATGGTTAGCAGAAGTGACCCTAAAGATCATCAAAGAAAGACAAATGGCAAAACCAAAATGTAACAAGCAGTACATAGACAACATCAGTAAAAGACTAAAGAGAGCCATACAAGCAAAGAACTCTTTTACCAAAAGAAATGTACATAATTAGAAAATTAATATCTTAAGGGCAAGGCAAGAAAAGCATATGAAATGATCAAAGAGATATGACGAAAGTTTTAACCAAGAGTGGGAATGTTGAAAGATGCCAATGGGAACAAACTAACTGAGCAAGAACAGACCAAGTAAAGATGGAAAGAGTCAGTGATACAGATAGAAATGGAGACTGGAAGTAATAGGGAATCGAAAATTTTGAAATGCAAAGTCGTTGCTGTGATAAAGCTTCTGTGAAAAAAACAAGCACCTGGATGTGACAATGTTCCAATAGAGCTAATAAAGTCTTCTGAAGCAGCAGTTGATGTCAACACACAACTGGTAAATAGCCCAAGGACTGGACAAGATCTGTGTTTATTCCTATTCTGAAGAAGAGAGTTGCTACTGTGGCGCACCACTGGTCAGTGCGCCACAGTAGGGGTACTGCACCCTCAACAGAGTGTGTGGTATTCCTGTCATTGGGGATTGTAACGTCAACCTGAGGCTCCCATCCTGGCATCCCTACACCTAGACTAGGGGACCAATTGGCAACCCGTTACTAGGGTAACAGGTCCCGGTGGGAGGAGAGTTAGGGTAGGGAGAAGTGGGAAACTAACAGGTGGATCTAGTATAGCCTGAGGAACGAAGCAGGGAGGAAGCCCTAAAGGGGACCCCCCAGGGAGGGTGCGAGGAAGGAGTGGCAACCCAGACAGAGAGAGGAGACCCAGTGCCAGACCTGCTACAGTCCGGAGGAATCCTAGTCCACAACAGAGAACCAGCTCCGAGTTGTGGTGCAGGAGTTTATCCCTGAGCCATCAACACCGATAGGTCATGGGACTATCTAATAGCCCCGACTCCCCCGTCCAGAACAAGCAGCCCTACCAGGAGCACCAAACAGGGTTGAGCCCCTTGGAAGAGAAGAAGGGTACTTCACAGCACCCGACAGGCCTGGTAGACAAGCGGGCTGTGCAGGCCAGCGCAAGGAAGTAAGGAGGCATGAGGAAAGTAACGGGACAGTGAAAGCAAAGCAGAAGGTACTCTCTGGGAGACTCAAAGAGGCATTATTCTCCTCAGTGACTACACGGCCAGCTACCCGCTAAAGAACTGTGTAACTGTGAACCTGCATGCCGGCACAACCAGTTTCCAGTAAAGTACCCATATAGAGCTACTACGACTCCGTGTCTCTTTCCTCATGAACTATTAAATAGATGTCATCTTGACAACAGGCGCAGCGGTAACACTGCCCCAGTGACCTGCTCCACCTGCAGGAAACTAGTCCATAAAGCTGCAATACCACCGTCCCCGGCAGACTGACAGCGGCCCTGGTGAACATCACCAGAAACTGCAAGTGGCATCCCGAGACATTTATTCTTTTTATTCCCTTCCATTTTCCCCCCAATTTTCAGGTGACCACCAGGGCTACGGGTCCAGGCAGGCCACCAGTGACATCCCCCTCAACTCCACACCCAGATTCAGAGTTCCCATAGACCCCTGGGCTAATCACTACCGATTGTGGAAACTATCTGTCATTCCTCATGCCAGCAAAAGATCCTACAAATACAACTACAGCCTTACTTTGACAAAGAGCTGCCAGACAAATAAGCAGGATTCAGTAAAGCCAGGGGAACAAGAGATGTAATTGCCAACATTAGATGCATAATAGAAAAGGCCAAAGAAGAAAGCAAGGAGCTCTATTTTCGCTTTATCGTCTACAACAAAACCTTTGACTGTGTTGATTACCCACCAGAAACTTTGGTAGACCATGAAGATATGGGTGTGCAAATCATCTGATTAGCTTCATTAGCAACCTTTACATTGACCAAGAAACAACAGTCCAATTGTAACACAATTACTCAGTATGGTTTAAAGTAGAGCATCAGACAAGGCTGCATCCTTTCACCATTTCTCTTCAATTTATATGCAGAAGCTACTTTCATGAAGAGTGAACTTGCCAAAAAATGAAGGAATCAAAATTACTGGATGAATCATCAGCAATCTTAACCCCTTAGTGACGAAGAAATTTGTCATTTTTCATTTTCGTTTTTTTCGCTCCTCGGCTTCCAAGAGCCATAATGTTTTTATTTTTCTGTCGACACAGACATATGATGGCTTGTTTTTTGCGGGACGAGTTGTACTTTCAGATGCAATAATTTGTTTTACCATATAGTGTACAGGGAAATTGCAAAAAAATTCTAAATGCAGTGAAATTGCAAAAAAAGTGCAATAAGACGTTTGTCTTTTGGGTTTTGTAGTCGCCGTGTTCACTATATGGTAAAACCGACATGACCGTGTGATGTCTCGTGTCAGTACGAGTTTGTAGATACCAAACATGTATACCTTTATTGGTATCTAGGTGGTGGAAAAAAATTCAAAAGCATGAAAAAAAAAACATTGCACTTTTTGCGCCATGTTCTGCGACTCGTAGCGTCCTCATTTTTCGGGATCTGGGGCTGGGTGATGGCTTGTTTTTTTGCATCTCGAGCTGATGTTTTTAATGATACCATACTTGGGTGGATGCGCTGTTTTGATCGCCCGTTATTGCATTTTTTAGCATTGTTGCAGTGACCAAAAAAACGTAATTTTGGCGTTTGAACCATTTTTTGCGCTACGCAGTTTACGGATCTCATTATTTGATTATTTATATTGATAGATCGGGCGATTCTGAATGCGGCGATACCAAATATGTGTATTTTTTTTTAACTTTTATTGTGGATGGGAGAAAAGGGGGGTGATTTGAACTTTTATGTTTTTTGTTTTTTTTTCAACTTTTTAAAAACTTTATTTGCTTATTGATTCTTAGTTTTACACAGCCCCTGTGAGAGGCATGCAGCTGCACAGTCCGATCGCTTCTGACACATACAGAGGAGCTGCAGCTCCTCTGTATGTGTCAGAATCGCGGACCTGTCGTGGTTGGCAGCCCCTGCCATACAAATTTTGAAAAAAATCAAGCCAGACATGTCTCTCTAAGGCGGCCGTCACACGCACAGATATCTTTAGCGATATTGTAAGCGATCACGTGCACGCGCAATCGCTTACAATATCGCTCACATCGCTGGTGAGATGTCACACAGACAGACTCACCAGCGATGCGGAGCCGCGATCTCGCTCGTTACTATGGTACACATCGGGTTACTAGGCGCCGCGCGTCGCTTAGTTACCCGACGTGTACCATAGTTACCATCTCCCAGCATAGGCTCTGCCGCTGGGAGATGGATCATCGTGGTGTTATACACCACGATGAAGGAGATCGTGAAATCGTTCATCGCTAGATCTGAGAACCGGACCTCATATCAGCGATGTCACGATCAAGCGATTTAACATCTTAAATCGCTTGATTACATGCATCGATTTTAAGCCCGATATCGCTTAAGCGATCAAAAAGGAGATCGCTTAAACGATATCGGGCAAGATATCTGTGCGTGTGACGGCCGCCTAAGCAAGACTCACCAAGCTACTTGCCTACTTTGGACATCTAATATATAAAGCTGAATGTGTGTATGTGTGTATGTGTGTGTGTGTATGTCTGTATATCCGGGATTGGCATCTACACCGTCGCAACTACAGCTGCAAAATTTTGCACAGTCGCACGTCTGGACCCCGGGAGCGTCATAGGCTATGTTGTGAGGCGAAATTTTAACCCTGCGCGTTCCAGTTCACCAAACAATTTTGGCCCTATCTACATAATGGGGAAAAAGTGCAAGGAAATGTGTTGGAGGAAAATTGACAGCTGTCAGCTATAGAGACAAAATTTTGCACAGTCACACGTCTGGACCCCAAGAGCGTCATAGGCTAGGTTGTAAGGCGAAATTTTAACCCCGCGCATTCCAATTCACCAAACAATTTTGCCCCTATCTACATAATGGAGAAAAAGTGACAGTTACCAGTTGACAGTTGTGAATGAGAGGGGCTTAATGGTAGCACCAAAGACTAACAGCACATACCAGCATATAGTCACTAAGGTGGGGCCCCAACATGAGATATTCACCTCACACGGGGACATGTATACACACCACACGCACACAAAGAGTAACAGCAAGTGTATAGTCGCTAAAGTGCAGCCCCAACATTGGATACTCACCACGCACCTGAACAAACACACACACGCCACAAAGAGACACACACAACACAGAGACACACACACACCCACAGGGACACACACACACCCTATAGCGACACATGCACTCACCCCACAGGGACACACACACATGACAAAGAGACACACACAACACAGAGACACACACCCCCAAGGGGACACACACACACTCTATAGCGACACATGCACTCACCTCACAGGGACACACACCACAAAGAGACACACATAACACAGACACACACACCACACAGACCCCCCCCACAGGGACACACACACAGCCACCCTATAGGGACACATGCACTCACCCCACAGGATCACACTCACCACAAAGACACACACACACCACACAGACCCCCCCACAGGGACACACACACATACACACCCTATAGGGACACATGCACTCACCCCTCAGGGACACACACACACCACAAAGAGACACACACAACACAGAGACACACACTCCCCACACAGACACCCCCCCACAGGGACACACACACACATACACACCCTATAGGGACACATGCACTCACCCCACAGGGACACACACACACACACCAAAAAGAGACACACACATCACAGATACACACACCACAGACCCCCCCGACAGGGACACACACACATACACACCCTATAGGGACACATGCACTCACCCCACAGGGACACACACACACCACAAAGAGACACACACAACAGAGACACAAACCACACAGACCCCCCCCACAGGGACACACACATACACACCCTATAGGGGCACATGCACTCACCCCACAGGGACACACACACACACACCACAAAGAGACACACACAACAGAGACACACACCACACTGACCCCCCCACAGGGACACACACATACACACCCCAGGGACACACACACCACACAGACAGACACAGATGTGCACAAATCACCTCACACAACTCGCCTCATACGTGTGCTATCTATATTTTCCAAACATAAACATCTGATTAAAAACAGCCAATGTGCAACACATGTGCCATATAGGGAATTAAGGCAGATGTCAGTCACATGAGCTGTCTATTAAGTGTATGTGTGAGGTAACATATACTGCCCGGCCAGGGGGAAGGTTTACTGTTGGCTGGAGATTTATTAGGCTGCCTATAGCAATCAATCACACCTCAGCTTCTATTTTCCTACAGGTCATTAATATGACATATTCAAATTCTATTTTGTTATAGCTAACAGCAGTTATTTATTAACCCGGGCGTAGCCGGGTACTACAGCTAGTAATAATAATAATAATTTATGAGGATAGCCACTTCTATACACAATCTGACAGAATCAGTATTTAAGTCTATGTTTGTTTGATGGCCCGTCGCCCTTTACTGGCCATGAGGGGTGAAATGTTGCCTACAGGGGTGAAGCGTATGTTGTGCTACATTCTTTCCAGGTGTTGCCAGGACATGGGATGCCTTTTTTCCTGGGGACGGTGCCTCTCATAGGCTCCCTGGTGTTGACTGTTGCCAGCAGACATGGAATGTTATTTCTGCTTGAACAGTCATATAGTGGGAGGTTCCCTATACTTCACTTTCCTCCTCTGGTTCTGTGAGCAGAAGGTGGGGTTTGGGCATTTCCTCAACAGGTTGTGTGGCTGCTGGTAGGCAGTTTTAAACCTGCCATGTGCTGTGCTTAGCTTCTGATTATTTAAGTTATGTTGGGTGGTTAGCTCAGTGTATGTGCTCTGAGGTTTACTGCTGTTTGCAGCTCTTTCTTTTGTTACTGCTGTTTTAGCTTTCTCTTTTGGTTTATACTGTGGTTCAGCTTTTGTTTCTTTGCTGTTTCTTTTATGTTTGCTTATTGCTTTGGAGTGTTTGACCTTCCTGTTGCCATTTGTCCGACCACCAGCTGCCATGCTGTTCACTCCCTGGAAAGGGCTCTGCCGAAATCCCCCCTCGCCAGGACCGGCAGATGGGTGAAGAGTATCCCTGGTCCTCGAGGGTGCAATACTTGGACCAAGAGTGACCGACACGCTGCACTTGCTGGTGTCCAGTTGGTCAATCCACCATCCACCTCCGTTGCACACTGTAAAATATTTTAATGATATTTGTGTATGTTTAATGTTTAATTTTTTTTAAATATCCATGAATGAAAGGTTTTTTTTGCTATATATTTTATCAACCATTTTACTAAATTTATAACACACATTCAGAAAAGTTACAAATGACCTGTCATCCACAGATACTTAGTGACCTTTAACCCCTTCATGACCGGGGAGTTTTTCAGTTTTCATTATCGTTTTTTGCTCCCCTTCTTCCAAGAGCCATAACTAATTTATTTTTCCATCAATATAGACATATGATGGCTTGTTTTTTGTGGGACGAGATGTACTTTCATATGCAATAATTAATTTTACCATATAGTGTACAGGGAAATTGCAAAGAAATTCTAAATGCAGTGAAATTGCAAAAAAAGTGCAATAACACGTTTGTTTTTGGGTATTTTAGTTGTCATGTTCACTATATGGTAAAACCGACATGACGAGGTGATGCCTCGGGTCGGTACGAGTTTGTAGACATGCAACATGTATACCTTTACTGGTATCTAGGTGGTGAAAACAAATTCAGAAGTTTGCAAAAAACAAAAACTGACTTTTTGCGCCATGTTCTGCGACCCGTAGCATTCTCATTTTTCAGGATCTGGGCTGTGTGATGGCTTATTTTTTGCACCTTGAGCAAACGTTTCTAATTATACCATTTTTGGTGGATCCGCAGTTTTGATCGCCCGTTATTGCATTTTATAGCAATGTTGTGGCGGCCAAAAAAGCGGAACGTCGGCGTTTGGACCATTTTTTCTGTTACGGAGTTTATGGCTCTCATTAACAGATTTAATATGATGATAGATCGGGCGATTCTGAACGTGGCAATACCAAACATGTGTATTTTTTAATTTTTTTAATACTTTTATTGTGATTGGGGGAAAAGTGGGGTGATTTGAACTTTTATGTTTTTTTTTTTTTTTTTACAGGTTTTTAAAAACTTTATTAATCAATTCATTCTTATTTTTACACTGCCTATTTAAGAGACACCTTGCTGCACAATCCAATCGCTTCTGGGAGATACAGATGAGCTGTAGCTCATCTGTATCTCCCAGAATCGCGGCCGTGTTGTGGTTGGCAGCGCCTGCCAACCACAACAGGAAACTGCGCTCTGACAGCATCCGGGGTCTAGCCAGGACCCCGGGCTGTCTAGTGAGCACTGGAGATCCCGCGATACTATTGCAGGATTCTGGGGTCAGGCGGGAAACAGTGCGTTCCCCGCCGCGGCCACTTGGATCCCGCTGTCCGTGATTGACTGCGGGATCCAAGGGGTTAACAGTGCCGATCGGATCCCGGATCTGATCGGTGCTGTTACCCTGACATCTCAGCTGATGAGATCAGCTGAGATGTCGGAGGTTTGATGTGAGCGCCGCGCCACGCCGGAGCTCACATCAAAGCCCCCTTACCGGCCCAGGACGTTGTCCTGTGTCGGCAAGGAGTTAATGGCTCAGTCCATTGTGACATAACGTCTAATGATCACTAAACTGCTAAAAGTAATAATGCCGTAGACATCTCGACAGAAGTTTATCATCGTTGTACTCGGAGGCAATATATTTTTGTTCTCGTATTCTTTACGAAGTCAAATTTTAATTATAGTTAAAATAAAGCATAAGCTTAACTTTCAATCAGAAATCCCACAGTACGTCATTGTACAAAGGACCCAATGCTTTTCTGGTAGTACCATATTCAACATTGAATATAACACCATCTATCATAATTCTTAAACAGTTGTTTTCCTAATTTTTCTAGATACTCTACAGATTTGTCACCTATGTATGGATTATAATACACCATTCGCCCTAAAAAAGCAAGTAAAATACACTTCACCACAGTCTATTATTTTCCATTGGAAATGTTTACCTGGTGCATACAATGAAGCTGTGTACTGCTCTCACATTTATTCTTTCCTGTGAATGTGTAGTCAACAGTGAATCGAAAGAAAGCCGTTGTAACTCTTTTCACTTGTAATAACATAGCACTGTAATTTCTTTGATAAAGTCATTTCTGACTTTCATTCAATCTAAACAATGCCTGGCAGGGGCTGTAAGTCTGCCGCTGACTTTGCCAGGCAACATTTTTGCAACTACAGATCAGTCAGCAACCACATCAATTTTTTGTTTCTCTGACCACTTCTTATTGAACATGATTTTGTTAACTTTTCAAGAGGAAAATAAAACTTATTTGAAATTTAGATCAATTTTTATAGAATGGTAAGAATTTAACAAGTAGTATAGATGTAGGCTTAAGGCTTGATGAGTTCAAGCATTTTTATTTGCATTTATTGCAAACAGTGACAGTGCTATCCTATTTTTTTCCATTAATTTTATAATGATATGTTTTTTTCTACTGGTAAGCCTACAGGGAAATTGTCACAAAAAACAACAACCAGAGCATGCTGTGCTTTGAAAACTATTATGGACAATTTGACAACATTTTGCATGGTTCACACTTTGCAACTACTGTGGATTTGTTCTACCTATAAGCAAAGCAAATGGACTTAATTCTGTGAATGCTCTAGTTTGACTGTAAAGGGAACCAACCACCAGGATTTAACACCTGTAAATCAGCGCAGTAGGCGACTGATGAGTGCAGCATGACATCACTATTTGGTTTTTTTCATTGCTCTCCGTGGGCTTGTTTTTTTGTTGTAAGACGGACCCCTCTCCAATGAGTCTGGATGAAGGGAAGGGGGGTTCGACTTACAAGCCCACAGAGGAGGAGTAAAGAAAAAACAATAATGATGTCATGCTACATGCGTCAATCACCTGCTGCACTGATTTACAGTGGTTAAATCCTGGTTGGCTGGTTCCTTTAAGAATATTAAGCTATAATATGGCTAAGTGCACAAGACTTTATACATGTGTAAACATTCATGAAACACATGTGAACAGCTGTATGCTATGTTGCCATTATTATTAATATAAACTACTCCCCCGTAAAAAGAAAATGTTTTTTATAAAGAACTAGAAACTGTAGCAAAAACAAAAATGGGCCAGCCTGTGAGTTTAGGTATAATGTGTTGATTCACAGATGTGATGTGGCCATTAACAGACAACAGAAACCTAGAAACAACATGTAAAAACACTGCAGTAAGTAAATATATAGTAGTAAGGAGATATCTGTCCTCTTTTTCCTTCTTAAGATCCTGTTACACGTCACATGGACCATAAGTGTTTGGGCAGGGACCCAATCTTTCTCAGTATTCTTCAAGGGAACCTTACCTGATCCAAAAAAATTATTAACAAGTTAGACACAAATTGAGAATTTTGTTAAATAAATTGCAATAACAAAATACTAATTGTTTTTATTTGCTGAGATACAAAACTTTGCCCTTTCGATCATGCATTGTATACAAGCCCAATCCAGAGCAAGGTCCCGGAGGGAAGTCACCGTAGTAGACAGCCACAAAAAAGTTGCACAAAAAGTTATAGTGAAGTAGAAACCAAAAGAAAATTGCGAGTAAATGGAGCCCAGCATTTTTTAAAATCAAATTTTCCCCAATTTTGGCCATCAATGCACAGGGCCAAACTTGCGGAGGGTGCTGCCTGTGGAATTCATGCTTCATGCAGAGACAAAAAGTAATGATTTCACAAGAAGTGTTAATTAAACTGAGATTTACTAAAAATTGAATGCATAGAGAATGATTCATTTTGTTTTTTGCATTTTGTGCCCTGACCTGACACGAATGGCTTTTTGAATAAATGGTGGCTAATTATCTTCAGTTAAGACTGAGCACATGCAATTCTTTTGTAAGGAGCATTACCTTCCGGATGGCTTGAAATTGATTGTGGTGAACTAGGACATGTGGGAGTTGAGCTCCCATATCCTTGAATGTCTGAATGCTTGTTTCTTGGGCATGCAAAAGGATAATTGACAAGGAGGTAGAGGAACTGAGTATTGAATAGTACTAGCACAATGGGGACAGTGTGAAAAGGAGTAATATGGTGGGGAAGTTGTGAATAGCAGACAGCATGGGATTGGACAGTGTGGAGATCTTAATTCATAAATGAGGATGCTGTGGTTAGTATAATTCATGTAGGAGGAAAGTAAGGTGGTTTTCTTTTATATAAGGGTTGTGTGGCAGTCATTGTTCAACAGGGCGGACAATATAGTTAATGCAGTATATCAGAGGAATATTGTGGTAAGAACGTTTTATAGGAGAGGATAGCGTAGAGGCCATTTTTGAAATATTTTTACATAAAAGAATCAGCAAAGGGGGAGTGCAATGGAAGAAGGGAAAATGGGAAAAGTATGGATGCTTGGATATGTATTTAAAATAAAAGTTGTTAAAAATTGAGCTTATGTATATAGCATACATTGCATTATTTTTCTTGTGATTATTTTGTCTTACAGCTAATATTATGGCACAAAACTGCATTGTCAATTCCACAGACTTCAGAACTGAGTCTCCCAGCATTTCTGGTTTATGGTTGACACAGTTTATAGCAGGGGGATCACAGATCTGAAGTCAGAAGATTTTTGAATGTTGTTCTGGACTATAATATACTATTCAGCATCATTACAAGATAAGGTAATGCAATATGAATACAAAGGGATTCAACATTTTAAGTAAACTGATAAATGATATACAAACCTGAAAATGATATTCAGCTTTAAATGTTCAAAGCAATCTACAACTGAAAAACCCCTTTAGGACTTTGGAGATATTTGGTTATTCTCAAGTTTTTAATTTCAGCCCATTGTATAAAATAAAGTTAATGCTTCTTATTGTCATTTTGAAAGCATTCTTTTCAGACATAATTTTCTTGCTCTGTAGCAAATTTTTAAGGTCCTGGCAGTGCCAAGATACATAACCATTCCCTCATATGTCTCCAACTAGGTAATTAGACTTCCCACTTCTTTCATCTAAGGGTAATTACATTTTAACTGCTGTATTACTGCACTTTTACCAAATTGTTAGTAACAGATAAATGTAATTTACATTTTTTCATTGATGCCTTACATTAGTACTTTAGACAAGTGCAAATATAACAGTGATAGATGATTCAAGTAGTTTGCTTAAAAGTCTGATTTATAGGTACACATTACCCATTACTTATTCAACTCATGGACATTGCAAAAAAAAGGAACTAATGAACTTATGGAAGTTGTAGAATTATCTAGTGTGTCCTACTACCATTGGCATTGGCTGTAAAGGCTAAACTTTTAGCATGTGTGAAGTCTGCTGTACATGAGGGGAGGAGTCATAAAAGCTGGAACAGGTTTAAGGCCAAATTCAGAGTTATATCGCTCTTATGGTGAATACGACATCTGTCTCATCTATCAGAAAGTTTATCTGACCAATCTAAACATTCTGACTGTCATTGTATTGTATGTATGGTATCTAAAAGATAAATCCATCTTAGCAATGTAAGGGTGCTTTAATATGTTTGGAAATCCAACTAATATGTGTCCAATCAAACTAATTTCAGACTAATATGGTGTAAAGGTCCATCAAACTAATGTTCACTGAACCTGCTGATACCCACAGCTTCAATTGACGGTCTAATGTTTATAGGGTATCAACCATCCGATGGTCGGGAATCGGGATAGATGTTGATTATGAATGGCCGATATAGGACTACCGATCGCACGGCTCTCCCTGAGATAAGCCGTTTAATGACATGTCAGCCAGTGACTTTCTCATAGAGAACACAAGAGCATTAGATCGAGTGACCTTTTCTAATTATGGTAGAGTCGGCTGAATTTGCTGTTGAGCGAATGATTGATCATCCGAAGCATTGTTCGGCCGAAAGCCATTTAATGTGTAGGACCAGCTTAAATGTATAATGATTCTGATTGAAATCTATTTCGTCTGCCAAAAACTTGATTGGACTTGGATAAAATAGGTCAATCACAGTGATTGTAGTGTTTAAACATCTGAAACATACCGTATATACTCGTGTATAAGCCGAGTTTTTCAGCACAAAAAATGTGCTGAAAAGTCCCCCTCGGCTTATACACGGGTATATACGGGAGCCCCAGCTGTATACAGCCCCCCCCGTGGTATCCAGGGCCCCCCTTGCTGCACCTGTAAAGGAAGATGTCAGTATACTTATCGCTGCCGCCGCCGCTCCGCTGCTCGGTCACCGCGCTGCTCCGGGTCTTCATGCTTCCTGTTCCTTCTACGGTGCTCAGGAAATGACGTCATTGTTCGAGCGTCGGAGAAGGAACAGGAAGCATGAAGACCCGGAGCAGCGCGGTGACCGAGAAGCGGAGCGGCGGCAGCGATAAGTATACTGACATCTTCCTTTACAGGTGCAGCAAGGGCGGCCCTGGATACCACGGAGGGGCTGTATACAGCTGGGGCTGCTGTATACAGCTGGGGCCCCTGTATACTACTTATGGGGGGGAGTCTGTATATACCCCCTGGGGCTGCTGCTGTATATACCCCCTGGGGCTGCTGCTGTATATACCCCTGGGGCTGCTGCTGTATATACCCCCTGGGGCTGCTGCTGTATACTACCACTGGGGCTGCTGTATACTACTACTGGGGCTGCTGTATACTACTACTGGGGCTGCTGTATACTACCACTGGGCTTCTGTATACTACTACTGGGGCTGCTGCTGTATATACCACTGAGGCTGCTGTATACTACTACTGGGGCTGCTGTATACTACCTCTGGGGCTTCTGTATACTACCACTGGGGCTGCTGCATATATACCTCTGGAGCTGCTGTATACTACCACTGGGGCTGCTGTATATATCTCTGGGGCTGCGGTATACTACCACTGGGGCTGCTGCTGTATATACCACTGGGGAGGCTGCTGTAACACTGCTGGGGCCTGTATGTACCACTGGGGAGGCTGCTGTATACCACACTTCTGGGGGCTGTATACTACCACTGGGGAGGCCTGTATACCACTGCGGGGGCCTGTATACCACACTGCTGGGGGCTGTATACCTGTGCTGGGGTCCACCCTCGGCTTATACACGAGTCAATAGGTTTTCCTAGATTTTGGGGGCAAAAGTAGGGGGGTCGGCTTATACACGGGTCGGCTTATACACGAGTATATACGGTAACTGAAAAACACCGTAATTATAGAAAATAGGAAGATTTTATTTCATGATGTTTATAATAGATGAGGAATATTAGATTTGGTTCTATGCTAACAAAATATAAGTATGCACATATGGCCAAGTCTGACTAGTCTATTAACTTGGTATCATTGATCAGAAATCTATGTGTGTTAACAGTTTAGGAAGACGGTATCTTATAAGCAAACAGAAAGATCAGTAATAGATTGTTCTGTGTATATAGGTTGCCAATGTTCCTGGGAGCACATGTTCTGTTTGCACAAGATGATTTGGTGTGAAGGGCAATGATTTTTTAAGCCAAAAGATAATTTCACCCGACTTGCTTAAGTGGATGATCAGCAACCTGTTTAGACTACATGAGTATTAGGAACAAGCACTCTTAGAAACAGTGTAAATGCATTGGAGCTATACTGCATTGTGTAGAAAAGATATGTTGGTAATCTAAATGCTGGATCTCTGATTATATGAATTCTAAACAAAATTTGTTGAATGTAGAGAATCGCGGACTAAAGCAGGAGAGTTGCATGCCTACACCAGTTTCACATGGAGTTTGCATCCTTGGATGCATATTCAGGTGAAATGTATTGCGGCACAGAGATTGTCTGTTTCCTTGCACTGCAATACATGCCGCCAGCCAATCAGAGGCTATAATATAATGAGAGAAGTGTGCTCGTTTGCCTCAGGTAGCATATCTATACCCTGATCCCTTTAAATTCTAATTTTGGTGACTTATATATACCATATACGTTAGACAGTGCCTTGTAACAGTAATGCCCATATCCTTTGCTGACAAATACTTCATCTCGAGTCCATCCTTGACTGCCTCTTTTGAATCCGTTTCTTTTTCAATGAGATAATCAATTCCTATGTTTAGATTTATGTTCAGTTATCATATGATTGTATTATGCTGACAATGAGTTGTTTCTCATCATTGTACTGAGACCATATATCAGTTAACATGATGCTTATGTTAGTGTTTATCATGCTGTTTATAAGATGTATTGACTGTCATGTTTATATATATGACTGTTACATATCCATCCCCTGATGAAAAACTAAATGTTTGAAACGATCGTTGGGATTATGAGATGATTTGAAAGAAAGGATCTTTGCATATGATTCCGTTTGGACCATTTTTTGTATGTCCCAGGGTTCGTTCTCTTAAATATAGCCAATCAGAGGCTAACTGCAGACGTTAGCTTGCCAGTAACACACGGTGCATAACAGTCACCACCATATGCTAGTCATTTAGGCAAGGCAGAGTTGGCTACCAACTCCTGTCCGGCTACAGAGAAGTCTGCCACATAGCATGGGAGCAGGAGAAGGTAAGAAGAATCATTTGTTACTTTTTGTTTCTTTTTCTTTTGTTTTCTTTGTTTTTCTAATTTTTCTTTTGGGGACTTTATATTAGGATGGGGACATTTTACTACGATAGATGATATTGCACAAGGATGGGAGCATTGTACCGAAATGTGGATCATTATACCAGAATGGCTGACATTTTACCTGGATGTTGATGTTATACCAGGATGGCAGACATTATACCAAGAAGGGGACATTACACCAGGATGGATGAGATTAAAACAATAAGAACCATGATGGGGGATATTATTACTTGGGGAATGAACACATGTCTTTAAAGGATCTACAATGCTACAAACCCCCATACATCTTACCAGCATGCAGTTAGGGCCACAGTCCATATTTGCACTTGGGTTGTCATGGAGTTACCACAGAGGAGAGTGGTCTCCTCCATTTCAGGTGTCAGAAGATTGCAGCACATGGCTCCATACACTATTGCACTGGTTTACTTTGCTTTACAGTTAGCTGGGCAGATTTTCATAGGTCTGATGCTTCAAGGGTTAAGCAGTTCTTTTGGTCACCTAAGGTTTCTGTCTTGGGTTGTCTCAGCAGTTCTGATTTTCCCACACCCCTCTGCTATAAAAACTATAGTTTGCTTTATCTTAGTCTTAGTGTGGAGGTATGAGCTGTGGACAAAGAAGTTATTTAAGGAGCTTTGTCTAGAGATGGTAGTAAAGGATGGAAAGACACCAAACTTCCAAACAGCCTTTTTAATTTTCCTCACTTATCCCTTTCCATTTACTCCTTTGTGTAGTTTGGTTTGCATTGTGTGATTGCTGTTTCTTTTAACATTGTCTGTATTTTCCCCTTTGTGTCTTAATCCTAGAGTGGGACTAGCGTTCATGCTGCCATGCACACTAGTTAGGGTTGAGTTTAAGGAAACACAGGGATAGGAATATGATCACTGCACAGAGTGAAAGAACCCACCTAGGGATTGTAGTCATGCTACTGGCTAGTAGCTAGGGTACCAAGCAGAGGGAAGCTGCAATGGACGAGACGGGTGAGGGCCAAAGTGAGTATGATATTTTATTGTTTTATAACCTCTTCCCAGCCCATTCCTTTATTATGCTTTGGGGTCAGGAGACCTCAGAGATTAAAAAAAATACTTTTTTATACGCCAATTTGGTTCACATCAAAGATATGTAAATTGAATTTCTTGAATTCTGAATTAAAACAAACCTGCAGAATTCAAATATTGGCAGATTCACTCATCCTTACTGTATACACTTCTATCTATATTTTGGTAGAAATGTAACTGATATTTCTTATAATTTTTTGAAGAGGTGAATTAAATCCTAATTTAATTGAACATTTCAGAATGACAGCAGGTAACTTTAAAAATGTCAATTTTCTCATTGTTATGTCCACAAGAGCACAAGAAGATGACAGCTATGACTGATCTGTTTTCAAATGAACCCTAACAAATATCTTTAAATTATAATGAGGTTTATTAGCTTTCTGTTGAGGATTCTGGTATTTTTGCCATAGTAGAGTGAGTTTCGTGCCCTAAAAATAAACAACAGAACTTCAAAATCAGAAAAGAAATGCCATCACTGACAAAGCATAATCTAAATTGAAGAATTACGTCAAATTAAGAACAGGGTAGATAGGGTTATTTCCATCTATTTCAATCTGTCACCTGTTGATCGTAATGATAAAAAATCTTGCCTATAATATGGATGGTTTTGAGTTTTTTTGTAAACATAATTATATTGTAGAAAAATTTCAAGTGTGATTCTTGACTTTGATATTAATTTACTAGTTTGCTTACTTGGATCTGACTAGCAAAAAAATGGTCTCTACTGGTTTGTCTCACCTAAGGCTGGCTTCACACCACGGTAAGATCCGATCCAGGGCTGTCAGGGATTACCCTGACAGCCCCGGACCGGATCAGCACCCCGAACCGGAGGGATAATATGCCCTGCGGTCCGGTGTGCTGCCAGGCGCAGCTGCCGCTGATTAATCGGGACCGTGGTTCGCAGGGAGCTAGCCGCGGTCCTGAAACAACATCGGCGTGCAGATGTCCAGTTCCCGGATCCTCCCAGACCGGTGCAATCCGGCCCCATAGGCTCCCATGTTAGGAAGCACCGGATTGCACCGAATCCGGGAGAATCCGGGATACAGCAATTTGGGGAGACTTTTCTCTCCGGACACAAAAACGTTGCAAGCATTGTTTTTGTGTACGGTGACAAAAATCCGATTTCTCCTGGATTCTGCTGGAGAGATGGAAACCGGATGGCAGAGAGCTGCCATCCGGCTCCATCTGGCCCCATAGAGTACTATGGGGCCAAAATCCGGTTCGGGCCAGTCTGGTTTACATCGGACAGCCCCGGACGGGACCTTACCGTGGTGTGAAGCCAGCCTTAGTTTATAAACATGTAAAGTACAGAAGTATCATGAGTACTGTTTTATCAAAAGCCACGTTGTTGCAACTGATCCATTTTTCTTCAGGCTCAAAATAACACTAACAGATGCCGTTGATTAAGTAGCAATAATTTTGATTGCAAGAACTGTGCTGCAAACTGCTATCAGAAATAGCAAAATGGCTGATGGAACTTTGCTAGGTGCTCCTAATATACGCAAAATCTGAAACTTTAGTAACTTACAAATTTATTTTTCTAAGCAGGGAAAAAGCCATTAATTTTTTTCCTTCTCCCATGTGACAGACAAGTATTTGCACTCCATCTAATATCTATGTAGCCTTTAGCTTCCTGGACTTATATAAGAGGGGGTAATGGAGTATCGTTATTTTAATGGAACACTGAAAATACTATTTACCTGCAGATATAGGTTTAACCTTTAGGGAAATAGCAATACAATGCTACCCATCCACCTTACTGAAAGCACAGCTCCCAAGAGAGGTGAACTTATTTCCTCCTGGAAGTCACCAGTTTTCAGTTATAGGGGCATCCAAGGAAAGGCTTCAGTCACCACTCACGGCACGTATCATTATACGGTGAAGGATGGCTTTAACCAAGTCATGGCACTTTGACAGCCTCTTCTTCTATGCATTTGTGCAGAATGAGATGTGAATAAAAGTGCCGGTTAGTGATCACCGTCAGTAGTGCCGAGATGACTGTAGTTGTTCCCTGCACCCTTCTTATGACTGAAAGCCAGCGGCTCCTAGAAGGAAATAAGTTCATTTTTTTCCTGGCACCCGCACTTTCATTAATGCTTTGTAGCACTATTTTTCTATAGATTAACTATATCTGCAGGTAAATAATATTTATTGAGGTCACAGGTTCTCTTTAAGTCCAATGAAATAAAATAAATAAAAGCCTAACATTCTAAAACATTTATGCTAGACCATTTTACAAACAATGTGAAAGATATATAGGGTGTAAGGTAGCGGTGAGCATTGGCAAGACAGAAGGCAGTGACTCAGGCACTTGTTCACACAACACACAATTTATTTATAAGTCCAGGTTAGTACAGACCTTTTGTAGCTCTAGGACACATCCGGTATAATAGGTATTCCCACAGTCCGGTATGGCGGTCAGGCTCTATCTTTAGCCAGGGCACATGGGAAGGCCAAGTCCACACTGTCAAGCTGTGTTAACTGCACACAGCCGCTCCCAGGCTGTGTTAAAACTTCTCACACAGCCTGTTCACACAAAAATCCACACAGCTCCTGCTGCTCTGATTCTTCACTCTCTCCCCTGCTCTACAGCCCTGGGCAGCTCATATCCTGCCTCACACACCCCAGCTGGAAGGCAGTGAGCAATCAGCACTCAGACCTTGCTGCCATTAACCCCATGTGTGCTTCCACAGAGCAAAAGATATAATCACCCACGTGAAGTATACCAGTCATTGGGCACATGCCGGTCACATCACCACAAGGGGTTAATTATGACAGAGTATAAGTCATAAATGCCCTTGATATTGAGGTAATCTGTAATTACAATTACTATCTGTGCTCTGCAACATACAAATAAGTTGTTGCTTAAGAATTTTATTATGGTATTTATCATTATTATTACTAATTATTATATCACTTTTTATCCCATGGCCCTTTACATGTGAAAAGGGGCATACATAGACAAGTACAATAAACATGAGCAATACAAGACACACACAAGTACAGAAGGAGAGAGCACCCTGCCCACAAGGCTCACAGTCTGCAAGGGATGGGTGAGGATACACTAGGAGAGGGTAGAGCTGGTTGTGCGTCGGTTTAGTAGACTGAGGATCATTGCAGTTTGTAGGCTTGTCAGAAGAGGGGAGACTTCAGGTTCCTTTTGAAGGTTTCCACGGTGGGCGAGAGTCTGATGTGTTGGGGGAAGAGAGTTCCAGAGTATGGGGGAAGCACACGAGTAATCTTGTATGCAGTTGTGGGAAGAAGAGATAAGAGGGGAGTAGAGAAGGAGATCTTGAGAGGATCAAAGGTTGTGTGTAGGTAAATACCGGGAGATCGTGTCACAGATGTATGGAAGAGACAGGTTGTGGATGACTTTGTATGTCATAGTTAGGGATTTGAACTGGATCCTCTGGACAATAGGAAGCCAGTGAAAGGCTTGACAGTGAGAAGAGGCTGGAGAATAGCGGGTAGACAGGTAGATCAGTTGAGCAGCAGAGTTTAGGATAGATTTGAGGGGAGGCTAGAGAGTAGGAAGTTGCAATAGTCGAGGTGAGAAATGATTAGGGCGTGCACGAGTGTTTTTGCAGTTTCTTGGTCAAGGAATGTGCGGGTCTGGGAACTATTTTTGAGTTGAAGTCGGCATGAGGTGGCAAGGGCTTGGATCTGTGGATTGAAAGAGAGGGCAGAGTCGATAATCACCTTGAAGCACCGAGCAGGCAGGAGTGGGGAAAGTGAGCAGCCATTGACTTTGATGGATAGGTCTTGTGGAGGGCTTGAGTGAGATAGGGGAAAGATGATGAATTCTGTTTTGTCTATGTTCAGTTTTAGAAAGCAAGTAGAAAAGAAAGATGAAATTGTGGGATTTTGGTCTGTAAGGAGGTGATGTCAGGTCCAGAGAGGAAGATCTGGGTGTCATCAGCATAGAGATGATACCACAAACCGTGGGATTCTATGAGCCTTCCCAGGCCAAAGGTGTAGATGGAGAAGACCAGGGGTCATAGAACTGTGCCTTGGGGAACACGATAGATAGGGAGCGAGGTGAGGAGGTGGTGTGAGAGAGGGAGACGCTGAAAGTCTGATGTGTTAAATACGACAAGATCCAGGACAGGGCCAAGTCTGTGAAGCCAAGAGATGAGAGAATCTGTAAAAAGAGGGAATGGTTCACAGTGTCAAAGGCAGAAAACAAGTCCAGGAGGAGGAGAATAGAATAGAGTCGCTTGCTCTGGGCGGTTAGTAGGTCATTGGTGACTTTAGTTAGGGCAGTTTCAGTTGAGTGATGCAGTTGGAAGCCTGATTGTAACCTGTCGAAGATGGAGTAGAAGAAGAGTTGGGAGGACAGTTCAAGATGGACATGCTGTTCCAGCAGTTTTGAGGCATAATGGAGAAGTGATATCGGGCGATAGTTAGACACAGAGGATGGGTTGAGGGAGGGCTTTTTTAAGGATGGGTGTGATTGAGGCATGTTTGAAGAATGGGGGGAAGACACCATTTGTAAGTAAAAGTTTGAAGAGATGTGTTAGGGTTGTTATAAAGACTGTGGCGAGGTTGGGGAAGAGGTGGAATGGAAGTGGGTCAAGCGTGCAAGTGGTAATATATGATCTAGTCAGAAGGGAGGAGAGCTGATCTTCTGTCATGGTGGAGAAGCTGGTTTTGGAAGAACAGGGCCGAGCAGTTATGAGGAGGGGCATAGGGGGCTGTGGGCAAAGTTTTCTCTGATGTTATCAATCTTTTGCCTAAAGAAAGAGGCAAAGTCTTCAGCAGAAATGAGAGGAGAGGGAGGAGGTGCTGGGGGATGGAGTAGAGAATTGAAAGTGTTGAAAAGCTGTTTAGGGTTGTGAGACAGGGAGGATATGAGAAATGAGAAGTAAGTTTGTTTTGCAGCAGCGAGTGTGGATTTGAAGTTGGCAAGGGACTGCTTGCATGTGAAAAAGTGCTCAGTAGAACAGGATTTCTTCCATTTCCTTTCAGTTACCCTGGAAGCCCGACTCAGTTCTTTGGTCAGGCTGGTCAGCCAGGGTTGCCTGTTAATTGTACCAGTTTTGCTGTGCGTGAGGGGGGCAGCTGAATCGAGTGCTGCTGTTATTGTGGTGTTATAAAAAGCAGCATTTGTGTCATGTAAGGAAGCTATGTCTGAAAGAGGGAGAAGGGACTCAGAAAAATGAGTGTAAATTAAGGTGTTTCAGATTTTTGCGAGGATGATTGAGTTTGTAGAGTGGCTATTGCACTCAAGGAGAGGAGCGGGAAGAGAAAGTCAGAAGGCTGGGGTCAGACAGGGGGAGAGGTGAGTTTGAAAGGTTACTAAGTGAACATAGGCGGGTAAAAATAAGGCCCAGCATGTGGCCATCTTTGTGAGTGTCTGTGGAGGACCATTGAGTAAGGCCAAAGGAGGTAGTCAGTGATAAAGGTTTAGAGGCAGCTGATGTGGAAGTTTCAATGGGAATGTTGAGGTCATCCATGATGATAGTGGGGATGTCAGCAGAAAGGAAATGAAGTAGCCAGGTGGTGAAGTGTTCGAGAAAAGTGGAGATGACTAGCTCTGGGAGACGGTAGATGACAGCAAGCTCTGAAGGTTAGAGGGGGAGCAGTGTGGACAGAGTGCACCTCAAATGAGGGAAGAGTTGCGGAGAGTTGTAGTGGAATTGGGGTGAAGGAGCACTTATCTGACAGGAGCAAGCCAACTCCTCCACCACGCTTGTTGTTGGGGCGATGGCTGTGAAAGAGATGGAATCCACCATAAGAAAGTGGAGCAGGAGAGGCTGTGTCAGAGGGGGTGAGCCAGGTTGCAATGATGCCAAAGGAGAGTTTGTTAGTGATAAAGAGGTCATAGATGAACGACAGTTTGTTGCAGACAGAGCATGTGTTACATAGTGCTCCAGGTAGGGAGACTAAGGGAGCAGTGGCTGGCTGAATGGGAATGAAGTTATCAGGGTTACGAAAACCTTGTATAGGATCATGGAATGGGGTGTTAGAAATGAGTGTGGGGATGTTTTAAGGAGAGCCAGGATTTGGGGATATGTCGCCAGCAATGAGGAGCAGCAGACAGAGTGATAGAAGGTGGAAGAAGGACGTGATTTGGTCGTGTGTGTCTGGAGAAAAAGATTTGTATGTGGAGGAACAGTTCTGAGGAGGAGGTGAGATGACTGGGGAGGATGGAGGGATAAATTACTAGTTCCTTACTAGGTGGAGGGATTAGAGGAGTTAGTAAGAAATGAAGTAGTATGGGGGTGAAAGAGAAAAAAAACAGAAACAGTAGTGTCTTTCTACCCATTACCTTTCAGTTCAATTCGAGTTTAATTTAAAGTATTGCACGTAGAAAGCTGTACTTGGAAAGCTGTAATTGGAAAGATGCATGGATCAGACTAGAGTCGGGATCAGACTCATGGTTCTGAGTATATCTTCAGCTAAAGGCAATCAGGAGTGACTGAGGGGGTGGGTAGGGAGAGACGTGATGCAAAGCAAGAGTGAAACAGGTCATAAATGAGAGGGAGGGAGGGGCTGGAGTGACCAGTCAAAGGTATGTGAGAATGAAACAAGCAAGAGCAATGGAACATATCATGGAAGCAATGAATAGGACAATAGTTGTAATAAAAAGAGATTATATGCGTTTAACACAGTCACAAGTCAGGGAAAGCGTACCAGAGATAGATTATGTGCATTTAACACAGACTGTCAAAGCCAGGGAAAGCTGGGCAGATTCAAAGCGTACCAGAGATAGATTGTATGCATTTAACACAGACAGTCAGAAGCCAGGGAAAGCTGGGCAGAATCAAAGCGTACCTGTGGGAGGAGGAAACAACTCGATTAGTTCATACAGATGGTGATGATGATGATGATAATGATGATAACAATACAGCAGAGATGATGGTGAGGAATAGCCAAATGTATCATAGAATTCAAGTCTAATTTGAAGTATTGTACTTAGAAAGCTGTGCTTGGAAAAATGTAATTGGAAAGATGCATGGATCAGACTAGAGTCTGGATCAGACTCATGGTTCTGAATATATCTGCAGCTAAGGGCAAGTCAGGTGTGACTGAGGGGGTGGATAAGGAGAGACCAGATGCTTCAAATATTTTGGCAGTTAAAGGTTCAATTAGGTAATGGTCTACGTCCTGTCACTGTTGAGCGGGGCACTATTGACACTGTATATAGAGTGTTACTTTCACGATTAGGCAGGGACCAGCCTTTCCTCATAGGCTTTACTATAGAAATGATGACTATAAATTTAACATTTCACTAATTGTCTTAACTATCTTATTTGTTTGTCTAATTCCACTACTATTTGTAAAAACCTTAATAGACTTCATTACTACCATGTAGCATTCAATTGGTTATAATTACAGACTTTGTCAATTAATGTATTTATACATTTGGTATATTGGCTATGTCATTTTCGGTCTTAGTTGTTAAACAATTATTCATAGATTAGTACATCATTAATAGGTGATTGTATGCTAACTTTAGTTCTGTTCACTCTATGATTGTTGAATATATCTATCAGTTCTGCCATTTAAAGCCTCATTGACACATTTGGGTCTTTATTGGTTAGAATAAAACACATACACTGACAACTCTCATTTATCCATTTATTAAAGGGTCAGTCTGAGACCAGCAACTTTTCTTATAATTTCCTATCTAATTTATCCCGCTAATCTAAACTTGTTTCTCATATACTTCCTTTATTTATTCCCTCTCTACACTGTCTAACAGCTGATGTTTTATATTTTTTCTATTTCCTGCTTGATGACATACTGTGTGAGTGCCCCAGTGCAATCTGGGATCCTCACAAGGCATCAGACGGGCCCTAGGCATTTCATCAGCTCCTCCCTGAAACAAAGCATCACTGCGATGCTAGTTTCAGGGTCAGGGCTGTAAATTGATTCACAAGGGTCTCTAGCTTCTCCTCACCCCCATCCCCACAGTGCAGTGTCTCAGCCTTCTCACTTCTTCTCCACTCTGCACTGTGAACTGTATCAGCCCTGCTCCTCTTACTATCTCCCGCAGTTTTCGCTCATGTCTCTCCTATCTAGAAATATGAGAGACAAAAGAGCACATAGGGTTTTATCTCATGGCAGAGAAGGGCAATTGCCCGTTGAAATTTGCTCACCTGATCAGATTGTGTGAACTCAAAACCAGTATTCATGCTCGTACAGCTGCCGCTGGATCCACACTCCCAAGTGCAACGTGGCAAACAACTGGAATAACAGGACGAAGTGCAGGTGACCCGTGCTGCTGAAAGGAAGCACCAGGACCCAAGACGTCTGATGCAAGAAACACCATTGCAGCAGACTTCTTGAGTCCTGGATCCTTCCTTTCAGCAGTGCTGATCACCAGCACTTCGTCCTGTTATTCCATGTCTGTCCAATGACTCATCTGTCTTCCCTATGCAATGAGAAATGTCAGCGATACCGGAGACCAGGCGGTGCAGGATGACATAAGCGCGACAGAGGGGGGGCGGGTGCCAGCATTTGGGGGTGACCAAGTACCGTATTGACCCGTGTATAAGCCGATTTTTGGGCTGAAAAACTCGGCTTATACACGAGTATGTACGGTACCTCAAAAAAATGCTAAATGTGTTTCACGATTGTCTCTCTTGCTTTGGATACTTATGACAGGTTTGGGACCTGTGTCTCATTCCTGCATTGAGACCTCATTTTAAATGTGTTTCTTTCCTTTTGCAGTGTAGGAGATAATGTCACTTTCTGTTGCTAGCAAAGCTCCTCAGCTCTTTTCCCAGGTTTGGAAATTTGTGAAAATTCATCTCTTTAGGCTAGGGCAGTGATCACGAACCTATGGCACGCGTGCCAGGGATGGCACGCAGAGCCGTTTTCCCTGGCACGCGGCCTCGCCTGTCACTGCAGCTTTGAACTGCCGGCATGATGGCGCCGGCAGTTCAAAGCCGTGTCGGATCGGAGGATTCTCCTTCCTCCGCATCTCCGACACTCTCCAAGCTCCGCCCCGCCAGTCATGTGACGCTGGGACGGAAGACGCGAGGAGAAGAGGAGCGGTGAAGGCGGGAGTACTAGGTGAGTATGATTTTTTTTTTTATTTCAAGCCACGGTATAATGAGGGGCTAGGATGGACACAGACATGAGGCTGACAGGGGGGCAGGATGGACACAGACATGAGGCTGACAGGGGGGCAGGATGGACACAGACATGAGGCTGACAGGGGGGCAGGATGGACACAGACATGAGGCTGACAGGGGGGCAGGATGGACACAGACATGAGGCTGACAGGGGGGCAGGATGGACACAGAGACATGAGGCTGACAGGGGGGCAGGATGGACACAGACATGAGGCTGACAGGGGGGCAGGATGGACACAGACATGAGGCTGACAAGGGGCAGGATGCACACAGACATGAGGCTGACAGGGGGGCAGGATGGACACAGACAAGAGGCTGACAGGGGGGCAGGATGGACACAGACATGAGGATGACAAGGGGCAGGATGGACACAGACATGAGGCTGACAGGGGGGCAGGATGGACACAGACAAGAGGCTGACAGGGGGGCAGGATGGACACAGACATGAGGCTGACAGGGGGGCAGGATGGACACAGACATGAGGCTGACAGGGGGGCAGGATGGACACAGACATGAGGCTGACAGGGGGGCAGGATGGACACAGACATGAGGCTGACAGGGGGGCAGGATGGACACAGACATGAGGCTGACGGGGGCAGGATGGACACAGAGACATGAGGCTGACAGGGGGGCAGGATGGACACAGACATGAGGCTGACAGGGGGGCAGGATGGACACAGACATGAGGCTGACAAGGGGCAGGATGGACACAGACATGAGGCTGACAGGGGGGCAGGATGGACACAGACAAGAGGCTGACAGGGGGGCAGGATGGACACAGACATGAGGCTGACAGGGGGGCAGGATGGACACAGCCATGATGCTGACAAGGGGCAGGATGGACACAGAGACATGAGGCTGACAAGGGGCAGGATGGACACAGACATGATGCTGACAAGGGGCAGGATGGACACAGAGACATGAGGCTGACAAGGGGCAGGATGGACACAGAGACATGAGACTGACAAGGGGCAGGATGGACACAGAGACATGAGGCTGACAAGGGGCAGGATGGACACAGACATGAGGCTGACAGGGGGGCAGGATGGACACAGAGACATGAGGGTGACAAGGGGCAGGATGGACACAGAGACATGAGGCTGACAAAGGGCAGGATGGACACAGAGACATGAGGCTGACAAGGGGCAGGATGGACACAGAGACATGAGGCTGACAAGGGGCAGGATGGAGACAAGAGGGGCATGAGGGTGACAAGGGGCAGGATGGAGACAAGAGGGGCATGAGGGTGACAAGGGGCATGAGGGTGACAAGAGGGGCATGAGGGTGACAAGAGGGGCAGGAGGGTGACAAGAGGGGCAGGAGGGTGACAAGAGGGGCAGGATGGTGACAAATAAGAGGGGCATGATGGTGACATTAGGAGGAGGCATGATGGTGACATTAGAAGGGGGCATGATGGTTACATTATTAAAAGAAGGGGGATGATGTTGGCTTTATTACAAGGAGGGGGCGTATTACTGCAGGATGGGGACATTACCACAAGGGGACAGGGATCGACCATACTACAAGGGGATAAGGCTGGAGACATTACTACAAGAAGGGAGTTAGGATAGGGACATTACTGCCAGGAGAGGGTCAGGATGGAGCAAATAACTACAAGGAGAGGGTCGGGATGGAGCACATACCTACAAGGAAAGGGTCAGGATGGAGCGCATTACTACAAGGGGAATGTCAGGATGGAGCACATTACTTCAAGGAGAAGGTCAGGATGGAGCACACTACAACAAGAAGAAGGTCAGGATGGAGCCCATAACTATAAGGAGAAGGTCAGGATGGAGCACATTACTTCAAGGAGAAGGTCAGGATGGAGCACACTACAACAAGGAGAAGGTCAGGATGGAGCCCATAACTATAAGGAGAAGGTCAGGATGGAGCACATTACTTCAAGGAGAAGGTCAGGATGGAGCACATTACTTCAAGGAGAAGGTCAGGATGGAGCACATTACTTCAAGGAGAGGGTTAGGATTGAGCACATTACTACAAGGAGAGGGTCAGGATGGAGCACATTACTACAAGGAGAGGGTCAGGATGGAGCACAATACTACAAGGAGAGGGTCAGGATGGAGCACATTACTACAAGGAGAGGGTCAGGATGGAGCTCATAGCTACAAGGATAGGGTCAGGATGGAGCACACTACAACAAGGAGAAGGTCAGGATGGAGCCCATAACTATAAGGAGAAGGTCAGGATGGAGCACATTACTTCAAGGAGAAGGTCAGGATGGAGCACACTACAACAAGGAGAAGGTCAGGATGGAGCCCATAACTATAAGGAGAAGGTCAGGATGGAGCACATTACTTCAAGGAGAAGGTCAGGATGGAGCACATTACTTCAAGGAGAAGGTCAGGATGGAGCACATTACTTCAAGGAGAGGGTTAGGATTGAGCACATTACTACAAGGAGAGGGTCAGGATGGAGCACATTACTACAAGGAGAGGGTCAGGATGGAGCACAATACTACAAGGAGAGGGTCAGGATGGAGCACATTACTACAAGGAGAGGGTCAGGATGGAGCTCATAGCTACAAGGATAGGGTCAGGATGGAGCACATTACTACAAGGAGAGGGTCAGGATGGAGCACATAGCTACAAGGAGAGGGTCAGGATGGAGCACATAGCTACAAGGAGAGGGTCAGGATGGAGCACATAGTTACAAGGAGAGGGTCAGGATGGAGCACATAACTACAAGGAGAGGGTCAGGATGCAGATACTACTACAAAATAGGGACCAGGATTTCAGTATGAAATTTGCTTGCTCTGTCTAATATTCTGCGTTTTTCCATACAGATCAATCCACCTGCTGTTTCTAGAAAGGGCAATGGCAGCGGCTCAGCTTCAATGTCCAGTACACATGAGCTGTCTGACCACTGCCATAGAGAAGAGAAGACTGCAAAGGTAAGTTTAAAATCAATTAATTGTTACAATAATTGAATTGATCATCAATGTTTCAGGACTACATGCCCTGTACAGTGAAGAGAGTTAGCATCTGCTGGCTCTCCCCCCTGTGCAGCGCTTGTGATAGATAACCACTGCTGTAATTTAGGTTAAATTACAGTGTTGGCACTTCGCCATAAATAATTTTGTTTTGGGTTGCAGTTTGGGCACTCGGCCTCAGAAAGGTTCGCCATCACTGGGCTAGGGTAACATTTGGCATGAGTTTTTTTGGTGCCTTAAAAATAAGCATGTGTTTCTGCATGCTTTTTTCATTTCTGCATGCGTTTTTCTAGGTGCCTTTAGGCACCCATGTGTTTTTCCATGCGTTTTTGAATCAGCACTCAAAAAAAGTGCATGTACCATTTTTTGGTGCTGTTTCAAAACTCATGCGTTTTTAACATGAGCCCCTATGGGAAACGCATGCGTTTTTGCATGGTACTAATGGTACATGCGTTTTTGCATGGTACTAATGGTACATGCGTTTTTGCATGCGTCTTTGAAGGCAGCTACTCACATAAGTGCTAAAACGCATGCCAAAAACGCATGGCACTTTAGGCATGCGTTTTTGCTATTGGGGCATGCGTTTTTGCTATTAGGGCATGAGTTTTTTTTGCATGGGGGCCTATGGGTGCGTTTTTACATGCGTTTTTAAAAACGCAGGTTTCCAAAAAACCATGAAAAATCTGCAAGTGTGACCCTAGCCTAATATGGTGACACGATCCAGCATTCCTAGCTGGTGATTGAATTTCATTCCTGGCCTAGCTACCTTAAGGCCCGTTACACGTAGCGATATCACTAACGATATCGCAGCAACGTCACAGGTTTTGTGACATAGCAGTGATCTCACCACCGATATCGCTGTGTGTGACACACACCAGTGAGCGGGTCCCCGCTGTGAGACCGCTGATCTTTAACGAATGGCCTGGACCATTTTTCGATGGGCGATCTCCCGCTGGGCATGTTGCATCGTGGTGTGTGACAGGGGCAATGACCACCATTCTGCAACCGAGAACCTGACAGATCGTAACAACCGTCGGTTGTCGGCGCGTCGCTGCTAAGTCCGCCTGTCTGGCATCTCACCAGTGACCACATAGCGATGTTCCAGCGATCCCGGCTAGGTCAGATAGTTGGTGAGATTGCTGTAACATCGCTATGTGTAACGGGGCATTTTGGTGAAGGTGCTACTCTGGAGAAGCTGACCATTGCCAAACCATTTTATTATTATTATTATTATTATTATTATTATGATTATTTATTTATATAGCACCATTAATTCCATGGTGCTGTACATGAGAGCGGTTACATACAAAATTTTAGATATAGTTTACAGTAAACAAATGAACAATGACAGACTGGTACGGAGGGGAAAGGACCCTGCCCTTGCAGGCTTACATTCTTCAGAGCAATGGGGAGAGAGACAGTAGGTCAGTGGTGCAGTAGATCTGGTGGTGGTGAGTCGGCAGCTCCAGTGGCAGTGAGGCGGCAGCTCTGGTGGCGGTGGGATCTGAAGGATCCGAGCATAGTGGATAATAGGACGTGTTGGGGCGCAGAATTCCAGAGGATGGGGGATATTCGGGAGAAATCTTAGAGGCAGTTGTGTGAAGAATGGATAAGTGTGGAGGAGAGGATGAGGTCTTGGGAGAATCAAAGATTATGTGAGGAAAGATAGTGGGAGATTAGTTCAGAGATATAGGGAGGACATAGGTTATGGATGGCTTTGTAGGTCAGTGTTAGTAGTTTGAACTGGATTCATTGGGGAATTGGGAGCCAGTGGAGGGATTTGCAGAGGGGATAAACAGTGGAGTAGCGAGGAGAGAGGTGGATTAGTCGGGCAGCAGAGTTGAGGACAAACTGGAGAGGTGCAAGAGTTTTAGCAGGGAGGCCACATCTCATCTGCCTAGGAGTGTGCCTTAGACGTAAAGTTGTTTTGTTGTTTCCCTGTCTGTCTTTCCTCCTTGTTGACTTTAGCACAGCGGTTGGGACTAGTGCTCCCGCCGGCCATCTCTTTATTAAGGGTTAATGTCAGTACCAGAGAGAGACTAGGTATCTTGTTTGGCGATGGGTTGAAAGAACACGTATAGGGACAGTAGGGAGTTTAGGGCATAGCCGCAGTTGAGTGCAGGAGGTCTCGTTTCCCCAGTTCCCTATGAGCAGGGCCCTCCATTGTAATTGTCCCCCCCTATTTTTTACCCAGTCTGTTATTATGTGTCTGTGCCCCACTGTCACGCACTCTAATCGGACCCTCCCTAGTCTGCGACGTGACATAATCACCAGCCTTATACTTTTTTTTGGATACATTATGGATCCTGCTGCTGTTTTTGCACACCTTAAGCAGACTCTTTCACAGGAGGTGATGGATCTGCAAGAGCAGGAGCTGCAGCAGCGGCAGCATTTCGCGGGACTGCTGGTCACAGATCATACTAAGACACAGTCAGAACCCAATATACCCCTCCCAGATAGGTTTTCTAATATGTTTCAGTTGTTTCTGGAGGCCTGTAAGTTGTACTTCAGGTTCCACCCTCGTTTTTCGAGGAGTGTAAAAACAGAGAGTGGGGATCACTATCTCCTTTTTGCAGGGAAAACCTCAGTCCTGGGCCTTCAATCTTCCGATCGACTCTCCATGTTTGTGGTCGGTAGATGAGTTTTTTTGGCTGATATCCCTCCGGGACAAGGAGGAGATACCATTATGCTAGGCCTCGGTCTCTCCTCCAGAGTTCCGTGAGAGGATTTGTCCATATTGGGGACCCGGCTCCTGAATGTGTATGGTTCCAAGGTTGTTCCTGTCAGAGGTGTCCACTCTAAATACACTATCTGAAGAGCCGTCCCAGGTCATTTTGAGGGAGGCAACCTGGGTGTATACATTTCTTCTGTACTTCCCTCTCTTCCAGTAATGTGAATAAGCTGCAACCAGAGAGAAGATACACAATTTCTCCTCCTGTACAGGTTCTTTCTAGACCTATGTGTCTCCCCAGGAGAGGAGGTAGAGGAGGGGTGGTTTTCCCTACAGAATTTCCTGTTTCTGAGAGTAGGAGTTGCAGGTTCTGGGGTGACACCCTGTTTATCGGTCCTTCAAGGGGATGTTCACTTCCAGAAGACGCATGCTTGGTAATAAATGTTCAGGTCTGGACTTGCCTGTGAATGATTTTGTATGGGTGTCCTCTAATGCGATCAAGAGGAAGTGTGGTTCGGGAGCTCTGGGCTCTAGATTTGTCTGTCCATATTGGCTAACAGAAACCTTTGGCCGTCTGGCTAGAGCTACCCCCAGCTCTTGGTACCTGTAATGTGTTTCACAGGTCATGGCTCAAGAGTTGTGTTGTGTCCCAAGTGCCAAAGTTTACAACATCTGTACTTTACATCAGATAAAATGTAAGGTGATTTATGCAGTAAAAATACAAGTTTATTGAAAAAGCTTAAAAATGAACTATGACAATAGTACATGTGAATATTACAATACTAATTTTAAGGTTTTAAATAAAGAAGTACAAGTAGTGGTAAAAATATACAAATAAATACCAGAAAAAATCTTTAAACATATAAAGGATCTGTAAAAAACACCCTAAATACTAAAAAGTGATCTTCCCATAGTTGCCCTATAACAAATCTATGTGCCTGATCAAAAGAATTATCAATTTATAAAGTGAACTTATAATAGTCACCTATCTCTCACATAGGGGGCTAATCATAGATACAAAGATACAACAAGTGGACCCAAAAGGTGAAGATCAAAAAAGGGGCTACAGCAGAGGCTATAGACACACCAGGTAATTAGCCCCTTTTTTGATCTTCACCTTTTGGGTCCACTATGCTAATATAGCTAGTTGGTTGATGAGCCCTACTGACTAGTGATGGGCGAATCCTAAATTACTCGGAATCGCTTGACTCTAGCGAGTCCGAGCCCGGGACTCGCTACTCGTTGCGAGTCTAGCGAGTCCAATGTTAATGAATGGGGAAGCAAGTAATAGCGAGTAGTGTGCGATTTACAAATCACAGATGTGTCTCGGAAGCTTCAGCCTGAAGCAATCCTAGTTTTGCCATTGATTTGCATTGGACTCGTTTACTTTGCAAGTAATCGCTGGGAAACTCGCATAGATAAGAGTCCTGTCTGCTCTGTGTGCTGGCTGCCGCAGCTCCAGGGTCCTAGAGCCCGCCTGCTGCCTGATGTAGCAGAGCTGAGATTGTTCTCAGTCTGCTCATTCCCTGTGCATAGACATCTATATCTATGCACAGGGGATGAGCAGAGAGGACATCGTGTTTTGGACTGCGTCGGACGGAAGAGGATTTTTTTAATTAAAGATGGAGTCCCTAATGGCTTTTTTTTTTATTTCTAATAAAAATTTTTCTCTGTGTTGTGTTTTTTTTAAAACAATTTAATAGAAATTCATGGCGGTCATGTCTAATATTGGCGTGACCGCCATAAATTTCGGGCTTAGGGCCAGCTGATAATACAAAGCTGGCCCTAACCTCTTTATTACCCAGCGTGCCACCGCCACCAGGGCCGCTGGAAGAGCGGGGTTCAGCGCCAGAGGATGGCGCTTCAATGAACGCGCCATCTTCTGGGGCTGCTGCGGGCTGCAATTTTCAGCGGGGGGTGCCCAGAAAGCTTGGGCATCCCTGCGCTGCGGATTCCAGCCCCCAGCTGCTTAGCTGTACCTGGCTAGACATAGAAATTGCGCAGAGCCCCACGCATTTTTTTTTAATTATTTCATGAAATTCATGAAATAATAAAAAAAAGGGCTCCCCTATATTCTTGTGTCTGGCCAGGTACAAATAGGCACCTGGGGGTTGGGGGCAGCCCGTCGCTGCCTGCTGGATCCGGCTGGTTCCAGAAATACGGCGAAGCCCATGTAATTTTTTTTTTCTGAAAAATCAATAAAACAATCCTAAAAAAGGGACTGCATCTTTATTAACCCCTCGCCCATGGTCCAGGGGTTAATAAAGATGCAGTCCCTTTTATTTACATTGTTTTATGGATTTGTCAGAAAAAAATTTCACGTGGGCTTCGCCGTATTTCTGGAACCAGCCGGATCCAGCAGGCAGTGACGGGCTGCCCCCAACCCCCAGGTGCAGGGGCGTATCCAGGGGGGTGCAGCCGGACCTCTTGCACCGGGCGCCACTCAGTGGGGGGCACCGGTGCCATCATCAGGTGACCAGACGTCGGCGGTGGCACTGCAGCGCCGCCGCCGGAACTAATCTCCCTAGCCGCATATAGTGCACGGGCGGCCGCAGAGCTGTGTGTACACAAACCCGCCCCCCGGTCACGTCGCGCTGCGGCTGACATCACCCGGCGCGCCGCACAGTCTGGGACGGAGAGGAGAAGAAGTGCCGAGGAGCTGCTGTGCCTGCCTCCTCCTGACTCAGACTGAGTCTTCCGTTCCGGTAATAAAGTAACCTAAACAGGCGGGGGGTTGGGATTGGGGGGGTTTGTGGGTGGGTGCCTGTCCTGGGCTGGCCCAGCTGGGGTTATGAGGTGTATATATGTATACATCAGGCGCAGGCACACACTATGAGGTATAATATTATACCTCATAGTGTGTGTGCCTGCCTGGTGATGTATACATATATACACCTCATAGTGTGCCTGCCTGATGTATACATATTGTGGTGATGTGGCCCCTGGCCGGGTGCATCACACCGGTTATCAATGCAGGTCTCTGTTCACATGGGCTGGTTTTCCTGATTGTGTATGCTGTGTGAAACCTGTCCGGTGTACAGGGAGTTAACAGCTGAAGGGTTTTCATGCACTGAGTGAACAGCTGAGTGTGAGTGCTGAAGAGCTGCGAGATTCATGAGCCTAATGAGCGGCGGTGAGAGTGGGATGAGATCCATGAGGAATAGGATGTAATGAATGAGTGCTGACAACCCGGAACACAGGGAGTTAACCTGAGCTGTGTGACAGGCTGATTACAAGCAGCTGAGGGGGTGTGTCCATGTGGGAGTGGCTGGCACGATAAGAACCTGCCAGGTGTCTGAGTGAGGAGAGGACGATGGGAATCAGAGAAGTCCAGACCACTGCCATGTGAAGATGTGCTGGAAGTGATGGGAGCCTGCCAGCTCCATGCTAGTGCACCTGATGTGTGCATGCCAGCCAGTGTCCAGGACCGAGGACGGCTCAAGGGTCAGATGTGCAGTGTGATGAGGACCGAGGACGGCTCAAGGGCCAGGCGGTCAGATGTGCGGTGTGAGAGACCGAGTACGGCTCAAGAGCCAGACGGTGATAGCCGTCTTTAGAACCAGACTGAGGTCTGCAAGGGTCGGTGGGTGACGCCTTGAAGTTCTGGAGAAAACGTATGTGAATGTCCTGTAATGTAATAGGATGGGGAATGATCCCTGTCAGGGTGATAGACGGTGATAGCCGTCTTTAGAACCAGACTGAGGTCTGCAAGGGTCGGTGGGTGACGCCTTGAAGTTCTGGAGAAAACGTATGTGAATGTCCTGTAATGTAATAGGATGGGGAATGATCCCTGTCAGGGTGATAGACGGTGATAGCCGTCTTTAGAACCAGACTGAGGTCTGCAAGGGTCGGTGGGTGACGCCTTGAAGTTCTGGGGAAAACGTATGTGAATGTCCTGTAATGTAATGTCATATGGGAATGTCATATAATGCAATGTAAGCACATGCATATTATATGTGAAAATGGAAATACAGTGTTATGGTTTATGCGTTGAAAGCGGTTTATGACAAAAATTAATAAATCCGCTGGTTATGTTACGTTTAAATGTAGTCGCTGCTGTCATTTTCCCCGTGCCAAGCGGGTCCCCCTGGGGCGCTACCTCACATATGGTGGAGAATGCGGGCACGCCAGCCCGGTGAGGGAAGCCAGCCCGCTGAGTAAGGGCCTGGTAGCCCAGTGGGTGGTACAGCCGAAGGCTGTGGTATGGAGTATGAGCACCTCATATAGACTTGTGTGCTATGGACAATTGTGTGGTGCACTACTATGGACTGGGTTGCTATAGGCGACCGCACGACGCACCCCAGCATCTTGCCGGTGGCCCGGCGAGGTCACGAAGCCGTCGCACTCAAAGCATATGGATGCCCTTGGAGTCCCGAAGACAAAGTCGGCGTGCTCAAGGTTCCGGTGGCCTAGGTGTCACGAAGTTGCCAAGTCAGCGCCAACTCCGGATTACAATGAACTGTCTGGGATACTGTGTTCAAACCCCACAAGCTTGAACAGAGGGGGGAGGTATGTGGTGATGTGGCCCCTGGCCGGGTGCATCACACCGGTTATCAATGCAGGTCTCTGTTCACATGGGCTGGTTTTCCTGATTGTGTATGCTGTGTGAAACCTGTCCGGTGTACAGGGGGTTAACAGCTGAAGGGTTTTCATGCACTGAGTGAACAGCTGAGTGTGAGTGCTGAAGAGCTGCGAGATTCATGAGCCTAATGAGCGGCGGTGAGAGTGGGATGAGATCCATGAGGAATAGGATGTAATGAATGAGTGCTGACAACCCGGAACACAGGGAGTTAACCTGAGCTGTGTGACAGGCTGATTACAAGCAGCTGAGGGGGTGTGTCCATGTGGGAGTGGCTGGCACGATAAAGAACCTGCCAGGTGTCTGAGTGAGGAGAGGACGATGGGAATCAGAGAAGTCCAGACCACTGCCATGTGAAGATGTGCTGGAAGTGATGGGAGCCTGCCAGCTCCATGCTAGTGCACCTGATGTGTGCATGCCAGCCAGTGTCCAGGACCGAGGACGGCTCAAGGGTCAGATGTGCAGTGTGATGAGGACCGAGGACGGCTCAAGGGCCAGGCGGTCAGATGTGCGGTGTGAGAGACCGAGTACGGCTCAAGAGCCAGACGGTGATAGCCGTCTTTAGAACCAGACTGAGGTCTGCAAGGGTCGGTGGGTGACGCCTTGAAGTTCTGGAGAAAACGTATGTGAATGTCCTGTAATGTAATAGGATGGGGAATGATCCCTGTCAGGGTGATAGACGGTGATAGCCGTCTTTAGAACCAGACTGAGGTCTGCAAGGGTCGGTGGGTGACGCCTTGAAGTTCTGGAGAAAACGTATGTGAATGTCCTGTAATGTAATAGGATGGGGAATGATCCCTGTCAGGGTGATAGACGGTGATAGCCGTCTTTAGAACCAGACTGAGGTCTGCAAGGGTCGGTGGGTGACGCCTTGAAGTTCTGGGGAAAACGTATGTGAATGTCCTGTAATGTAATGTCATATGGGAATGTCATATAATGCAATGTAAGCACATGCATATTATATGTGAAAATGGAAATACAGTGTTATGGTTTATGCGTTGAAAGCGGTTTATGACAAAAATTAATAAATCCGCTGGTTATGTTACGTTTAAATGTAGTCGCTGCTGTCATTTTCCCCGTGCCAAGCGGGTCCCCCTGGGGCGCTACCTCACAATATATATACCTGAAGTGTATTATATATATATAGCAATACAAAAGAAAACAATGTCTGCACTCACCGGTAGTTGATCTTGAGACTTTTTAATTCCTGTTCACATCAATGAACAAAGTAAATCAGCAAGGGAGGGGGTGCAGGGCGAAGGACGACGGCACGCCGTTTCGCGGTTGTGTACCGCTTCCACGGGTCCTCTAAGCGGTACACAACCACGAAACTGCGTGCCGTCGTCCTTCGCCCCTGTACCCCCTCCCTTGCTGATTTACTTTGTTCATTGATGTGAACAGGAATTAAAAAGTCTCAAGATCAACTACCGGTGAGTGCGGACATTGTTTTCTTTTGTATTGCTGATTCCCGCTATCAAGAGCCAGCACCACCAGGTACAGCTGCAGAAGTGTCACAGCCCGCCCTAACTATAAGCGTTTAGTGCCCGGTGTTTTCTATTTTGGATAATTGTATATATATATATATACATCAGGCAGGCACACACACTATGAGGTGTATATATGTATACATCAGGCAGGCACACACACTATGAGGTGTGTATATAATATACACACCTCATAGTTTGTGTGCCGGCCTGGTGATGTATACATATATATAGCTCATAGTGTGCCTGCCTGATGTATACATATATATACACTATGCCTCATCAAATAAAAATTGGCGGTGGCGGGTGTGATGGGGGGGGGGGGGCGCCAAAATAAATCCTTGCCCCGGGTGCCAGAAAACCTAGTTACACCTCTGCCCAGGTGCCTATTTGTACCTGGCCGGACACAAGAATATAGGGGAGCCCTTTTTTTTAATTATTTCATGAAATAATAAAAAAAAAATGCGTGGGGCTCCGCACAATTTCTATGTCTAGCCAGGTACAGCTAAGCAGCTGGGGGCTGGAATCCGCAGCGCAGGGATGCCCAAGCTTTCTGGGCACCCCCCGCTGCAAATTGCAACCCGCAGCCGCCCCAGAAGATGGCGCGTTCATTGAAGCGCCATCCTCTGGCACTGAACACCGCTCTTCCAGCGGCCCTGGTGGCGGTGGCACGCTGGGTAATAAAGGGGTTAATACCAGCTTTGTTATACAAGCTGGTATTAAGCCCGAGATTCTTAATGTCAGGCCACGTTTGACCCAGCCACTAAGAATCTCCAATAAAGGGTTAAAAAACACAACACAGAGAAATTTTTTTATTAGAAATAAAAAAAAAAAAGCCATTAGGGACTTTATCTTTAATTAAAAAAATCCTCTTCCGTCCGACGTAGTCCAAGACGCGATGTCCTCTCTGCTACATTCCCTGTGCATAGATATAGATGTCTATGCACAGGGAATGAGCAGACTGAGAACAATCTCAGCACTGCTACATCATCTCTGTGAGCAGGCGGGCTCTAGGACCCTGGAGCTGCGGCAGCCTGCACACAGAGAAGACAGTTGGACTCGGCTCGCAATGTAACAGCAGTTACTTTGCGAGTTTCCCTGCTATCACTGGCACAGTAGCCGAGTCTAATGCAAGTCAAAGGCAATCCTAGTTTTGTCAGCGTTTGCCATTGATTTGCATTGGACTCGTGCGAGTAAACGCTGGGAAACTCGCAGAGTACCGAGTCCTGCGAGTCCCTTACTACTCGCCGAGTAACGAGTCCTAGCGAGTAGATTCGCCCATCCCTACTACTGACGAAACCTTAATAAAATTTTTAGGGTATCAACAACATCATGGGTTTTAACCCCTTAATGCTCTTTGATGTGCCCTTTAAATTATTTATTCCTCAGTGCCACTTTTCTTCAATGCATAGTGGTAAGTATTTAGTGCTCCCTGATGGGCTAAAGTGCTGCAGAACTCAGCTGTATATTGTATAACAGCTGACACTACAACATTGGTCCCAATCGGTTTTATAAATGTTTCATGTTTAACTCTGTGAGCTCTTTACAAATGCAGATGCCAATAGTTTGCATCATGTAATAACCTCAGAGAACAGTGGCCTGTTAGACCCTGACATTAGGCTGTGTCAGTGAAAATCTGATAGGTCTCATTCACAGCATTAGGGCATGGCGACACTGGTGTGAAAACAAACGGTCCCATTCTCATCAGGAGAGTTGGATGAGTGACATCCGTTTTTTGATCCATGTGGTGTCCGTGTGCAAACCATTTTTTTTCTCAGCGGCTATTTACTGTATAATCATTTACAGGGACATGTTACAGTTTTCTGAGCTACAGGATAGTAATGTTTCAGTGAAAAAAACGGATGCCACTAGTAAGGTCCGTGCGCTGTCTGTGATTTTGTCGGATCTATTGACTTGCATTGGCAAATCTCGCACGAGAATCGCATACTCTCACAGCATGTTGCAACTTTTTTCTCATCCAGAATCTGGACACACCCTAGTCTGTTCTATATATACCATTAGCTAACATGGGTCCGACTGCATGGCGATAAAATCATGCATTGCAGACATCAGATTCTCATGCCAGTGTGCCGTGCCCTAAGGCTGGAAACACACTGTCCATGTGATGTACAAGTCAATCGGACATTAACCCTGAGCGACCTCTCCCTGTCCGGATGGGGAGTGTGGAGTTACTTAAAAACACAAGCAGCTGATGCTCCCGTCCTGACAGGGAGAGGTCGTTCAGGGTTAATGATCCAACACTCGTCCGAGTGACTCGTATATCACATGGACAGTGTGTTTCCAGGCTTAGGGTCAAAGCACACTATCCTACTTACATGTGAGTCTCTCGGACGAGACTCGGATTAGTGACCCTGAATGGCCTCTCCTTCGCTAGAAATACAAGCAGCTGACATTTCCATCCTGACAGGAGAGAGGCCGTGTCAGGTGACTGCTCCAAGACTCGTCCGACTGCCTCGCCTATGACACGGATAGTGTGATTTAAGCCTTAGGTAAGGCCACATTGGCGTGAAAAAAATCGGTCCGATTCTCATCCAGGAGAGTTGGACGAGTGATATCTGTTTTTTTATCACTCTTGCATCCGTGAGCAACCCGTTTATTTCTCATCGGCTATTTACTGTATAATCATTTACAGGAGCATTTTACAGTTGTATGTGAAAAAAATGTATGCCACAAGGTCCGTGTGCCGTCCGTGATTTTGTCTGACTCATTGACTTACATTGGCGAGTCTCGCACGAGAATCACATACTGTCGCAGCATGTTGCAACTTTTTTCTCATCCAGAATCTGGATGAGAAAAAGCATCCGACACTCGCCAATCTGTTCTATACCATTAGCTAACATGGGTCCTACTGCAAGACGATAAAATCACGCATTGCAGTCGTCCGGTTTTCATGCCATTATGACCTTACCCTTATATGAGTACTGAAGTATATAACATTTGCAGTCAAAGTAGAAACTATTCAGTTCCTATAGTATTACTAAGTAAAAGAAAGTTCAATAAAATATGTAAAATGTAAAAAAAATGTGGCAGAAATAAGGGAAAGCTGTCAACTATAAATATGACTTTTGTGTCACGCCAAAAATAAACAAAAAAACCTTACACGTAATTGGTATTGGTATTTATTCCATACAACAAAAATGTAGCCTTTTCATCATTCTGGTGCACAGAAAACAAAATAGAGATCAATAAGTTGTATGTACAAAAATATGTTATATATGACAATATAAAGTAAACTTGTTCTGCAAAGAACAGGTCCATACTATTGCTCTGTAGACAAAATAAAAGTCACAGCTCTCAGAATATGGCGATGCAAAAAAAAAAAAAATGACCATATATTTTCTAAAATATTGTTTTTAGTGGGTAAACGTAGCAAATCCCGTATTGTATGCACTGCAAGTGGTACCGATAAAATCTTCAACTCCTTCTGGGAATATATAAGCCCTCATATTGCTTTGTTGGTCAAAACATAAAAAAACTTAGAGCTCTGAGAATATAGTGATAAAAAAATATTTTTTATAAAGCAAGCATTCTTAGTGTGTTAAAGGGACAATACATAAAAAATAAAATGCACATATGTATACAGTGAAGGAAATAATTATTTGATCTCTTGCTGATTTTGTAAGTTTGCCTCTGACAAAGACATGAACAGTCTATAATTTTAAGGGCAGGTCATTTTAATAGTGAGGATAGAATATCAAATAAAATCCAGAAAATTACATTGTCTAAATTATATAATGTATTTGCACTTTGAAGTGGGAATAGTATTGATCCCTCTGGCAAACAACACTAATACTTGGTGGCAAACCTTGTGCAAGAAAAACCTTCAAATGTTTTTTGTAGTTGATGATGAGGTTTGCACACAATGTCAGGAATTTTGGTCCACTCCTCTTTACATATAATCTCTAAATCATTAAGATTTTGAGGGTGTTGCTTGGCAACTTGGAGCGTCAGATTCCTCATACGTTTTCTATGGTATTAAGGTCTGGAGACTGGCTAGGCCTCTCCATGGCTTAATGTGTTTCTTTTTGAGTACTCCTTTATTGCCTTGGCTGTATGTTTTGGATCATTGTCATGCTGGAAGACCCAGCCATGACCATTTTTAATGTCCTGCAGGAAGGAGGTTGTCAAGCAGGATTTTACAGTACATGGCTCCATTCATTGTTTTAATTGATGCGGTGAAGTAGTCCTGTGCCTAACAGAGAAACACTGCCAAAACATAATGTTTCCACTGCCATGCTTGCCTGTGGGGGTGGTGTTCTCTTCCTCAAACACGATGAGTGAGTTAATTCTTAAGAGCTCAATTTTTGTTATCTGACACAGCGCCTTCTCCAATCACTCTGAGTCACAAGGTGTAATGGCAAACATCAGACGGGTCTGACATGGGCCTTCTGAGCAGTGGGACTTTGCAGGCACTGCAAGATTTTAATCCATTATGGTGTAATGTGTTATCAATGGTTCTCTGGTAACAGTTGTCCTGCTGCCTTGAGATCATCAGCAAGTCCTTCTGTGTAGAGTTAGATTAATCTCTCACCTTCTCGTGATCCTGGATACCCCACGAGATGAAATTTCATGGAGCCACAGATCGATGTGGATGACACTCATTTTATATTTCTTCCATTTTTTACTATGGCACAACAGTTGTCTCCTTCTCACCAGCGTCTTACTTATTGTTCTGTAGCCCATATCTGCCTTGTGCAGGTCTAGGACATTGTCCCTGACATCCTTAGAAAGATCTTTGGTCTTGCCCATGTTGTAGAGGTTAGCGTTTGACTGATTAATTGAGTGTGTGGACAGGAGTCTTTTATCCAGGTGACAATTTAAGACAGCTGTCTTTAATGCAGGAAACGCATTGATTAGGAGCGTCCAATGCGTCAGTAGGAGCCAGAACTCCTAATGGTTGGTAGGGGTTCAAATACTCACTTCTCTGTTCAAAATACAAATAACTTTATAACATTTAGACAATGTGCTTTTCTGGGTTTTAGTTTTTATATTATATGTCTCTCTGTCAAAATTAACCAACTCTTTAAATTATAGATCGTTCATGTCTTTGTCAGTGGTCAAACTTACAAAATCAGCAAGGGATTAACAAACTTACAAAATCAGCAGGGGATCAAATGATTATTTTGATTACTATATATATATATATATAGTCTTGCATTGTATCTTTTCATGTTCAAATATTGTAAAGTTCTGTAAAGCCCCTATAGGCACAAGATCATACCTAGGTGAATTTCTTGGCATGGTGCTGCAATCAATTCCAGCCAAATTTACGCTTCAAAGAACAAATAGTGCTTCTTCACTTATGAGCCCCATATATGTGTCACAACTGCTGCTTGGACACATTTAAGGGCTCATAAGTGAAGAAGCACTATTTGTTCTTTGAAGCGTAAAATTGGCTGGAATTGTCACATTTGTAATACATTTTGAGGTTCATTTTTTTCCTATTACCCCTTGTGAAAATGAGAAGAAAATTTTTTTTTTTAATTTTGTCATTTTATTTTGTCTTAATTTTTTGAGAAGTACTTTAAGGGTTAACAAGTTTCCCGACACCAGTAATTTGACTGGTGCAGTTTTCAAAAGGGCATCACTTCTGGGGTTTTAACTCCAAACTGAATAGATCCATAAAAATTAGGATTTGTACGTTTCCTTGAGAAAAAATGAAATAACTCCTCCGATGATTGCAGCTGGCCGGGTGGCTCTCCTGACCTGAGTGTGACAGCTTCATGTATTCCTTGGCAGCTGTCAGGCTTAGGTCAGGAGAGCCGATGACCAGTCTCGGCAATGCAATGCAATCCTTGGATGTGTTATCTGACATAGTGACTGTGCTCCAAAACATAAAATATCCACTAGTATTATAGTGTAAAGTGCTATATTTTATCCCCCCAATGATGCACATAGAGGTTGTGTTGAAATATGAATATTTTAGATTGCTGTACAATGAGTTATGGTTCCTGCGTATTTATAGAAATACGACAAGCGAAAAGGAATAATATAATATGAAATCTTATTGAAATCACAAGATGAAATTATCTTTTATCGGTGTTCTTGTCACCATTACCAAGTAATAATGATTTCTGCATTTATTTTGAAACCCCATTATTTAATCATGAAGCACAGAGGAAATATTGCTGTAATTGGGAAATCACTTGAAAATCATCATTTTTGTGACACTATAAATAGATGAATGAATATGCAAGGACATTGTATATTCTTATTTGGGTTATGCTACATTACACACAAGTTAGAACTGAATGTATTCACCTAGCATTTGCAGCAGAAAACAAACCTTTATATGAGAACATTTATTATTTTAATTAATCTATAGGATTACTGTACAGGACTATTACTGTATATACTCGTGTATAAGCCGACCCGTGTATAAGCCGACCCCCCTACTTTTGCCCCCAAAACCTGGGAAAACCTATTGACTCATGTATAAGCCGAGGGTGGACCCCAGCACAGGTATACAGCCCCCAGCAGTGTGGTATACAGCAGCCTCCCTAGTGGTATATACAGGCCCCAGCAGTATTACAGAAGCCTCCCCAGTGGTATATACAGACCCCAGCAGTATTACAGCAGCCTCCCCAGTGGTATATACAGACCCCAGTGGTAATGCAGCAGCCCCAGTGGTAATGCAGCAGCCCCAGTGGTAATACAGCAGCCCCAGGGGTAATACAGCAGCCCCAGGGGTAATACAGCAGCCCCAGGGGTTATACAGCAGCCCCAGGGGTTATACAGCAGCCCCAGGGGTATACAGGCCCCCAAATGCTGGAACTCGCCCCCCCTGTGTGGTAAGGGCCCCCCTGCTGCTTAACTTACCATCCCTGGTCTTCTGCACTGCACCGCGAGGTTCTTCTGTGCTCCGTCCTCCATGCTCACGTCCGGCTGCATCCGGGATCCCCGGCCGTCGCAGTTACGAAGACGTCATCGTGCGACGGCCGGGGATCCCGAATGCAGCCGGACGGGACTTGGAGCATGGAGGACGGAGCACAGAAGACCGGCGGTGCAGAAGACCGGGGATGGTAAGTTAAGCAGCGGGGGGGCCCTTACCACACAGGGGGGCGAGTGCCAGCATTTGGGGGCCATTACCGTATTGACTCGTATATAAGCCGAGGGGGGAACTTTTCAGCCCAATTTTTGGGCTGAAAAACTCGGCTTATACACGAGTATATACGGTAATTTATATGATGTAAATAGGGCTACTAAAGGCTTCTTCAAGCCTTCTAAATGTAAATAACATAACTGGAAATTGTCAAGTTATAAATGTTCTACCATCTTGCACATACACGTCCTTCAGATTATGGAAACATTTGTGTTCCTGTGTTCCCAACTTACAAACCTTGTAAGTAATCTGATCCTACAGTTATGTGTTACTTAACTTTCTAAACACTTCTTTGCTACACAAAAAGGTGACACAGGTATCTTCCTAATAAAATATGCAAATTACCTCTTTAAAGAAGACTTGACTTATTGGCATTAGCAATCCTAAAAGTCAATATCGACCCTTTAATGAGCCTTATCATATGAACAAGGGTACATTTTTCAACCACATACTGTAGTTATGGTAATGGAATAAAAATAACACTGGTCACTAGGGATGGGCGAACATCTCGTATTTCCCTGTGTTTGGGATAGGGGCCGACCTTTTAAAGCATTAATAGTGTTGCTAATGATCCTCAGTAGTGATGAGCGAGTACTAAAATGCTCGGGTGCTCGAAGCTCGGGCCGAGCATCCCGAGATACTCGTGTACTCGGCCCGAGTAACGAGCCCAATGTTATCCTATGGGAGACACGAGTATTTTTATGAAATGACTGCCGGCTGCCTGGAAAAACCCTAAAAATGTCACAAAAGTCTCAGAAGAGTGCTGAAATGACATGGCAACACAATGGGGAAGACCCCTGGAAGCATTTCTCACTCAAAAGTCACAGCTGTGAACAATGTTGTCCGAGTTTCACGCCAATTTTACGGAGTGTCCAGAAAACCTTCCAAAATGACACCAAAATGAATATTTAGGGTGGAAATGTTAAGGGCACATACCCAATAGTGAGATACAGCTGGTGTATGTTACTTTTTGTGATTACATGAAAGATTTTACGTGAAAACATTGTGCGGCACTCCGATGACCCTGACAAGAGACGTACATGAAGCCCTGTCTAGAAATAATGTGCCCATTTTGAAGAACTGGGTCTATTGTAGTATCTTCCTTTGCCAGGGCAGTCCAAAATTGGGAGGTTCACCAATGCCCCTGGATACAGACATGCAGGATGGCCTGTAAACAAGAACTGGGTGTATTGTAGTATAGCCCATTGGCCAGGGCAGCCAAAAATTGGGAGGTTCAACAATGACCCATGCTTACAGACATGTAGTAGGGCCTGTAACCCTCAAGTGGGTGTATTGTAGTATAGCCCTTTGGCCAGGGCAGACAAAAATTGGGAGGTTCAACAATGACCCATGCATACAGACATGTAGTAGGGCCTGTAACCCTCAAGTGGGTGTATTGTAGTATAACCCTTTGGCCAGGGCAGCCAAAAATTGGGAGGTTCAACAATGACCCATGCATACAGACATGTAGTAGGGCCTGTAACCCTCAAGTGGGTGTATTGTAGTAGAGCCCTTTGGTCAGGGCAGCCAAAAATTGGAAGGTTCAACAATGACCCATGCATACAGACATGTAGTAGGGCCTGTAACCCTCAAGTGGGTGTATTGTAGTAGAGCCCTTTGGTCAGGGCAGCCAAAAATTGGAAGGTTCAACAATGACCCATGCATACAGACATGTAGTAGGGCCTGTAACCCTCAAGTGGGTGTATTGTAGTAGAGCCCTTAGGTCAGGGCAGCCAAAAATTGTGAGGCTCCTCTTTGTCCCTGGATGGAGACGTGCAGGAGGGCCTGTTAAGAAGAACTGGGTGTATTGTAGTAGAGCCCTTTGGTCAGGGCAGCCAAAAATTGGGAGGTTCAACAATGACCCATGCATACAGACATGTAGTAGGGCCTGTAACCCTCAAGTGGGTGTATTGTAGTATAGCCCTTTGGCCAGGGCAGCCAAAAATTGGGAGGTTCAACAATGACCCATGCATACAGACATGTAGTAGGGCCTGTAACCCTCAAGTGGGTGTATTGTAGTAGAGCCCTTAGGTCAGGGCAGCCAAAAATTGGGAGGCTCCTCTTTGTCCCTGGATGGAGACGTGCAGGAGGGCCTGTTAAGAAGAACTGGGTGTATTGTAGTAGAGCCCTTTGGTCAGGGCAGCCAAAAATTGGGAGGTTCAACAATGACCCATGCTTACAGACATGTAGTAGGGCCTGTAACCCTCAAGTGGGTGTATTGTAGTATAGCCCTTTGGCCAGGGCAGCCAAAAATTGGGAGGTTCAACAATGACCCATGCATACAGACATGTAGTAGGGCCTGTAACCCTCAAGTGGGTGTATTGTAGTAGAGCCCTTAGGTCAGGGCAGCCAAAAATTGGGAGGCTCCTCTTTGTCCCTGGATGGAGACGTGCAGGAGGGCCTGTTAAGAAGAACTGGGTGTATTGTAGTAGAGCCCTTTGGTCAGGGCAGCCAAAAATTGGGAGGCTCCTCTTTGTCCCTGGATGGAGACGTGCAGGATGGCCTGTTAAGAAGAACAGGGTGTATTGTAGTGTAGCCCTTTTGTCAGGGCAGCCAAAAATTTGGAGGCTCCTCTTTGTCCCTGGATAGAGACGTGTAGGAGTACCTAAAAATATTTTTCCCATTGAAAAGGAGCGGGTCTCCTGTCGTTGTAATGCCCATTCTAACAGAATGGGCTACAAAATTTACCACTGTGCGTATACCTCAAACAAGAGCCTAACTATTCTAACGCTCATCATGGTGTCACATGAGGAGAAGGAGTAGGAGTCCAGCGATTAGCCAAAGTACGGAAGTGTGTACCCATTGGTGAGTGGAGGTACATGTCAAATTCAAATAACAAAATAAAATTCAGTTGTCATTTGCTGGTGGTGTGGTGAAGTCTGGCCCAATCCAACCCTTGTTCATCTTGATCAGAGTGAGCCTGTCCGCATTTTCAGTTGACAGGCGGGTGCGTTTATCAGTGATGATTCCACCTGCTGCACTGAAAACACGCTCTGATAAAACGCTAGCGGCAGGGCAGGCCAGGACTTCCAAGGCGTAGAGAGCCAATTCATGCCACGTGTCGAGCTTGGAGACCCAATAATTGAAAGGCACCGATGAATCTCGCAGTACAGTTGTTCGATCTGCAAGGTACTCCTTCAGCATCTGCCCGAACTTAGCATTTCTGGTGGCACTACCCCGCACCTCAGGGGCTGTGGTACGTGAGGGGCTGAGAAAACTGTCCCACATCGTAAAGACAGTTCCCCTGCCTCTGGCGGATTGGACTTGTGCCCCTCTCGGCCGTACGCCTTGGTTGTCCATCGAATCCTGACCTATGCCGCTAGCGTTTTGTGAGGGGAAGGATTTCACAACTTCCGTGACTATGGCCCTCTGGAACTGCAGCATTTTGGCTGACCTCTCCGCCTCAGGAATGAGAGACATAAAGTTCTCCTTGTAGCGTGGGTCTAAGAGTGTTGCCAACCAGTACTGATTGTCGGCCAAGATGTTCTGAACGCGAGGGTCACGAGACAGGCAGCTTACCATAAAGTCAGCCATGTGCGCCAGACTCTTAACAGCCATCACATCAGTATCCAGACCAACACGATGACTGAACATGCTGTCCTCCTCCTCCTCCTCCTCCTCCTCCTCATCTCCCCTGTCCTCTGGCCAGCCACGCTGAATCGAGGGTATGACTGGTGTGCATGTCATATCCCCAATTTGGCCTGAGAGTTGCTCCATGTCTTCATCCTCCTCCTCCTCCTCCTCCTCGTCATAGTCCTCCACTACACGTTGTGATGACATGAGGCTGGGCTGTGTGTTTTCACCCACACCCACTACAGTTTCTTGCTCTAAGTCATCGCGCTCTGCCTGCAATGCATCCTCTTTTATTTTCAGCAGAGACCGTTTTAGAAGGCAGAGTAGTGGTATGGTGACGCTAATAATGGCGTCATCACCGCTCACCATCTTGGTGGAGTCCTCAAAGTTTTGGAGGACGGTGCATAGGTCCGACATCCATCTCCACTCCTCAGGTGTTATGTGTGGAGTTTGACCCATTTCCCGACGGCTTAGGTGATGCAGGTAGTCCACAACTGCCCTCTTCTGCTCACATATCCTGACCAACATGTGCAGCGTTGAATTCCAACGCGTGGGGACATCACACACCAGTCTGTGGGCCGGAAGACGCAAACGGCGCTGAAAGCTTGCAAGGCCGGCTGAAGCAGCAGGTGACTTGCGAAAATGTGCAGACAGACGCCGAACTTTTACCAGCAGGTCAGACACCTCCGGGTATGACTTCACAAACCTCTGAACCACCAGGTTGAGCACATGGGCCACGCATGGAACATGCGTCAGCTGCCCTCGCCTCAAAGCTGCCACCAGGTTCCGGCCATTGTCACACACGACCTTTCCTGGCTTTAGGTTCAGAGGTGTGAGCCAGTGATCTGCCTGCTGTTTCAGAGCTGTCCACACCTCTTCTGCATTGTGGGGTTTGTCACCTATGCAGACTAGCTTCAGCACAGCCTGTTGCCGCTTTGCAGAGGCAGTGCTGCAGTGCTTCCAGCTTGGGACTGGTGTGGAGGGTACAGTGGATGAGGATGCGCAGGTGGAGGAGGAGGAGGCTGAAGAGCATGACATTCCGGAGCTGTAGAGTGTCGGTGAAACCATGACAGAGGTAGGGCCTGCTATCCTTGGTGTGGGAAGGACGTGTTCCGTCCCTCGCTCAGACTGGGTCCCAGCCTCCACAATATTAATCCAGTGTGCCGTCAGGGAGATGTAGCGGCCTTGCCCACAAGCACTTGTCCACGTGTCTGTGGTTAGGTGGACTTTGGCTGAAACAGCATTGTTCAGGGCACGTGTGATGGTGTTGGACACGTGGTTATGCAATGCGGGGACGGCACATCTGGAGAAATAGTGTCGGCTGGGGACCGAGTAACGTGGGACAGCAGCCGCCATCAGGTCGCGGAATGCGTCCGTCTCCACCAGACGGAAAGGCAACATTTCTAGCGCTATGAGTCGCGAAATGTGAGCATTGAGGACTGTGGCATGTGGGGCATTGGCAGCGTATTTGCGCCTGCGTTCAAATGTTTGCTGAATGGATAATTGAACGCTGCGCTGGGACAAGGACGTGCTTGATGGTGGCGTAATTTGTGCTTCAGCAACTTCAGGTGCAGGACCGGAGGCTTGTTCGCGGCCAGCATGGACAGGGGATTGGCTTGCATGCACAACAGCCGAAGACCTAGCAGTGACATCAGCACGCACCGCTCCTCGACTCTGTGGTACTTCCCACAAAGTCGGGTGCTTGGCTGACATGTGCCTGATCATGCTGGTGGTGGTCAGGCTGCTAGTTTTCGTACCCCTGCTGATAGTGGCATGGCAGGTGTGGCAAATGGCCTTTTTAGAGTCTTCTGGAGCCAACTTAAAAAACTCCCAGACTCGGGAAGACCGAACATTTGCACAGGCACCTTGAGTCGTGTTGTTGTTCCGGGGAACGGTTGCCTGCCTTCTGCCTGCGGACGCACCCCTGCTTCGTACTGGCTGTTGTGATGCTACGCCTCCCTCCCCCTGTGCACTGCTGTCCTCGCTCTGCATATCCTCCTGCCATGTAGGGTCAGCTACTGGATCATCCACCACGTCGTCTTCCTCTTCCGCACCCTGATCCTCCTCCTGACTTCCTGGCAATTGTGTCTCATCATCGTCCACCCCTTGTTGAGACACTTTGACAACGTTCCGTTCGTCATAACGCGGCTGCTCAAATATTTGGGCATCTGCACATACCATCTCCTCATGACCCACTTCAAGAGGAGGTGGCGACAGGCCAGATTCTGCGAATGGATACGTGAACAGCTCTTCCGAGTGTCCTAGTGTGGGATCTGTAATGTCCGTGGACGTGTAATCGGCCAGGTGGTAGGAAGGAGGATCAGGTTGGGAAATGTGCGGTGCAGTATCACGGCTACTGACAGTTGACCGTGCGGAAGACAGGGTGTTTGTGGAGGTGCCCATCTGACTTGAAGCATTATCCGCTATCCAAGTAACAACCTGTTGACACTGGTCTTGGTTCAACAGTGGTGTACTGCTGCGGGCCCCAAGAATTTGGGACAGGACGTGCGAGCGAGGAGATGTGGCCCTTTGTTGTTGCGAAATGAGTGCTTGCACACGACCTCGGCCTCTGCCTGCACCACCATCACGTCCACTTCCTTGTTCCTTGCCAACGCCCTTGCCAACGCCTTTGCGCATTTTGCCTGTATAGAGCGACAACTGCCTGGTCACTGTGGAGGTCACAGGAGATTAGGATTTTAGTTCCCTAACTTGTAGAAACTTATGACGTACAACAGTGTGGTGACTGTTGAGATGACAAGAGTTAGGATTTTAGTTCCCTAACCTGTAGAAACGTATGACGTACAACAGTGTGGTGACTGTTGAGATGACAAGAGTTAGGATTTTAGTTCCCTAACCTGTAGAAACGTATGACGTACAACAGTGTGGTGACTGTTGAGATGACAAGAGTTAGGATTTTAGTTCCCTAACCTGTAGAAACGTATGACGTACAACAGTGTGGTGACTGTTGAGATGACAAGAGTTAGGATTTTAGTTCCCTAACCTGTAGAAACGTATGACGTACAACAGTGTGGTGACTGTTGAGATGACAAGAGTTAGGATTTTAGTTCCCTAACCTGTAGAAACGTATGACGTACAACAGTGTGGTGACTGTTGAGATGACAAGAGTTAGGATTTTAGTTCCCTAACCTGTAGAAACGTATGACGTACAACAGTGTGGTGACTGTTGAGATGACAAGAGTTAGGATTTTAGTTCCCTAACCTGTAGAAACGTATGACGTACAACAGTGTGGTGACTGTTGAGATGACAAGAGTTAGGATTTTAGTTCCCTAACCTGTAGAAACGTATGACGTACAACAGTGTGGTGACTGTTGAGATGACAAGAGTTAGGATTTTAGTTCCCTAACTTGTAGAAACGTATGACGTACAACAGTGTGGTGACTGTTGAGATGACAAGAGTTAGGATTTTAGTTCCCTAACTTGTAGAAACGTATGACGTACAACAGTGTGGTGACTGTTGAGATGACAAGAGTTAGGATTTTAGTTCCCTAACTTGTAGAAACTTATGACGTACAACAGTGTGGTGACTGTTGAGATGACAAGAGTTAGGATTTTAGTTCCCTAACTTGTAGAAACGTATGACGTACAACAGTGTGGTGACTGTTGAGATGACAAGAGTTAGGATTTTAGTTCCCTAACCTGTAGAAACGTATGACGTACAACAGTGTGGTGACTGTTGAGATGACAAGAGTTAGGATTTTAGTTCCCTAACCTGTAGAAACGTATGACGTACAACAGTGTGGTGACTGTTGAGATGACAAGAGTTAGGATTTTAGTTCCCTAACCTGTAGAAACGTATGACGTACAACAGTGTGGTGACTGTTGAGATGACAAGAGTTAGGATTTTAGTTCCCTAACCTGTAGAAACGTATGACGTACAACAGTGTGGTGACTGTTGAGATGACAAGAGTTAGGATTTTAGTTCCCTAACCTGTAGAAACGTATGACGTACAACAGTGTGGTGACTGTTGAGATGACAAGAGTTAGGATTTTAGTTCCCTAACCTGTAGAAACGTATGACATACAACAGTGTGGTGACTGTTGAGATGACAAGAGTTAGGATTTTAGTTCCCTAACTTGTAGAAACTTATGACGTACAACAGTGTGGTGACTGTTGAGATGACAAGAGTTAGGATTTTAGTTCCCTAACCTGTAGAAACGTATGACGTACAACAGTGTGGTGACTGTTGAGATGACAAGAGTTAGGATTTTAGTTCCCTAACCTGTAGAAACGTATGACGTACAACAGTGTGGTGACTGTTGAGATGACAAGAGTTAGGATTTTAGTTCCCTAACCTGTACAAACGTATGACGTACAACAGTGGTGTGTGACTGTGAAGAAAGATTAGGATTTTAGTTCCTAACTGTAAAATATGACGTACAACAGTGGATGTTGAGATGATTAGGATTTTAATTCCTTAGATTTAGAAATTGTAGAAATGACGTACAACAGTGTGGTGACTGTTGAGTGAGAGAAGAGTTTAGTTTAGTCCAACTTGTAGAAACGTTGAGTACACTGTGGGACTGTTGAGATGACAGAGTTAGATTTAGTTCCCTAACCGTAGAACGTATGACATACAGTGTGGTGACTGTTGAGATGACAGAGTTAGATTTATGTTCCCTAACTGTAGAACGTATACAACAGTGTGGTGACTGTTGAGATGACAAGAGTTGGATTTTAGTTCCCTAACTGTAGAAACGTATGACGTACAACAGTGTGGTGACTGTTGAGATGACAAGAGTTAGGATTTTAGTTCCCTAACCTGTAGAAACGTATGACGTACAACAGTGTGGTGTGTGAGAGAGATAAGTTAGACTTTTAGTCCTAACTGTACAAACGTATGCGTACAAAGTGTTGTGACTGTGAATGAAGATTTAGATTTAGTTCCTAACCTGTACAAACGTATGACGTACAACAGTGTGGTGACTGTTGAGATGACAATAGTTAGGATTTTAGTTCCCTAACTGTAGAAACTTATGACGTACAACAGTGTGGTGACTGTTGAGATGACAAGAGTTAGGATTTTAGTTCCCTAACTGTAGAAACGTATGACGTACAACAGTTGGTGACTGTTGAGATGACAAGAGTTAGGATTTTAGTTCCCTAACCTGTAGAAACGTATGACATACAACAGTGTGGTGACTGTTGAGATGACAAAGTTAGGATTTTAGTTCCCTAACTTGTAGAAACGTATGAACAGTGTACAAAGTGTGGTGACTTGGTTTAGATTGCACAAAGTTAGAATTTTATTCCTAACTGTGAGAACTGTAGTGACAAAAGTGTGGTGTACGTTGAGATGACAAGTTAGGATTTTAGTTCCCTAACCTGTGACGTATGACATACAAAAGTGTGTGACGTTGTAGATGACAAGTTAGGATTTAGTCCCTAACTTGTAGAAACTTATGAGCGTACAACAGTTGTGGTGACTGTTAGAATGACAAGAGTTAGGATTATTAGTTCCTACTGTAGATAACTTATGTACGTAAAAGTGTGGTGACTGTTGAGATGACAAGAGTTAGATTTTAGTTTCCCTAACCTGTAGAAACGTATGACTACAACAAGTGTGGTGGACTGTTGAGATGACAAGAGTTAGGATTTTAGTTCCCTAACCTGTAGAAACGTATGACGTACAACAGTGTGGTGACTGTTGAGATGACAAGAGTTAGGATTTTAGTTCCCTAACCTGTATTAAGGTACTACGTACACCTGTCTGGTGACTGTAATGGTTTGAAGAGAGGATTTTAGTCCCTAACCTGTATTAAGGCAGTACGTACACCTGTCTGGTGACTGTTTTGATGACAAGAGTTAGGATTTTAGTTCCCTAACCTGTATTAAGGTACTACGTACACCTGTCTGGTGACTGTAATGGTTTAAACAGAGGATTTTAGTCCCTAACCTGTATTAAGGTAGTACGTACACCTGTCTGGTGACTGTTTTGATGACAAGAGTTAGGATTTTAGTTCCCTAACCTGTATTAAGGTACTACGTACACCTGTCTGGTGACTGTAATGGTTTGAAGAGAGGATTTTAGTCCCTAACCTGTATTAAGGTAGTACGTACACCTGTCTGGTGACTGTTTTGATGACAAGAGTTAGGATTTTAGTTCCCTAACCTGTAGTAAGGTACTACGTACACCTGTCTGGTGACTGTAATGGTTTGAAGAGAGGATTTTAGTCCCTAACCTGTATTAAGGTAGTACGTACACCTGTCTGGTGACTGTTTTGATGACAAGAGTTAGGATTTTAGTTCCCTAACCTGTATTAAGGTAGTACGTACACCTGTCTGGTGACTGTAATGGTTCAAGAGAGGATTTTAGTCCCTAACCTGTATTAAGGTAGTACGTACACCTGTCTGGTGACTGTGTTGATGACAAGAGTTAGGATTTTAGTTCCCTAACCTGTATTAAGGTAGTACGTACACCTGTCTGGTGACTGTAATGGTTCAAGAGAGGATTTTAGTCCCTAACCAGTATTAAGGTAGTACGTACACCTGTCTGGTGACTGTTTTGATGACAAGAGTTAGGATTTTAGTTCCCTAACCTGTATTAAGGTACTACGTACACCTGTCTGGTGACTGTAATGGTTTGAAGAGAGGATTTTAGTCCCTAACCTGTATTAAGGTACTAAGTACAAGAGTGTGGTGACTCTAATGGTCACAGAAAAGCTTGGATTTCAATCTGTATCACCCTGCCTATATCCTCCTAGATTAGTCCTGAGAAGGACTGTTCTGGTCACTGGAAATCTTGGACTCCGATCTGGATCACCCTGCCTATGTCCTCCTAGATTAGTCCTGAGAAGGACTGTTGTGGTCAGCAGCAGTTTGCAGCCCTGATCCGGATCTACCTATGAGGGCCGCAAATCTGTCCCTAATCAGCAGCAGACACTCTCCCTACACTCACTGTCTGGAAGGCTGTGTGCCGAACACAGCGCGCCGGGACTTATAAAGGCTCGGTGACGCTGTGCAGGCCGGCCAATCACTGCATATACCACAACCAACAGGGCTGTGGCATTGCAGTGGTCTGTCAGCCAATCCCTGCACGTGGGCTGGCTCTCAAAAGAGCGCCAACATGGAGAGATGACGACCACGAGCACAGCACGAGTATCGCGAGATTACTCGGTGCTCGGCGAGTCGCCCGAGTACAGTGATACTCGTGCGAGTAACGAGTAGTGCCGAGCATGTTCGCTCAACACTAATCCTCAGTATACTTACTGGGTCCGCGTTATATGGTCCAGCTGTGTGGTGGCGCCGCGTCACTTCCGGGTTTCCAGGGGATGAGTTATGTAACTGGCTCCAACAGCCAATCACATTCAGGCAAACGATAAGGGGCAGCCCGGAAGTAATGCAGTGTGCGTCACGCCAGGAAGACAGAACGCAGACCCGATAAGTATATCAGCAGTATTAACTCTTTTATTGCTTTAACCGGGCAGGCCCGATCCCGAGCACAGGGAAATATGAGATGAGCGCCAATCCCTACTGGTCACTGCTTATGTATTCATATGAAGTGTCATTTATGTATATACTAGTAAAAAGGCCCGATGCAATTGCATCGGGAGCGCGGTGAAATGAATTGTGTGTATACAGGCGGGTCAGTGGGTATCAGAGTATACAGGCGGGTCAGTGGGTAGTAGAGCTTCGAGGCGGCTCTGTGGGTAGCAGAGTATCGAGGCGGCTCTGTGGCTAGCAGAGTATCAAGGCGGCTCTGTGGGTAGCAGAGTATCGAGGCGGCTCTGTGGGTAGCAGAGTATAGAGGCGGCTCTGTGGGTAGCAGAGTATAGGGGTGGCTGTGTGGGTCGCAGAGTATAGAGGCGGCTCTGTGGGTAGCAGAGTATAGAGGCGGCTCTGTGGGTAGCAGAGTATAGAGGCAGCTCTGTGGGTAGCAGAGTATAGAGGCGGCTCTGTGGGTAGCAGAGTATAGAGGCGGCTCTGTGGGTAGCAGAGTATACAGGCGGCTGTGTGGGTAGCAGAGTATAGAGGCGGCTCTGTGGCTAGCAGAGTATCGAGGCGGCTCTGTGGGTAGCAGAGTATCGAGGCGGCTCTGTGGGTAGCAGAGTATCGAGGCGGTTCTGTGGGTAGCAGAATATAGAGGCGGCTCTGTGGTGGAGGTGTGAGGAGAGATGCGGCTCTGTGGTGGAGGGGTGTGGAGAGATGCGGCTCTGTGGTGGAGGGGTGAGGAGAGATGCGGCTATGTAGTGGAGGGGTGAGGAGAGATGTGGCTCTGTGGTGGAGGGGTGAGGAGAGATGCGGCTCAGTGTTGGAGGGGTGAGGAGAGATGCGGTTCAGTGGTGGAGGGGTGAGGAGAGATGCGGCTAAGTGGTGGAGGGGTGAGGAGAGATGCAGTTCAGTGGTGGAGGGGTGAGGAGAGATGCGGCTCAGTGGTGGAGGGGTGAGGAGAGAAGCACACAGTATATACATACATGAGACATTGTATAGACAGACAGTATGCAGAGATTACACACATTATACACACAGTATAGACACAGTATACAGACATTACAGAGAGTATAGAGACATGAGACAGAGTGTAGAGACATGAGACAGAGTGTAGAGACATGAGACAGAGTGTAGAGACATGAGACAGAGTGTAGAGACAGGGGACAGAGTGTAGAGACAGGACACTGACAGAGTATACAGAGACATGACAGGGACAGAGTATACAGAGACATGACAGGGACAGAGTATACAGAGACATGACAGGGACAGAGTATACAGAGACATGACAGGGACAGAGTATACAGAGACATGACAGGGACAGAGTATACAGAGACATGACAGGGACAGAGTATACAGAGACATGACAGGGACAGAGTATACAGAGACATGACAGGGACAGAGTATACAGAGACATGACAGGGACAGAGTATACAGAGACATGACAGGGACAGAGTATACAGAGACATGACAGGAACAGCGTATACAGAGACATGACAGGGACAGAGTATACAGAGACATGACAGGGACAGAGTATACAGAGACATGACAGGGACAGAGTATACAGAGACATGACAGGGACAGAGTATACAGAGACATGACAGGGACAGAGTATACAGAGACATGACAGGGACAGCGTATACAGGGACATGACAGGGACAGAGTATACAGAGACATGAGAGGGACAGAGTATACAGAGACATGACAGGGACAGAGTATACAGAGACATGAGAGGGACAGAGTATACAGAGACATGACAGGGACAGCGTATACAGAGACATGACAGGGACAGAGTAGGGGTATACAGGGGTATACAGGGGTGTGTGCGGGGTATACAGGAGTATAGAGGGGTGTGTGCGGCACAGTATAGAGGAATGCAGGGGTTAAAAAAAAAGAAAAATCATGCTCACCTCTCCCCGAGCCCCCGCCGTCTTCCTGCAAGCTGCCGGTGGCTCCCGGTGGCTTCCGCAGGCTCCCGGTCTCTGCAGAGGTCTTCTACTGCAGTACAGGACCTGTGGTGATGTCACAGTCACGTGACACCAGGTTACCATGGAGTAATTACAGTAGAGAACAAATACAGTACAATAATTGGATACAAAACAATAGGCATAGAATCAATGTAAAAAAGAAAATACAATAAATAAAGCAAGAAATGAAGATGACCCTGCTCAAAAGAGCTTACAATCTACAACGGGATAGGGGTTGCACAAGGTACAGGTGCTTATTGCACTCATGCTCCAGGCATCTTGGGGAAATGGGGCATAGAAATAAGCTTACATGGATGGTCATCAGACAGTGTGTGTAGACCTTTTTGGTTTGGTGGAGTTTGTAGAAGAGTAATGCCAAGAGAGATAGCCCATTCACTATCTACAGTACAAAGGACTTCTATTAGGAAGTATGATAGGCCGCCTTAAAAAGATGCGTTTTTAGGGAGCGTCTGAAGCCATGCAAGTTGTGGATAGTCCTGATTTCTTGGGGTAAAGCATTCCAGAGGATTGGTGCAGCTCTGGAGAAGTCTTGGAGCCAGGAGTGGGAGGATCGGATTAGTGCAGATGTTAGTCGAAGGTTATTTGAAGAACGTAGAGAGCGGGTGGGGTGATAGACAAAGATGAGGGAGGAGATGTAGGGGGGTGCTGCACTGTGAAGAGCTTTGTGGGTGAGAACAAGCAATTTGAATTTGATCCTGTAGTGTACGGGCAGCCAGTGCATATCCTTGCATGCCCTGATCCTATATTTATATACTATTGCTCATTGATTATAGTATTAGGAACTGTTGAGGACGACATCACTAAGGACGACTGAATAAATTTTAATGAAACTGAATTCTACTTGAATTTTACAAAAAAAGGTTTGTAATTTGCTTTCGCACGAAATTGAAGGATTGTACAGTTGGCGGTCAGGAGCAAAGGGGCAAGAAAGATGCATGGTGAGAGACTGCAGGGTACAATAAAAGGACAATAAATAGGCAGAGAATAACTCTGGAAAATCTGTGCAAAAAAGCGAAATAGAATTTTGCCTCAACCACTCATCTCTAGCCATCACCCATGGAATAAGAATGATGTTACACTGCATCTTGAATAGATTTCTGGATGTATTTTTTAACTTGGGCAGTCTTCCATCTTAATAATATTACTTTTAACTGTAATATTTATATAAGGGAAGTTAAAAGGGTTTCCATACCCTTACTCTTCAGGAGCACACCGCCCCCTCTCATTCCGCCTGATTATTTCCTGCCTTCTGAAAGGCGAATGTACAGGTGGGCCGTTTATATGGATACACCTAAATAAAATGGGAATCGTTGGTGATATCAACTTCCTGTTTGTAGCAGAGTAGTATATTGGAGGGGGAAACTTTTCTAGATGGGTGATGACCATGGTGGCCATTTTGAAGTCGGCCATTTTGGATCCAACTTTATTTTTTTCAATGGGAAGAGGGTCATGTGACATCAAACTTATTGAGAATTTCATAAGAAAAACAATGGTGTGCTTGGTATTAACATAACTTTATTCTTTCATGAGTTATTGCCAAGTTTCTGTTTGTTTACAGTCATTGGCATGTCGCAGAGGTTAGCACGTGAGGAGCGGATAGAAATTGTGTTGATGTCTGGTGAACGCAGTACCTGGGTCATTGCAGCAGATTTCAATGCAAGACACCCTACGAGACCACCCATCTCCCATGCTACAGTTAGCAAACTGCTTGACAAATGTCATGAAACAGGTTCAGTGTTTAATTTGCCAAAATATTCACGCAAGAAAACTGTCACTAATGAAGAAACATCAGTGGCTGTTCTAGCTTCATTCAGCAAGAGCCGACAGCGTAACACTTGCTGCATGTCACTGGAGAGTGGCATCAGTTACAAAATCCAGATGCTGCAGCATCTCAACGAGGATGACCCAGATCGGCGCGCTGAATTTGCAGAATGGGCAAAGCAAAAACAGGACCCTCAGTTTACACAGACATTATGTTCAGTGATGAGGTAAACTTTTTTGTGAATGGTGAAGTTAACAAACAAAACCACCCCTATTGGTCTGACACTAACCCATAGTGGATAGATCCCTCCAAGACTGTTGGAACAAAAAAATTGATGGTATGTTGTGGTATATGGGGTACAAAGTGGGGCCATTCTTCATTAATGGAAACCACAATGCCACTGGATATCTGAAATTTTTACATGATTCAGATATCCAGTGGCATTAAAATTTCTAATGATGAAGAATGCCACCACTATTTTTGTACCCCATATACCACAACGTACCATCAATTTTTGTGTTCCAACAGTCTTGGAGGGATCTATCCACTGTGGGTTAGTGTCAGACCAATAGGGGTGGTTTTGTTTATTAACTTCACCATTCACAAAAAAGTTTGCCTCCTCACTCATCTGAAGGCAATTGTCTATGCTGTGAAGATACGAGATGTTCAGCATCTGAAACAACGGATACTGGAAGCCTGTGCTAGCATTTCTTCTGGGGTGTTGCTATCAGTGTGTCAAGAGTGGGAGAAGAGGGTTGCATTAACAATCCACACAATAGGCAGCACTGGTTTGAACACATTTTATAAGTGGTCATAAACTTGTAAATGACTCGTGAAAAAATAAAGCTACTTTAAAACCAAGCACACTATTGTTTTTCTTATGAAATTCTCAATGAGTTTGATGTGTCACATGACCCTCTTCCCTTTGAAAAAAGTAAAGTTGTATCCAAAATGTCCACCATGGTCACCACCCATCTGGAAAAGATTTCCCCCACCCATATACTAATGTGGTAGGAAGTTGATATCACCAACCATTCCCGTTTTATTTAGGTGTACCCATATAAATGGCCCACCCTGTACTTGCTTGACCATTAGTTTAAATCAATGGTTCTAACTTTATACTTTTAGCTAAGTTTGCACTTTAGAGCATTGCTTTCAAGCCATATTAGGAAAAAGCTTGTATGATCTAGGCATATTTGACCTCTGCTATGATGGCTGGTAATATAGGCAACAAGCAGCATACTATCTAATATATAAAGCTGAATGTGTGTGTGTATGTATGTGTGTGTGTATATCCGGGATTGGCATCTACACCGTCGCAACTACAGCCACAAAATTTTGCACAGCCCCACATCTGGACCCCGAGAGCGTCATAGGCTATGTTGTGAGGTGACATTTTAACCCTGAGTGTTCCAGTTCACCAAACAATTTTGCTCCTATCTACATAATGGGGAAAAAGTGAATGGAAAAGTGTTGGAGGAAAATCGACAGCTGTCAGCTATAGCCACACAATTTTGCACAGTCACACGTCTGGACCCCGGGAGCGTCATAGGCTATGTTGTGAGGCGAAATTTTAACCCCGCGCATTCCAATTCACCAAACAATTTTGCCCCTATCTACATAATGGGAAAAAGTGACAGTTACCAGTTGACAGTTGTGAATGAGAGGGGCTTAATGATAACGCCAAAGACTAACAGCACATACCAGCATATAGTCACTAAGGTGGGGCCCCAACATGAGATATTCACCACGCACGGGGACATGTATACACACCACACGCACACAAAGAGTAACAGCAAGAGTATAGTCGCTAAGGTGCAGCCCCAACATTGGATACTCACCACGCACCCGAACAAACACACACACACCACAAAGAGACACACACAACACAGACACACACAACACACAGACCCCCCACAGGGACACACCACACATAGCCACCCTATAGGGACACATGCACTCATCCCACAGGACACACACACACACACAAGAACACACACACATACAGACCCCCCCACAGGGACACACACACATACACACCCTATAGGGACAATGCACTCACCCACAGGGACCACACACACACACACAAGAGACACACACAACACAGAACACACCACACCCACACAGACACCCCCCCACAGGACACACACACATACACACCCTATAGGGACACATGCACTCACACCACCACAGGAGCACACACAACACAAGAGACACACACACACAGAGACCACACACCAGAACAACACCACACAGAACCCCCCACAGAGACACACACACATACACACCCTATAGGGACACATGCACTCACACCCACAGGGACCACACACACCAAACACACACAAAAGAAAACACACACACACACAGGACACAAAACACACACATAGGACACGCACTACCCACAGGAGACACACACACGACCCCCCAAAAACACACCACCTATAGGGACACATGCACTCACCCCACAGGGACACACACATACACACACCCCAGGGACACACACACCACACAGACAGACACAGATGTGCACAAATCACCTCACACAACTCGCCTCAGGCGTGTGCTATCTTTAATTTCCAAACATAAACATCTGATTAAAAACAGCCAATGTGCAACACATGTGCCATATAGGGAATTAAGGCAGATGTCAGTCACATGAGCTGTCTATTATGTGTATGTGTGAGGTAATATATACTGCCCGGCCAGGGGCAGGGTTTACTGTTGGCTGGAGATTTATTAGGCTGCCTATAGCAATCAATCACAGCACAGCTTCTATTTTCTTACAGGTCATTAATATGACATATTCAAATTCTATTTTGTTATAGCTAACATCAGTTATTTATTAACCCGGGCGTAGCCGGGTACTACAGCTAGTAACTTTATAAATTGAAAAGTTGATTATTTTACTAATACTTTGTAGTTTTACCCCTTTAAAACCATGAGAGTATCCCTTTACTGGAGAATACCTACAGAAAATAACTTTTTTTGAATCTTAAAAACTATTTCCATTTTCTAGAAGCATTTATTTTGAATAATTATATCATAGTGTTTGCTGACCAGTTTATTTATTTATTTTACTCTCTTAAATATTAATAATTCCATATCACAGTTAAACCATACATTGCAACTACAGTATATCCTTGTGTTCTGTGAGACGGGTAACATAATGCAGTTTGCATTGAGCCAAAATAAACATGAACACTTAACTTAGATCAGTCTGGCAGGAAGAATGATTATATAGGTGGGTCAGAACCAGGGGGTATGAGTAGGAAAAAATCATCAGGCAGGAGAATTGACAGCAAGAAAGATGAGGTAAGAGAATCAGAAATATCCACTGGAAACAAAGCAGCTGAGAGACACAGTTCTACTTGCTCTGGTGAATACTTGTAACTGACAGTGGATAACAGGATTTCAGTAGCATAAAAAGCTTGCAGCGCTTCCAACACTAAACAGCAAGAAACAAACACTAACAGATGTTAACTCCCGAGCACTAAGCCTAGACGATACTACAGATTCCAAAGACTAGCAATAGTTTGGTCTAATAATGACGCCCCAAATGTACGTGCTGCATCACCCGAGGATATAGTCAGAAACAGGGAGGGGACTCACCGACAGAGCTGTCAATGCAAGTGAAACGATCGAGGTAGCACTTGTCTAGTCTGAATGGGACTGCATGTATTAAAATCGCATACTTGCAGTTATGTGACCACCTGGTCTCACCAATTGCACCAGACAGTCCTGACAGCATGCACTCTGAGGATTTCATTACAGAATTGGACAAGCCCTTTAAAGGGAACCTGTCACCTGGATCTAAGCCCCTACACTATCACTACCTGTCCCTGCACCTTCCTAGCTGCTCCCTATCTATCCCTCTCTGAGCTAAATCCGCCCTATAAAGCAGCAGAAAAATAACTTATAACTTACAGAAGTCCCTGAGGCTGGGGACTGAGAAGGCGGCGCCAGGCTCCATTCAGCCCCTCCTCCATGCAGCAGCACACACCCCACTGGGCGGCGTTATTCTTTTTTCATCGCCGCCTCCTCCATTTGGAATCTCCCACACGCTTTACACTGTATGGTAGCGGTTAGGATCGGCACGACATAAGGCAGTGACTCAGGTATTTACTCACACAGCACACAGATTAATGGCACAGTTCAGGTATTCACAGACCTCCAGATTCCGGTGTAACAGGTCAGACTAACCCCCGACCAGAATATACCCGAGGTATAAACTGGGCTAGCCCAGAGTATACCCCCCTGGGCCAGAATATACCCTTGGTATATTCTGGCCTAGCCCAAACTATACCCCAGGGTATAAACAGGCCTAGGCCAGATTATAACTCTCCGTATACCACAGCAGCTGTAGATCAGGGCCCCAAGCCGTGCACAGGGCCCCAAGCAATGCATGAGGGCCTGAGGCAGCACAAGGTAGCCCCAGGCAGCAGAAAGTGGCCCTACGCAACATACAGGGGCCCCAGGCAGTGCTAGGGGCCCCAGGCAGCGCATGGGGGCCCGAGGCAGCACACAGGGGCCCCAGGCTACACACAGGATCCCAGGCTACACACAGGGGCCCCAGCCAGCATACAAGGGCCCCAGGCAGTACACGGGGCCCCAGGCAGTGCACAGGGCCCCAGGCAGCACAAAGTGGCCCCAGGCAGCACAAAGTGACCCCAGGCAACATACAGGGGCCCCAGGCAGTACTAGGGGCCCCAGGCTACACACAGGATCCCAGGCTACACACAGGGGCCCCAGCCAGCATACAAGGGCCCCAGGCAGTGCACAGGGCCCCAGGCAGCACAAAGTGGCCCCAGGCAACATACAGGGGCCCCATGCAGTACCAGGGGCCCCAGGCTACACACAGGATCCCAGGCTACACACAGGGGCTCCATGCAGCATACAAGGGCCCCAGGCAGTGCACAGGGCCCCAGGCAGCACAAAGTGTCCCCAGGCAGCACAAAGTGACCCCAGGCAACATACAGGGGCCCCAGGCAGTGCACAGGGCCCCAGGCAGCACAAAGTGGCCCCAGGCAGCACAAAGTGACCCCAGGCAACATACAGGGGCCCCAGGCAGTACTAGGGGCCCCAGGCTACACACAGGATCTCAGGCTACACACAGGGGCCCCATGCAGCATACAAGGGCCCCAGGCAGTGCACAGGGCCCCAGGCAGCACAAAGTGGCCCCAGGCAACATACAGGGGCCCCAGGCAGTGGGCCACCTGGGGCCACTTTGTGCTGCCTGGGGCCCCTGTGTGCTGCCTCTGGCCCCCATGCGCTGCCTGGGACCCCTTTGTACTGCCTGGGGCCCTTGTATGCTGCATGGGGCCCCTGTATGTAGCCTGGGACCCTGTGTGTAGCCTGGGGCCCCTAGTACTGCCTGGGGCCCCTGTATGTTGCCTGGGGCCACTTTGTCCTGCCTGGGGCCCCGTGCACTGCCTGGGGCCCCGTGCACTGCCTGGGGCCCCGTGCACTGCCTGGGGTCCTTGTATGCTGCATGGGGCCCCTGTGTGTAGCCTGGGATCCTGTGTGTAGCTTGTGGCCCCTAGTACTGCCTGGGGCCCCTGTATGTTGCCTGGGGCCTCTTTGTGCTGCTTGGGGCCACTTTGTGCTGCCTGGGGCCCCTAGCACTGCCTGGGGCCCCTAGCACTGCCTGGGGCCCTAGCACTGCCTGGGGCCCCTGTATGTTGCGTAGGGCCACTTTGTGCTGCCTGGGGCCCCGTGCACTGCCTGGGGTCCTTGTATGCTGCATGGGGCCCCTGTGTGTAGCCTGGGATCCTGTGTGTAGCTTGTGGCCCCTAGTACTGCCTGGGGCCCCTGTATGTTGCCTGGGGCCTCTTTGTGCTGCTTGGAGCCACTTTGTGCTGCCTGGGGCCCTGTGCACTGCCTGGGGCCCCTAGCACTGCCTGGGGCCCTAGCACTGCCTGGGGCCCCTGTATGTTGCGTAGGGCCACTTTCTGCTGCCTGGGGCCACTTTGTGCTGCCTCGGGCCCCCATGTGTTGCTTGGGGCCCTGATCTACAGCTGCTGTGGTATACGGAGGGGTATAATCTGGCCTAGGCCACTTTAACCCCGAGTATATTCTGGTCGGGGGTTTAGTCTGGCCTGTTACACCGGGGCACAGCCGAGTAGAACCTCATACAATCCCAGCAGCTCCTGCTGCTGTCCTGACACACTCCACCCCCTCCCCAAAGCCCAGGGCAGCACATATCATCTCCTATTCACCCGCACACCTGGGGGTCAGTGCTTTCAATCAGCACTTAGCTCCAGTAGCAGCTTACCCTGTGTGTGCTGCTACCGAGCAGAAGATACAATCTCCCATATGCTGTGTCTCGGTCAGGGGACACATCGAGGTCGCATCACCACAACATGATAGGTGTAAAGCAGGTGAGAGATTCCAAATGGAGGAGGCGGCGATGAAGAAAGAATAATGCCGCCCAGCGGGGCGTGTGCTGCTGCATGGAGGAGGGGCTGAATGGAGCCTGGCGCCGCCTTCTCAGTCCCCAGCCTCAGGGACTGCTGTAAGTTATAAGTTATTTTTCTGCAGTTTTATAGGGCGGATTTAGCTCAGAGAGGGATAGATAGGGAGCAGCTAGGAAGGTGCAGGGACAGGTAGTGGTAGTGTAGGGGCTTAGATCCAGGTGACAGGTTCCCTTTAATGCTTCTAGCATAAATACAAATCAAGCAACTCTTGTCAGATGGCACAATACTTTATTAAAATGGTCACTCTTAAACCATATAATTTTAAGTAATGGATAATTGCATGAATACAGGATCAGATTTAAAAACAATACAGGAACACAGTAACAGAACCACCATGAGTACCTAAATACATCACCAGAACCAACATAAGTATATAAGTACAATAGTGATGAATTGCAGTGTCAGGTCAGCCCCATATACAATTTTATCACATGAACCTACAATTCCCAGTATGTCCTCAACAATGCTAAGGAGTTAGTGGAAGTTGTTGTTATCAGTCATTATCAAACAATAGGCCATATGGAAACCATAGTACTGATGAGAATTAAACAATATCACAAATAAACATTCACATCCAGGTACCTTATAGATGACATCTTCTCTGTTTGGGGTAATTCTCTTTCTTTTCTTATCCATATTGTCCAGTCACCATGATGACTTTCCACATCCACAGCTCATCTCTGCAGACTTCCATTTTCTTCTGTGTTCTGCAGCACATCTCTACAGGCTACCCATAAAAATTGCAGCATTATTATAATGCTCCTACTGAACCCCTGAATAAATATTTGCTCCTCACTGTGCTCTATGTACATAATATGACCCCAACTCTGTATCTCGTATGAAACATGCCCTCCAAATTGTCCTCCTATTTCCATACTGGGGTCCCCTTTATACACTGTCCCCCTCACACTGTATTCCCTATATACTACCCAGTCTCTGTATGTTTTCACTCCTCACATTTCCTCTTCTCAGCATGCTATCCCCTATGCTGCCCCCTCGCTATACTGCTCCTACATACTACCCAGTCTCTATACTGTGCAATTAGGCATTTTTATTCCCTCGTACTGTCTCATACTATTCTCATCAAAACTGTCTCCTCATGTGCTATCACATACATCCCCCCTCCCTCCCCATACTGTTTTTCCACATACTTCCCTATTTACCCATCCCTACTCATACTATCTCCTCATGTGGCACCCCACTGGTCAGTGCGCCACAGTAGGGGTACTGCCCCCAAAACAGAGTGTGTGGTATATCAGAGGGGAAAATGCAGAACTGAGGCTCTCATCCCAGCATCCCTACACCTAGACTAGGGGACCAATCAGCACCTGTCATTAGGGTCACTGGTCCTGGTGGGACATGTGTTTTAGGGTAGGAGTGGGAAACACACAAACAAAAATTGTCTAGTCTGAGGAGCAAAGCAATGAACAAGTCCTAGAGGGACACCACAGGGAGGGTGCCTGAAAAGAAGTGGAAACCCAAACAGAAAGGGGAAACCCAGTGCCAGACTGTCCGAGTAAACGGTCTGGGGGAATCCCGGTCCACAACGGGGGTACCGGCTCCGAGACGCGGTGCAGGCGAATCCAGCCCTGAGCCGCCAATACCAGTGGTTCATAGGGCTGCCAAGCAGTCCCCGACCTCGTCCACAACGTGCAGCCCTACCAAGGACCCTCAAACCGGGTTGAGCCCCCTTAGAGAAGAAGGGGTTACTTCATCACACCAGACGGCCTGGTAAGAAGTGGGTTGTACAGGGCAGTGCAAGGGTAGAAAGTAGGTGCAAGAAAGACACAAAAGACAGTGATAGTAGCAGAAGGAATACTTGGGGAGCCTCAGAGAGACTTTGTACCCTCTGATGACTACCCGGCCAGCTACCCGCAAAGACTGTAAACTGAGTGAATCATGAACTGTTGTCAGTAAAGTACTCGTTCAGAGTCAGCAAGCCGCTGGTGTTTTATTCTGTTAAGCCAAGAAGTAGCTGCTGCCATATCGTCCAGCTCAGCAGCAGCCCTGCCCCGGTGACCCTGCTCCGCCTGCAGGGAGCATTATCAACTGGCTGCAATACCACCATCCCCTGTGGTCTGACAGCGGCGCTGGTGAGATCACCAGAAACTGCAGGTGGCGTCACGAGACTTTATTTCTTTTTTATTATTTTTTCTTTTTCCCCATAGACCCCAGGGCATGGGCCCGGGCACGGGCAACCGAGACATTACTCCCCAGCACTAATGCCCGGGTACCAAGTTCCCAAAGACCCCTGGGCGGGTCACTCACATATTCCTCTACTCTGTATACTGTCTTCTCACACATATCCTGTGCTCTCCATACTATTTGTTCACATACTTCCCTCATTTCCCTCTGATACCCATACTGTTTCATGACATATCACCCTCCTCATGCCAATTCCACACACATTTTCCCCATTCCCTGTACTGTTTACTCACCCTCACCTCACTGATCCCCATATGTCTTCACCATCCTCATAATACTATTCTCCAAGTACAATAAATCTTTAGCTTCTTCAGCGCCAATAGAGCACTTATTGTAGTGATGTTCCCTGCACCCACATCTTGCCGCAGAGTGATGTTAGCAGCCTGATTGGATGTCCTAACCTGGAGGTGCCCATACTGTTTCATGACATATCACCCTCCTCATACCAATTCCACACACATTTCTCCCATTTCCTACACTGTTTACTCATCCTCACCTCACTGATCCTCATATGTCTTCTCCATCCTCATAATACTATTCCCCAAGTACAATAAATCTTCAGCTTCTTCAGCACCAATAGAGCACTTACCGTAGTGATGTTCACTGCACCCACGTCTTGCCGCAGGGTGACGTCATCATGATTGGATGTCCTGACCCGGAGGTGCTGGTGGTCAAGGCTTCTTTTGTACTCACCATAAAGTCAGATGTGAATCTACACTACAACTAGGGAGTGTGGGGACTTACAGGACTCATTTCAAAGGAGATGTAAACCATAGCAATTTTCTACCACTTATCTGTGCAAGACCAGTGTTTGCAAATATTAATAAAAAAGTCTTGAATTCCTGAATGTAAAAAAGGAGAACCTAAAAAGTTCTTTTTCAATTTAAATTAGGGGGCATTGGATGGGCACATCGGATAAGATTAACAAACACTGGCACATCTTGCAACACAATGAGACCTTGAAAGAAATGGTTGCATATAGACCATCTATTTCCTACAGAAGGACTAACTGTGGCAACCCAGAGTCCGGTTGCCACAATGGCATTGCCTCCCTTGGGGGGTGATTTCATGCTTGGAAGCAAGAAAGGGTATCCACACCAGGAAAGCCCACAGCATGCAACACCTTTCCTGACTACAGGCCTGAAGGTGGAGCTCGAGACCCGGGTTCAGGGGATCTTCCCTATAAATTCCGATCTGGGGCGGGGTTAGTTAGTTCAGTTCCTTGGAGGACTGTGAAGGCAACCTATGGACTGGAGCAGTGCTAAGTTCATCCCAGGCAGAGTGGAGAGAAAAAGAGCAGCAAGCGTGAGGGACCCATCAGAGAGGGTCTGAGGAAGGACAGGGGAGGGCCTGGGGAGTGGAGCCAGTTACCGGCTCACCCCAGAGCAGAGCGCCAGAAACGGACACTAGAGTCTAAGGTTGTGCGGGTACTAAGGAACCAGCAGCCAAAACCGGAGGATGTGAGACTCCACGTCTCCTGGCCACAGCCAAGCACCTGGAGGCACAGCAGGACAGGGGAGCTCAGGGACAGTTGGCAGAGGAGGGGTGCCCGGGAAGGGCTCGAGCTGCCTGCTACACGGGTGAGAGACTTAGCAGCAGGAAGAGAGGGTTGCAGCTTAGCTACAGGCAGCCAGGACCAGAAAAGAGGAGCACAGCAGGGAGGCCTCAGAACTCACCAGGTGAGGATAACCCTAACTTGCTTCCAGGTCACCCGGATTCCTAATATCTCCTGTGGACAGTTTCTTGGTCTGAACCTGCAATGATCAGTAAAGGTAAAGGAGACTACATACTGTGTGTCTGTCAGTTATTCCGCGCCCTCAGTCCTGCAGCTCAACAGCCTACCACTGCAATAGACTATACCGGTTGCCCTGGGGAACCGCTCCACCCGTGGGGAGCAATACCACCTTAGCTGCATTTCAATCATCCCCAGAGGTCCCACAGCGTCGGCCATCAATAGCCGAACATCATGGGTGATGTCACAATAAAAATCCCCAAAACCAAAATCCCCAAACTTTTATTTGATACTGTCAGGGTCACGGAGCCGGGTCTCGACCCCTGTGACTCCCCAGAAGTATTATAGCCCGGTTTTGAGGACCCCACAGCCCTGGGGGCACATCAAAAACTTGGCATCTTGAACAGGACTTCGTGCCTGGTGTCAATGGGTACTGTGTGCCATAGACTTTATTGAACTGAGTGCCTGTCTCCATTACTGTACAATGTGGCACGCCGGAAGCCAAGAGGGATGTGCCATCATGGGCGGAACCTCAGAAAGGTTGTGAAGAGCAACCCTGCCCTGCACTCTGTAAATCCCCTGTACGCTTGATTCCCCCGCCTGCGGAGCCACAGACTGATAAGCTGACAGAGACTGTGAACCTGACTGCAGTTCACTAGGGGAGAGAATGTTGTCCAATCCAGAGGGAAAAGGACCTGCGGTGGTCCCGGTCGCACCCCCAGATGCGGCCGCAGCCCCAGCTGCGGCACTGGCAATAGCACCAGTCATGCCGTTCTCAATGCCATGTATTCCAGGAACGAGATGGCTACCTCAATATTCAGGGAATGGGATACCCTGAATGACTTCAGGGAGAGTCTGAAAAGTTTGTTTGAAGTGTATTTCCTGACTGAGAGACAGAAAGTTACCATTCTAATAGGACAATTGATGGTACAGCCCAAAGAGAGGCCTATTCTTGGCCTCATCCTGGTATATATGTCCTCCATCAAAGGCCCAATCCTGGTGTATATGTCTGCCATCCTGGTATATATGTCTTCCTTCATAGGCCCCATCCTGGTAAATATGTCTTCATCTTGGGCCCCTTCCTGATTATTATGTCCTTCATCCTAGTATATATGTCCCCATCCAGGGCCCCTTCCTGCTATAAATGCCTCCAATGAATGAAAAAAACGAAATAGTTCTACTCACCATTTCCACATGTCCTCCTTTATAGCCAGCAGCAGACATTGGCATGCCTGTAATGGCGATGCATGACTTCACTGCCACGTGACGCCAATGCATAACACACCATTGTTAGCTGCCAACCTGTGTCTGAACATTCAACTGAAGTAAGTGTTGGACATTTGCAACAGCAAATGTTATGCCCCTGGGTAACCCTCAATAGCTGATAGCCCCCATAATCCACAATCTAAATAATTGACCTTCTAACCATCAGTCAACTGTATTAACCCCCTGAAGTAACAGTCTACAGTAATGCCCCACTAACCCACAGCTATGGTAATAGCCCCCCAACCCACTGTCTATAATAAAGCCTCCTAATCTCCTGTTTATAGTAGGAGTTCCCTAACCCCACAGTCTATAGTCATAGCCCGTCTAAGGCTGGTTTCACACTACGATTTTTCTAAATCTGATGCTGTCCGATGAAAATCGGAGAGCATCGGATCCGAATTTGTTTTGGGGCCCTATGGAGAAGGGTCCGAGGAAACATCTAATGTCTCCTCGGACCCGATTTTACTGTACTGAGCATGCTCAGTACAGTAAAACTGCTCCTAACTGGGAGCACAAGGGTTAAAAAAAAAAAAGTTAATGCTCACTCCCCCCGAGCCCCGCCGTCTCCCGCCGTCTTCCTGCAGGTTTCCGGTGGCTCCCTGGTGGCTCCCGGTGTCAGCATAGGTCTTCCTCTGCTGTTCAGGACCTGCGGTGATGTCACAGTCATGTGACAGCGGGGTTACCATGGTGAAAACGCGGTCACGTGACTGTGACATCACCGCAGGTTCTGAACAGCAGAGGAAGACCTATGCTGACACCGGGAGCCACCAGGGAGCCACCGGAAACCTGCAGGAAGACAGCGGGAGATGGCGGGGGCTCGGGGGGAGGTGAGCATAAACTTTTTTTTTTTTTTTTTTTATTCCAGAGGACAGTGGAAAGGAGGGGGAGCAATGGGGGACGTGAGGGGGCCACACAGGGGACAAGAAGGGGGCCACACAGGGGACAAGAAGGGGGCCACACAGGGGACAAGAAGGGGGACACACAGGGGACAAGAAGGGGGACACACAGGGGTGAAGTGGGGGAAACAGAGGGACACACACAGGGGAGATGAGGGGGACACAGGGGAGAACAGCTGACAGGTCTGATGACAGCAACTGATCCTGCAGATGTCGGATCGGATGCCTATTTGGCATCCGACTGCAGGGATCAGTTTATATCCGATGCTGTCCGATTTATATCGGACAGCATCGGATTTTAAAAAATCGTTATGTGAAAGTAGCCTAATTCCCAGTCTATAATAATGGCTCCCCTTACATCTACTGTAGTCTACAGAAATAGACCAACTAACCACTGGTCTATAGTAATAGACCTCCTAAATCTTCAGTTCTATGAGCGCTTACCTGCTCACAGCTACAGGGACTCCTCTGCAGCACTGTACTGTGATGTCTGCAGTGTGGTGTGGTGAGCTCATTATACTGTAGCTATTATGCTGTAGCAGTCTTATGGTACCTTTACACGCCGCCACAACAGGATGGATACAACCCGCTACAGGCTACAAATGTAGCTTGTCACGCCAATATCGCCCGTAGTAGCGGCGTCTGAAGACGGGACGACACAGCCGGCTACAGATACATCTGTATCCGTGCACTGCCCATAAACAGATGGCAACAAAGCCGATTGTAGCGAGCTGTATCGGCGTGTAAAGAAGGAACAGAAGGGTTGTTTCTACACCATGCTATGTAGCTGGGGCGTGACACAGCGTCCGGGTTTCCGCGCCCCCTTCAGCGATCATTGGAGGAAGCTCCTGCGTTGCGATTGGTTGTCGCCGCACAGGGCGGCATATTTAAGGAGCTGACGAGTCACACTACACAATTGCTCGAGCGTCAAGTATTAATCTGCCTCCTGCGATGCCTGTCCAATCATGGTATTTTTGCTTTCTCCTATCAGCGTACGGACGTCTCGTAATCCACAATTGGAGCACGCCTATGTGCTGTCCCTGCTGCACCAGGTACGCCCATAGTAGCTGGTTGTAGCGGTGTGTAAATGAGCTACAGATGGCTACTTGTGACACCCGGCGATGTATCTAGCTCTAGATGTAGCGTAGCGTAGCGCACCTTGTGGCGGCGTGTAAAGAGGGTGCGTTTCCTGTTTGTAACCGTTTGGGCGTGCTCGTGCACGTGAAGTAGCGGTTGGTATCCATCCTGTTGTGGCGGCGTGTAAAGGTACCTTTAGTGATGCACTGCGGTGAGCTCTTTGACACTGCTGCTCTGACCCCAGTAGCAGCAATTCTGTGGTTTATCAGCTTCCTGTCTCAATGGTCCATTTGTAATTATGCCTTAAAACACAAATTACTATGAAAAAAACAAATAAATTACTTTACCTGTCTAACTGAGGGGAGGTATATATAAAGTATTTTTTCCCCTCATCTTAGTTCTGGCCCTCCCAACCCCTGATGCCTAGTGGCAAATCTGGGCCTGTTTGCAGATATTGTATCACATACCTTAGTGCATTGAAATATAGAGTACAATCGTAGGAAGTATAAAAGATGAGTGCAGGCAAAGAAAGACTACATAAGATTTGTGATATACTTCTGCAGGGCTGAAGAAGATAGAAAATGGGAGCGGTAGTCTCATTCAGTGAATACTATTAACAAAACACAGATTCAAGTGATGGAAGTGCTGAACATGCAGAGTCAATAATATGATTGATACATGATGTACTGTAGTTCTACAAAAAACAAGAAACTGAGAGCAGTTTATGTCCACTCAGTCCTTATTTTGCTACCATAAAAAAACTACTGAAAAGCTCATCGTTTAGAGCAGGGGTCTCAAACTCGGCTGGGTTGGTGGGCCGCACATAGAAAAAAATTGATATCGGGGGCCACATTGCTTGTAGGACTAAGTGATATTTTTAGTAATACCAGATCTTTTTGCTCAATGTAGTAATGTCCAAATCCTGACCCCTTTCTTGTAGTAATGTCCCCATCTTGGTCCCTTTCTTGTTGTAATGTCCCCATACTGGTCCCCATCCTGGTCCCCCTCTTGTACTAATATCCCCAACCTGATCCCCTTTTGTAGTGATGTCACCATCCCCCCCCCCCTAGTGCAGTAATGTCCCCAATGCTGGACCCCTTTTTTAGTGATGTTGCCAACGTGGTCTGCCTTCTTTTTACACACACACACACACACACACACACACACACACACACACATCACTCTCACACACACTCACACTCACAGGCACTCACACTCACAGGCACTCACAGACACTCACACTCACAGGCACTCACACTCACAGGCATTCACTCTCACAGGCACTCACACTCACAGGCACTCACTGTCAACCGCACTCACTGTCACACGCACTCACAGGTACTCACACTCACAGACACTCACTCTCACAGGCACTCACTCTCACAGGCACTCACAGGCACAGGCACTCACAGGCACGGGCACTCACAGGCACAGGCACCCACACTCACAGGCACTCAAAGACACTCACACGCACTCACACGCACTCACACGCACTCACAGGTACCCACAGGCACTCACACTCACAGGCACTCACTCCCACAGGCACTCACTCCCACAGGCACTCACAGGCACTCACAGGCACAGGCACTCACTCTCACAGGCACTCACTCTCACAGGCATTCAAAGACACTCACAGGCACAGGCACTCACTCTCACAGGCACTCACTCTCACAGGCATTCAAAGACACTCACAGGCACTCACAGGCACTCACATGCACTCACACGCACTCACACGCACTCACTGTCACACGCACTCACTGTCACAGGCACTCACAGACACTCACACTCACAGGCACTCACTCTCACAGGCACTCACAAGCACTTACACTCACAGGCACTCAAAGACACTCACACACACTCACTGTCACACGCACTCACTGTCACATGCACTCAGACACTCACAGGTACTCACAGGCACTCACACACACTCACAGACACTCACACTTACAGACACTCACAGAAACTCGCTGTCACACGCACTCACTGTCAAACGCACTCACTCTCACAGACATTCACAGGCATTCACACTCACAGGCACTCACACTCACAGGCACTCACACTCACAGGCACTCACACTCACAGGTACTCACTCTCACAGACACTCACAGACACCCTCAGATATACACACATTAACACAAACACACACTCTTTTGTTATCCTAACCATGCTGGCGGCGGTCCAGTGCATGGGGCCGCCGCGGTCTCCGCTATAACATTACTTCCGGCCGCTCACTCTGCCGCTCGCTCTGCCAGTTCAATGCAAGCCGCCGTCAGCCAATGAGAGGTCCGCAGGTGACGTCTGCGTATGACATCACCTGCGGGCCTCTTATTGGCTGACAGCTTGCATTGAACTTACAGAGCGGCAGAGCGAGAGGCAGAGTGAAGCGGCCGGAAGTAATGTTAGATTGAAGCTGCCGGAAGTAATGTTATAGCGGAGACTGCGGAGGCCCCATGCACAAGGCCGCCGCCAGCATGGTTAATTGTCCATAGTGCCGGGGGCCGCACAGGGAAGCCCCAGGGGCTGCATGCGGCCCGCGGGCCGCGTGTCTGAGACCCCTGGTTTAGAGAGTTTGCTCCTTAGCTTGTGAGACAGGTAAACCACAAGTAATATATTTTTTTTTCATCTCTCATGCATTTATTTTGTAGAGGCAGGGTGTTTTTTTGAATGACAAAAGAAAAACTTAACATTTTAGAAATCTACTATGTAATCTCCTAATGTTCTCTGTCTGTCACGGAAATCGCGCGCCAGCACTCATCGGTTGCCGTCAGATGCGGCGGTCAATGAGCGCAGCGTATGCAAAAGATCCGCGCGGCGAACAAATTCAAAATTTACGTGCCACACGGTTCTCCTCTTGCCCTGCCCGAGCTCCCTCCTCGACCCTCCTGCCCTGCCTGCACTCGCCCCCGCTCCTCCTGCCCTGCTCGCGCTCCCACCTGTTCCTTAGGGCTACTTCTTTAATGATTTGATTTCACAGTGCATTATACACTGCAAAATCAAATATAAAATAAAGACAAATGTATGAAAAATAATAAACATTGTTATACTTACCCTCCGCCAAGTGCTCGGTAACCTGGAGCAGTAGCAGGCAGTGTCCTGCTAGGACCTTGCATGATGTCAGAATGACATCGGCGTTCGGCGCTGTGATTGGACCACTCGCGGTCATGTGATATGTGCGTCACATATCACATGTCCGCAAGCGGGCCAATCACAGCGCCGAATGCCGATGTCATTCTGACATCATGCAAGGTCCCAGCAGAACACTGCTACAGCTGTGCTCCGATCGCTCCATACTGCCCACCGGCTCCACTCGCTCCATTCTGCCCCCCGTCTCCATCCTGCCCCCCCGGCTCCATCCTGCCCTCCCTCCACCACCATCCCACCCCCACTACCACCATCCCGCCCCCCTGCCACCATCCCCCCCCCCAGCTCCATCCCGCTCCCGGCTCCATCCCGCCACGCTTGCTCCATCCTGCCCCGCTTGCTCCATCCCGCCCTGCTTGCTCCATCCCGCCCCACCACCACCATCCTGCCCCACTCCTTTCTGCTCCTGCTGATTAGTCTCGCCCGGCGACTGAACATGCGGGATTCAAAACCCTGCCAAGCCATGCTCCGCTTCGCTGATTAGTCGCCGGCGGCGGTGACCAATCAGTGAAGTATGTTTTAAAACGCACCAAGTGCGTTGATTGGTCGTCGCGGCTGGTGGCGACCAATCAGCGAAGCGGAGCACGGCTTGGTATATTGGCGCGGCAGTTTGAACTGCCACTCATAGTGTGACGCACTTCTCTGCTGTTTACAAGGCTGTCAGTCATAGTATGACGCAGTTCACTCCTGTATACAAGGTATTCTAGAATACCCGATGTGTTAATATCGGGCCACCATCTAGTTTATTATAACTATCTACAATCTGTCCCTTCTCCCTAAAGAGATACCGTTTTCACAAGTCATCCAAAAATTATCAGTTCTTCATTTAGCAAAACAAAGTTCTTGATTTTTGCACCACTTTTGTGGAAAAGCCAGGCCTTTCTCAATTTTCACTGACTGTGTATAATCACCAGCAAATCAGGTATATAGAGATAGTTTTTGAACTGTATTTTATAATTAGCCTACTTGTCTTAGCCCCACTCACCCAGCCAGATCACAATATCCCACACACTACACTGATGAGGGGCATTTACTCCGAAACGCAGCGTCTGTAGTTTGGGGTTCTGATCTGGCACAAATCCCTTAGTCATATTTAAAAGCTTGTTGGAAAGCGATTATGACTTTGAGGAGCTGCTTAAAGGTGGTACTGGAGTTATTCCACTTCCTTACTGAAATGCAAATTTGCATAATTAGCCTAAAAACTGTGTCAGTGCTGTGTGTTGTTATTTTGTAGGTCATCACAGATTACCATCTGTTTTTGCCAATCGGATAGAAATGTCAAAGTGACCTCAACCTAAGACTATGATAGCATTGAAGAGCTAGAAAGGGATTTAACCCTAGAATATGTGACATCTGAAATATACACTTTCACATAACCTGGGCCTTTGCAAATGATATGGAGGAACTCAAATAAATAACTTTTACAACTTTATTTCAAAACTGCAAAGTAAGATATGAAACATGCATATTATAATTTAATTGTTTGCAGAAAACACAAAAGTACATGGGCCTAAAAAGCCCGCATTATGCATTCTGTGTGATGAATCCTTTTTATCTTTTAACACTTTTTTTTTTTAAGTTTCAAAGAAAGATATAAAAACACACAAATAAGGGTATATAAATGTTGAAGTAAAGCTGCAGCTACATTTTTTTTTACAACTTTTCTGTTTCAATTTTATTGGTCTTCAGAACAATTTAAACATGTTATATTTTCTGAAGAATGTTCTTTCCAGGTATTTTATCCACAAAATGGTGCAGTAACGCTCAGTTTTCCTGTCTTTGTTGGACAAATAAAACAACACTTTCGTTTTCTTTCTCCTGGCTCTTTAATTGCCTGAAAACATACACCACACCATTTCATAGCTTCTCTACTTTGCTTTGGCAAGCATTTTATGTATCTTCGCTGCATCATGTGAAGCATTACAAGTTCATGGCAAAGGTCCTTTCAAGAGTGGTCATCTCCTGTCCTTCCTCCTAGCATGGAAATTGGAATGAATTTCAGTATAAATAATGTAAGCATTAGGCCACGTGCACACGCTGAATATTTGATGAGTTTTTTACCTCAGGATTTGTAGCCAAAACCAGGAGTGGATGATTAAATACAGAAGTGGAGCAGGTGTTTCTATTAGACTTTTCCTCTGATTGCTCCACTCCTGGTTTTGTCTACAAATCCTGAGGTAAAAAACTCATCAAATACTCAGCGTGTGCACGAGGCCTTATGGGTTAAGACATCAAGCATATTTGTAAAAATGACTACAAGCCAACATTTTGTTTGCCTCTTGCATGAATATTCTCCAACCATTTCATCTATCTTCTCCACTATTCCTTTAGTTTTATTATAGTGCAAGATGATTTCTGTTTTCTGTTTCCTGTCACTGCTGTCAATCCTGGAATCATGATGCATGTTACTGAGTAATGTAACGGATTTTTCCTTTTTCGCTTTGTAAGACACCGTTGTTACTGAAACCAAAAACACTATAATAAAGTGCTCTCTGTGGAATGTGCTTCATCATGGTAGGAAGTTGTGGAGCCCACTGGGACGGGGTACTCTGTACCAGACCGGGGTATATGCTGGGGATGTCACGGCGGTCTTGGTCCGGACCGTGTCTCGAGCCCACAAGTAATGGGGGGATATTTACAGGGGAGTTTGTCATGACGCCACCCACGGGTTGTGGTCAGGGTGACCACCGCTGCTGCAGAACCTCCGGGGATGATGTTTGGCAGCCGGGGATGTAACGGCTCTCCGCAGGTAGAGCTTGGTTCCCCAGGGCAGTGGTAATAATAGTCTATAGATGATGCTATGGATGTTGCAGGATAGAGGTGGTAGTAGAGATGATGGCAGTTTGTGAGGGGAAGTAGGGCTTGAGCACAAGGATCACACAGAATCACGGTTTTGTAGTTTTCCAAGTCTTTACTGCAGATGTTGCTAGCAGAGTACTGTCCACGGAGTCTGTACTGGGGCCGGGATGCTCCCACCCTGACCGGGTCCTTGGCTTCCCAATCCTGCACTGTGTGTGGCCCTGCTGCAGCTTTAGCTGAGCTGCTGGCCCTGTCTCTCCTCACAGGTACCCCTTTTGCTAGGCAACTTGAGTCTTTCCGTGTGCTTTTGACCCCGCCGTGTTGCTTCGCTGAGGTACAGTGTAGATCTATAACCTCCATCTCCCAGTGTTTACTGTGTCAGTCACGGTTTCGGATCCGGTATCCGGTCTGTGTGCTCCTCTGGGGCGAGTTATGAGGTAACTCAATCTCCCGAATATGTTCTTCTGTCCTCTAAACTCCTCTCCTCAGACCCTGGCTAGGCCTGGAAACGAGTAGCTGACTGTGGAGAAGCCTAATGCAGCCTCTTTACACCACAGTCTCTCCCTCAGTTCTCTCAGGAACTGAACTAACTACTTCCTCTTGACGCAAGAATATATCAGGGAGCTGCTTTAGCTCCCCCTTCTGGCCTAGAGGTGCTAGTGCAGTGTCAAGTGTTGTGTGGGGTATCAACCCAGATTGATGTTACTGTGGCACATTAACCCCTGGGGTGCCACAAATATCTCATCAATTTGGCTTTATAGTACCAACAACTGTAGGATCTTTTTGGAGGAAAAAAATTGCCCAGTTCAACATTAGTAAAGTAAATGTCCATTGTAATGTTTCTTCCAGAATTGTAAATTGGTATGGCAGGTTTATTTTATAATGTGAGAACCTAGGTCTTTTTGCACTGGAGCGCCAACGTCTTTGCCGCAGTAGATAATCCCATTCATCCCAAAATAATTTGCAGAATCACACATCCTGAATATTTTTATTGGCTGGTTTACTAGGCATATATTGAATGAAACTGCAATGTCCTCTGAAAGCTACAAGTTGCTCATCCACTGTTACATTAGCACTAGGATTGTAGAGCTTGGTACAATTCTTGATAAAAATATTCAAGATTTAATTTATAGGTGCTAACTGATCCACTTCCAACCATGCAGAATGAGTTCACTTATCATTAAATTAAAGGCTTCTCTGAATTTCCTCATATCTGTCCACTGACATTGTTGCTTTGTAGTGTGGATCAGAAAGTGGGTCCAGAAATAATTCTCTAATAGGAACATCATAATATTTTTTACACCCTGCCAGAAGTGCTAGTCCAATATAAGCATACTATTCCCTTTTGAGATATTATTCCATGTTTTTTTTCCCTGAAGCAATATGTCTTCCTTCTAGGTTTGTACATAAAAGCCCCTCATCTGCAATATCTTAAGAAAAAAAGTATAGAAGACATCTTTAGAGCAAATGTATTGGTTACTTCTCACAGCTCCTTGAGCTTCTCTCACAATATTATGTATTGGGGTACATCAAAGTACTGAATTACTGTCCCAAAATACATTAGTTTTGGATGTTCTACTTATCAACTGATCTGGATCCACTTCTTCATCGTCAGAAGAATCACTGGACAAGAAAGCAGAGTGATTAGCTGGTGGCAGGTACTCTTAGCCAAACAAAGAAAATTCACTTTCATCATCACTTTCAAACTTGATTGCTTCAATATCATGGTCAGTCAAACTCTTGGAAGAAGACTGTGCTTTTGGTGACTTAGATGTCAGCAAACTAAAAGGAAAAACAATGAATACAATCAGTGTTTTTCCCTCCTTCCTAATGTGTGACATAAGGGTAAAGTGCTTCCCTCCCTCCTCCTTATCTCACCCTCAGCAGCTCTTACCTCTTAGACTTTCTCTTAAGTGATGTACAATATTTCTGTTTTTTTGTGTCTCACAAGGTATACACTTTGCAAGGTTCTTCTGGAAACAAAGAGGCTGAGAAAGAGACTGAATTTTTCCTTACAACATAGCATGGCATCATCACAGAGGTCCTTCAGCAATTAGCTCACAGTATATGTTGTCCTACTGTGTTCAGAAGGACCTGAGATGATGCCATGGCCTTATGACAATGGGAAGGAGGAGTCAGTCTCCCTCCCAAGATCACATGGCCATTACATCATCACAGGTCTTTCAACACACATGCATGATCCACCCCCCTCCCCAGCATCCCTGACTACAATAACACAGTAACTTGAGATACAAACACTGATGAGTACACGATAAACATAGTATGGGCCTAAAAGGCCCGGGATCTGTAAATATGGGGTTTCCCCATAAAAGCATTGTTATGCTGACTCTGTGGTGAAGCTTACAAAATTCATCCTTATGCACAACTACTTTACATTTGATGACTATATTTACAGGAGACTGGCACAGTAATGGGAAGCAAAATGGCACCACAATATATCTTTTCATGGCCAAGCTTGAAGTTGACTATTTATCCTCTTGTCCTATAAGGCTTCTGGCCTACTTCCATTATATTTATTACATTTTAATCATCTGGACAGAGTCTGAGCAACAGATGAAGATGTTCCATGAACACTTTAATCAGTTTCATCCAACCATCAACTTAACACTCAACTACTCCTGCACTGAAATCAGCTTTCTGGACACAATCATTAAGCTATGGAACAATGAAATAGAAATATCCCTGTACTGGAAGCCAATTGACTGTCCACTATATCTCCCATGGGACAGTTTTATCCAAAACACATAAACAACTCTATTGTGTACAGCCAGGCCATCATACAATCGGAAATTTTCCAACTCTACAGATAGAGACAATCACCTTGAGGACCTCAGAAAGACCTTTTTGAACCATCCAAGAGCAATTGAAAACCAGATTACAATCAAAAGGGAAGAATCTGGGCACTAGAGGGCTGAATTTAATTTTAGGCTGGTCTCAGCTCCCTGCAGTTAGGTGTTGCACAAGTCTGAGCAGAGCTTTAGTCAAATATTTAGAAGAAAAGATGTCACTCACCATTGATAGAAGGTTTCTTTAATCCATTTCTTTGTTAGGAAGTGTAGGTTACATACATTTAAGTGGTGGGGAGAGAGGTGCGGGGAGGATGACGGGCGCACGTCTCTTTTTTTGGGGAGGTCAAAGATTAAAAACCTCTGAGAAAACTCCAACCATATGTTATGGTCATATTCAACTGACGAGAACAGTGCTAACCATCTAGTTATAAAGGCAAAGTGCTAATATCCACCTTGGCAAATGAAACGACATGGATTGTTGAGTCCCCCAAGGCAGATAAAGGTTAGGGATCCAACCTTCAGCATGATGTTTAACCAAATTGGCTGGCCATGATCAGATTTTGTAACCTGACAGATCCTGCCAAAGATCCTCCACCTTTGGATGGCTATAGGAATAAATAGGATACGTTCACTTATTCTGGACTGTATTTCACTTGTTTGTCCACTACATGTTGGTTTATTGACTTTTTTGATTGTTCTAAATAAAGATATCCATTTTTTATAATTTTATGAAGATGGAATCCTTACATCTAGACATACCTTTAGAAGCACTTGCCATTCATGTAAAATCAATTCACCATGAATCAAATGTGTAGGAAAATTTAGTCAACTCTTACAAATTCAAATTCCCACACATTTGATCATTTCTAATACTCATCTTGTTCAGGTGCAGCTTCCATTCTGGCACTTACCTGGTTCCGTCTTGTCTCTGCTTCCTAGTGTCATCCTTAATATATTGGAATGGTCATAAATGTCCACTCAACCAATTACTGAGGCAGGACATTGCTATAGAAAGTAATTAACCGAGTGGGCATTTGTGTCCATTTCTTGTGTGTTAAAAATAAGATCCAGGAATACAAAATGGGACAAGTGGGGAATAAAGTACTTTACTGAACCATAACATAGAGGAAAAATAACATGATCATTGCCCAGCGGTTGGATATCCTGTGATCCTGGGCATTGGTGCATTAAAACTATGACTAGAAAAGTTATTATTCCTCAGGGGCTTGTCTTTCTAAAAGGCTAATAGCCAAGTAAGTAATTCTTTAGCCATGCTGGCTGCTGACTTAATGGCTGATTTAACCCCAGTAAATGGAAGAAGGAGACCTGGATTAAAACTCTGGATCACCCTGGGATGATAGCTTGAGTTCTTTATAATAAATCACTTAGTTCTCTCCACATTATAAAATTACTTCTCTTGGCTGAAAACTAATTATGGAACCTGTGATTTCCGCCAACGTTGCAGCAAATTAAATCACAAGCTGTTGAGTCCTAGAGGAATGAGTAGTGGCCCAGAGAGAACTCTTCTATCTTATTACTTCTTCAGCTTAGCGTCTCTAGTTGAAAGGCTGCAGATGATATGGAAAATGCCCATCCTCCCATGCTTAGAATATTAAATAGATATTTTGTGCTATCATCCTTATCATGTTACACTGTATAGGATAATCCCTAGATAGCAAGTCTAATAGAAAACCTGCATTGAGGTTACAATACATGTTAAGTATTAGAAGTCAGTGAATCTATTACAGGAATTAGTTCAATCAAAACTTGTGTGATTTGCGAGGTGTGCTATTCATTTAAAAGGGTTGTCCCAGACTTTTTGAAGTAAAACAATCCTAATGAACATTATAAAATGTAAAAAAAATCAAGGTTACCTGTTAGATCTTCACCTACCCCAGTGTAGATGCTTTGGTGGTCCTTTCTGGTCTAAGTTTACCTTCTTAACTGCTGACGTGCTGTAGTGGCTCATGACTGCTGCAGCCAATCACTGACCTCAACAGTGATGATAGCATATGTCACATGACTGCTGGCACCAATGATAGAGGGGCGACACACCGGAAGAGCTCATCTTATCTTTAGCATATTAACCCCTTCACCACTGGGCAATTTTCCATTTTCCGTTTTTTGTTTGTCCCTCCTCTTCTTCAAAGAACCACAACTTTTTTCTTTTGAAATTGAAAAATAAAGCTCAATTACACATTTGCTTTTGGGTTTTTTATTCACCATCAGGACCGCACCGTCCATTGGACAGTGTGAGCCCTTTCACTCAGACAGGGGGAGCAGCTTAGTAGAAGGGGGCGGTGCCATATCGACACAGCGTCCCCCTGTCATGGCGCCGGCGGCAAGGGGCAGGTAAGACCCCCGAGCGGCAGCCTTCCCCACCACAGATGCAGGGGCGGCGGTACTAGTCTCTGACAGCACCCCCCCCCCTCGGTCCTCACCCGCGGCTGCAGGGGCGGCGTTGCTGGACTCTGACAGCACCAAACACAACCCCCCGGTCCTCACCTTGTGGCTCAGGCGGTAGAGGGGCTTGGTGCACCCCTGTTCACCATGTTCACTATACGGTAAAACTGATATGTCAGTATGATGCATCGGGTCGGTACAAGTTAGTAGATACCAAAAGTGCACATTTACTGTTATTCAAGTGGTGAAAAAAAATGCAGACATTTGTAAAGAAAAAGAATAGCACTTTTGGCACCTTTTCAGCAACCTGTAGCATTCTCATTTTTCGGCATCTGGGGCTTATTTTTTGATGCTTGAGCTGACGTTTTCAATGACAACATTTTTGGTAGAACTGCTGTTTTGGTTGCCTGTTGTTGCAAAAAAACATAAGTTTGCTGAACACGGCAATATGACATATGTGTATTTTTTAAATAATTTTATTTGCAATGGGGCAAAATGGGGGTTGTGAGGCAGCAACCGGGGAACCCACTTGCAAATGACAACAACACGTGTTTATAAGTTTAACCAATGTCTACCCGTTTATTTTTCACATATAATAACATAACCCGGGTAGCATGTTTGACACATAGCACATTGATTATAACACTTTACATAAACACATCATACATTTACATATAACATAGCGCCAGAGGAGAAGAAAAGTAGCCGCACTCACCGGAGCAGGGTTTTTCATTCTTTATTTGCGGAATCAATCCTTGCGGTACAGCGACATAGCAGGGAGGGTGTGCAGGGAGGCGGACGACGGTTCACCGTTTCGCGGGTGTATACCGCTTCTACGCGAAACGGTGAACCGTCGTCCGCCTCCCTGCACCCCCTCCCTGCTATGTTGCTGTACCGCAAGGATTGATTCCACAAATAAAGAATGAAAAACCCTGCTCCGGTGAGTGCGGCTACTTTTCTTCTCCTCTGGCGCTACGATATGTGAATCTCATTAACGCCAGCACTACCAGGCTACCTGCAGTTTATAGCCACGAGAGTGGCGTAGCCTAGTGCATAATTTGTTAGTGCCCGGTATTTTTCTTCTAATGTGATTTACATATAACATTACATAACACTTATATTGCACATAACGTCTCATAGTATCCCGGGACCTGTAACCATCTCTGTCCCCATTGGAGCTCTACTAACAGCTCCCGTGGTGGCTACGGCCTCCGGCCTATATACATTTCACATACATTTAACATCAAGTACCATATCAACGGGCCCTATGGGTCCCAATGGCGGAACCAGCCGCCTGGCTCTATTTCCCCAGCTTCATACTACCCCGGAATCAGGACTCCAGCCTGACCGGGTTCTTACATACCATATGTGATCCATCCTATAAGCCACCATGGACCACACACGTCCTTTCACTCGCTCACAGCCCATCATACACATCCATGGACTGTGGCTCCTCTAGGCTCAGAACAGGGATTGGCAAACCCTAGTAACCTGTGGGGTGAACCACCCGTTACCCAGTATGGGAGCCCTTCTAACCCCTGCTTCTGACCTCTCGTACACACATTCCGGTTCATCAGGTCCTTTAACTGAGTACTCCGACTCGGACCCAAAGGCGGTCTATGCCCGCCTGGCACACTCCATAAAATCGCCTCCCGAAGGGCTACATTCAATCGCCTCCCGAAGGGCTACATTCAATCCGGTTCATCAGGTCCTTTAACTGAGTGCTCTGACTCGGACCCAAAAGCGGTCTATGCCCGCCTGGCACACTACATAAAATCGCCTCCCGAAGGGCTACATACATTCCGGTTCATCAGGTCCTTTAACTGAGTGCTCTGACTCGGACCCAAAAGCGGTCTATGCCCGCCTGGCACACTACATAAAATCGCCTCCCGAAGGGCTACATACATTCCGGTTCATCAGGTCCTTTAACTGAGTGCTCTGACTCGGACCCAAAAGCGGTCTATGCCCGCCTGGCACACTATACACGATTGCCTCCAAAGGGCTACATTCATTCGCCTCCCGAAGGGCTACATTCATTCGCTGGGTCTTTTAAAAAGCCATACAGTACTTATAAGGTTCAACAGGTCCTTCACTGGACCTAATGGCGGCTACACTTGCCTAGCATGATTTACACACAAGGTGCACAGTTCCCACAATCCTTCAGGAACTGCTTTCTTACCGGGCACGGATCCGGGTCTCGCTACCTGTGTCACAGGTTTCACCAGGCATCCCCACGGGCCCTTTCCCGGACGTGTAGGGAACCACGCCCGGACCAGCGTCCACGGGTCAGCCACGGCTTCCCCCTCCAGGTGCGGACACGACCCCGGACCTCGGCACCGGCATGGAGCTAGCATGCTCCCGTCATTTACTCAGAGCCTCTAGACTGCTCTCCACTTGGCTGGTCTCAGCTTCCATCTGAATCAGAATCAATCAATCACTCACCTGGCTGCCTCTTATTGTGCCAGCCACTCCCACATGGACACACCCCCTTTGCTGCTGATAATCAGCCTTTCACACAGCTCAGGTTAACTCCCTGTGTTCCGGGTTGTCAGCACTCAGCCCTTACATTCCTTAGGGCTTCCTCGATCTCATCCCACTCTCACTGCTGCTCATTAGGCTCATGAAAACCTGTCCAAAGTTGGTTCACACAGCATTATCAGTCAAACCGGCCAGTGTGCACAGGATCATACCTTGATCCTGCATGTGACGCGCCCCGGCCATGAGGATCATGCCGGCGGTGCCTCACGGGGTGATTTGAACTTTTAGGTTTTCTTTATTTTATAATTGGCGAACATGTTCGAGCAAAGCTCGCTCGTCTCTAGTCACATCTCAGATCAGACATTTGTGACCTATCCTAAGGTGAGATCATCAATGTTAAAGTCTCAGACAACCCCTTCAATAATCCATGGTTATTTATTCTAGATCAGCAGCACCTCAAATACATTATTCACAAACCATATTTTGGCATTGCCTTCTCTTCATCACAGAAGCACTTTTAACTCCTCATTTTAGTTTTTTAGACCAAAAAGGACTCTAGAGAATAAGATAATATTTACAATTTTTAGACGGCTTCATGGTTTAATATGTCGTCTATATCTACGAGCATGTGGGAGACAGCTGTCATATAGCTAGCCTCCCCATATAGACAGAATAAATGGTTTCTTGCCCTGTCTGCCTTCCTAATTGCGTTGTACACAGCGCTTGATTTAGAACTGTGTATACTATACAGCTTAGGACTCAGAAACAATCTTTTATAATATCCTTTGTATCTTTTGTAAACACTGCCAATTTTTTCGGAGTAAATATATAAAATTTACTAGTATTGTTCTTCTTGTTCTATAAGCGAACGGTCACATTCTCCGTGCAAATTCACATTACCAAAAGGGAGTTCAATCCGCCTGTGTGGCTGGTGGTGGCAGCATAATTTACGTATTTATGTGATATTGTGGTCTGGAAGGTGACTGAACAGAGATATATATATTTCTAGCAGGAACCGGTGATATATATATACATTGTGTCACATCATGTGCCGCAATAGTTGACATAACACATAACAGCTGCGCTCATTCTCTTATCCTCTGTCAATACCCTGATTGGCCAGCAGGATAAGGGGCACGAGAGAGCTGCAAGGTCCTGACTAGTTCGTGACAAATTGACAAATCATTTTCATCTGTTCTCATGATCATGTAATAACCATGAGGGTTCAGAAGCTGGTAGTTTTTAGCAAACTCAGATTAGCTCCTCCTCCCTCCCTTATCCTCTCATCCTTTGAAATGCACTCTGTCCGTATCTACTCTCCGTCAAACTTCCAAGTGCTCATCATATATCGACCACCAGGCCCTATCACAACGTTCTTTGACCATCTATCTATCTGGCATCTTCACTTTCTGTTGACATTCCCACCATCATAATGGGTGACTTCAACATCCCCATTGATACCAACCAGTCAACAGCCTCCAAACTCCTGTTACTTGCTTCATCCTTTGGCCTCTTTTAATGTTCTTCCACAGCCACACACACACAGATGCACATACACTAGACCTCATCTTTACCTGCCTCTGCCCCCTAACCCCACAATTTCCCCTTTCCCCCTATCTGATCACCATCTACTTACCTTCTCATCTTTGTCCTCCTCACCTGCCACCCATGTCCATCAACTCGCACACCCTTGCAGAAACCTCACACACGTTGACACTCACATACTTTCACTCTATTCTACCACTATCCTCCATGTCCTCATTCCATGACACAGATAATGCCGTTTTCTACAACTCTACACTCACAGCAGCGATTGATGCAGTTGTCCCTCTTGTTCACGGCAGAACATGATGAATCAACAGACAACCCTTGCACACAGACACTAAAATGCTGCGGCGAGAGTCTAGGGTTGCTGAGCGGCACTGGAAGAATACACATTCACAAGAAGACTACAGCAATCAAACAAGCACTTCTCACATTCAAGTTAGCACTCACCACCACTAAACATAACTATTTCATTACCCTCATATCCTCTGTATTCCACAACCCCAGGCAGTTATTCAACACATTTAACTCTCTCCTTTGCCCCAACTGCCCCCCCCTATTTCTCGTATCTCTGCAGAAGACTTTGCAACACACTTCACCAACAAGATCAATCAGATCAGACAAGTCGTTGCATCCCAACCATCACAACCCCTATGTATATAAGACCATTTCTCTCCCCCACTAACCCTCCTCCCCTCCATCACTGAAGAACTTGCACACCTCCTCTCCAAATCGCACCTCACCACTTGTGCATCGGACCCATCCCATCCCACTTCCTCCCCAACCTCACCACCACGCTTATCCCAGTCCTAACCCACCTCTTCAATCTATCACTCACCTCCAGTACCTTTCCTTCCGCTTTCAAACAAGCAACAGTTACACCTGTCTTGAAGAAGCCATCTCTCAACCTGACCTCCACATCCAGCTACTGCCCCATATCGCTGCTCCCGTTCGCCTCCAAACTTCTAGAAAAGCATGTCCACACTGTACTCTCATCCCACCTCTCATCCAACTCTCTCTTTGACAACCTTCAATCTAGCTTCCACCCCCACCACTTCACTGAATCCGCGTTAACCAAAATTGCTAACGACCTACTTACCGTCAAAGCTAACGAACACCTCTCCATCCTCCTCCTTCTTGACCTGTCCTCTGCATTCGACACAGTCGACCACTGCCTCCTATTACAATCCTCTCTTCCATTGGTATCACTGGCCTTGCCTCTCCTGGATCTCTTCCTACCTTTCCAATAGCACATTTAGTGTCTCCCACTCCAACACTACCTCCTCACCCCATCCCCTCTCTGTTTGGGTCCCTCAAGGTTCTGTTCTGGGACCCTTCTATTTCCCATCTATACCTTGGCCTAGGACAACTAATAAAGTCCCATGGGTTCCAGTACCACCTGTACGCTGATGACACTCAGATCTACCTCTCTGGCTAAGGCATCCCCTCTCTGCTGTCCAGAATACCAGAGTGTATATCAGCCATATCCTCCTTCTTCTCCTCTCGCTTCCTTAAACTAAATGTAGACAAAACTGACCTCATCATCTTTCCCCCTCCTCACGCTCATCCCTTACCTGATCTATTTATCACAATAAATGACATTACACTTCGCCCTGTGCCTGAAATCTGCTGCCTCGGAGTAACCCTTGACTCTGCCTTATCCTTCAAACCACACATCCAAGCTCTAGCTACCTCCTGCCGCCTCCAACTCAAAAATATTTCCGGAATCTATCCCTTCCTCAACCCTCAATCTACTAAACTACTAGTGCATGCCCTCATAATCTCCCGTCTCGACTACTGCAACCACCTCCTCTGTGGCCTCCCTGCCAACACTCTTGCACCTCTCCAATCTGTCCTTAACTCTGCTGCCCAACTAATCCATCTCTCTCCTCGCTATTCCTCCACTTCTCCCCTCTGCAAATCCTTTCACTGACTCTTGATTCCCCAGGGTATTCCACTCAAACTAACATTGCCTTACAAAGCCATCTACAATCTGTCTCCCACATATATCTCTGAACTAATTGCTCAATATCATTCAACTCGTAATCTTCGATCCCCCCAAGACCTCCTTCTTTCCTCCACACTTGTAAGTTCCTCATCTAACCGCCTGCAAGACTTTGCCTGAGCATTCCCCATTGTCTGAAACTCTGCATCCCAACACGTCCGACTAACCATTACACTCAGAACCTTCAAGTGGAACCTGAAAACCCATCTCTTCATAACTGCCTACAGCCTGCAATGATCATAGTGCCACCTCACCACTACTGGATTCGGCGCTACATCGCCACTGGACCTGGTGCTCCACCCCCTCCAGCGCAGACCCAACCTACTGACTCCCTCCCCATTGCCCTGTTTAATGTAAGCCCACAAGGGCAGGGTCCTCTATAAATAAATAAATAAATAAATAATAATAATAATTAGCTCTGAAATACTGCCAAGAGACTCAAGAGGCTGCATTTGTCCCGTTACTGAGGCTAAAATACCAGCTCCAGTTACTGGGAAATTCATCAATAAAAAGGGTATTAAAAAGAAAAAAAAATAAATAAATATTATATATATATATATATATATATATATACATATACTAGATGGCGGCCAGATTCTAAAGAATCAGGTATTCTAGCCTATGGTTATTAGGGTATACGGGGGCTCAGTGGTTAGCAGACTATACAGCGGCTGAGTGGTTAGCAGAGTATACGGAGGCTCAGTGGCTCATAGTCTGCTTTAGGGCAGAGTGCAGTGGTCAGGGGCAGAGTGCATTGGTCAGGTGCATAGTGCAGTGGTCAGGGGCAGAGTCTAGTGGTCAGGGGCAGAGTCTAGTGGTCAGGGCAGAGTCTAGTGGTCAGAGGCAGAGTCTAGTGGTGAGCGCAGAGTGTAGTGGTCGGGGTAGAGAGCAGTGGTGGGGGTAGAGTGCAGTGGTGGGGGTAGAGTGCAGTGGTCAGGGTAGAGAGCAGTGGTCGGGGTAGAGAGCAGTGGTGGGGGTAGAGTGCAGTGGTTGGGGTAGAGTGCAGTGGTTGGGGTAGAGTGCAGTGGTTGGGGTAGAGTGTAGTGGTTGGGGTAGAGTGCAGTGGTTGGGGTAGAGTGCAGTGGTCGGGGTAGAGTGCAGTGGTCGCGCCAGAGTGCAGTGGTCAGGGGCCTGATGCAATTGCATCGGGAGCGCGGTGAAATGAATTGTGTGTATACACGTGGGTCAGTGGGTAGCAGAGTATACAGGCAGCTCTGTGGGTAGCAGAGTATACAGGCGGCTCTGTGGATAGCAGAGTATGAAGTGGCGGGAGGCTGGAGGGGTGAGGAGAGGTGGCGCTGGAGGGGTGAGGAGAGGTGAGGCAGGAGGGGTGAGGAGAGATTTCGCTGGAGGGGTGAGGAGAGAGGAGGCTGGAGCGGCGACATGACCGTTCGGCACACCTCTGCTCCTCCAGGCTGCACACATCACGGCGGTCATCTCCCGCCCGTGATGTGTGTTTCAGGCAGTGTAGGGGCGGCCGTAAGCGTGGCGGGACTGCCTGAGTCCCGCTCCGCTTAGGGCCGGCATGTTGGTCCACCCTGGATGGGTGTAGCGCTGTGGTGACTTCATTTTGGCGATGACAAAGTGACGGAAGTGCTTGCTAAAGTGACGGAAGTGAGCCTTCGGGTTGTATATATTAGATATAGCAGCACTATGGTATATGGCGGTACAGTATAGCAGATGTATAGCAGCACTATAGTATATGGCAATATATTAAAGTACATGTATAGCAGCACTATAGTATATGACAGTATATTACAGTATATGTAGAGTTTTACTATAATATATGGTGGAATTTTATAGCACATGTATAGCAGCACTATAGTCTATGGCGATACATTAGAGTACATGTATAGCAGCACTATAGTATATGACAGTATATTACAGTATATGTAGAGTTTTACTATAATATATGGTGGAATTTTATAGCACATGTATAGCAGCACTATAGTCTATGGCGATACATTAGAGTACATGTATAGCAGCACTATGGTATATGGCCATACTCAGCTCCTCCCGCTCCTCCCTCCAAAAAATAAAAAATCCTCAGTGAGGATACTCACCTGTCCGGCGGACTCGCTCCACCTTCGTCTCTAGGTCTACAGGGGTTAGGACGGTCGTTGCCTGGGAAACCGTTCAGCTGATCGGTCACATGACCGTTAACGGGCAGGGGGCAGGATGGATTAGGGGGGCAGGATGGTGACGGGGGGTGGAGTGGTGGCAGGATGGAGCGAGCGGGGCAGAATGGAGCCGGAGGAACAGGATGGAGCGGAGGAGCAGATGGTGGCGGAGGTGGGGCAGGATGGAGGTGCGGGGCAGGATGGAGCCAGGGAACAGGATGGAGGGGCGGGCAGGATGGTGGGAGCAGGGCAGCATGGAGCGAGCGGGCTGGATGGAGTGAGCAGGCAGGACGAGGAGCGGGGCAGGACGGTGGCGGGGGGCAGGATGGAGGCTGTGGGGTAGGATGGAGGCGCGGGGCAGGATGGTGGCAGGGGTGGCAGGATGAGCGGGGGGCGGAGGTGGGCAGGGGGCAGCATGGAGCGAGCGGGGCAGGATGGAGCAAGCGGGCAGGACGGAGCGAGCGGGCAGGATGGAGGTGCGGGGGGAAGGTGAGCTGGCGGGGGGGGCAGGATGGAGCCGGTTGGGGGGGCAGGATGGAGCCGGTGGGGGGGGAGGATGGAGTGGTGTGGAGGGGCAGGATGGAGCGAGCGGGCAGGATGGAGGGGGGGAGAGGATGGAGCTGGCGGGGGGGCAGGATGGAGGCGCGGGGGGCAGGATGGAGCGGTTGGGGGGGGCAGGATGGAGCCGGCGGGGGGGGGGCAGGATGGAGCTGGTGTGGGGGGGCAGGATGAGCCGTGGGGGGTTAGGATGGAGGCGGCGGGGGGGGCAGGAAGCAGCCGGGGGGGGCAGGATGGAGCAGGGTGGGGGGGGCAGGATGGAGCGAGGAGGGGGCAGGATGGAGCGGCAGGGGGGGTGCAGGATGAGCCGAAGGGGGGTGGGCAGATGGAGCCGGGGGGGGGTGGCAGGATGGAGCGGCAAGGGGGTCAGGATGGAGCCAGTGGGGGGGCAGGATGAGCGAGGGTGGGGTGGGCAGGATGGAGCGAGGGGGTGGGGCAGGTGGAGCGCGAGGGGTCAGGTGGAGCGTGGGGGGGATGGAGCCGGCGGGGGCAGGATGGAGCGGGGGGGGGGCAGGAAGGTGCCGGCAGGGAGGCAGGATGAGCAGCGGGGGGCAGGATGGAGCCGGTGGGGGGCAGGATGGAGGAGCGGGCAGGATGGTGGCAGGGGCAGCTGGAGCGAGGGGGCAGGACGAGCGAGCGGGCAGGATGGAGGCGGCGGGGCGGGATGGAGGCGACGAGATAGGATGGAGGCGGGGGCAGGATGGTGGCGGGGGGGCAGATGGAGCAAGTGGGCAGATCTGGGGGGGCAGGATGGAGCGAGCGGGCAGGATGGAGGGGGCGGGGGCAGGATGAGTGGGGGCAGATGGGGCGGCGGGGGGGCAGGATGGAGCCAGTAGGGGGGCAGGATGGAGCCAGTGGGGGGGGCAGGATGGAGCTGGTGTGGGGGGGCAGGATGGAGCCGGCGGGGGGAAGGATGGAGCGGGGGGCAGAATGGAGCTGAAGCGGGGGGGGCAGGATGGAGCCGAGGGGGGGGGGCAGGATGGAGCCGGCGGGGGGGGGGGGCAGGATGGAGCCGAGGAGGGTGGGCAGGATGGAGCGGGGGGGGGGGGGGGGGGGGCAGGATGAAGCTGGCAGGGGGGGCAGGAGGAGCCGGCGGGGGGGGGCAGGATGGAGCCAGCGAGGGGAAACAGGAAGGTGCGGCGGGGGGGCAGGATGGAAGCAGTGGGGGTGGGGGGGAAATGGAGACAGTGGGGGGCAGGATGGAGATGGTGTGTGGGGGGGGCAGGATGGAGCGGCGGGGCGAATGGAGCCGTGGGAGGGCGGAGGCAGGATGGAGGCTGCAGGGGGGCAGGATGGAGCTGGTGTGGGGGGGCAGGATGGAGCTGGCGGGGGGGTTAGGATGGAGCGGGCGAAGGGGGCAGGATGCAGCTGGGGGGGCAGGATGGAGGCAGCGGGGGGGCAGGATGGAGCCGGTGGGGGGGCAGGATGCAGCTGGTGTGTGGGGGGGGGCAGGATGGAGCGGGCGGGGGGGGTAGGATGGAGCGGGCAGGGGTGGCAGAATGGAGGCGGCATGGGGGGAGCAGGATGGAGGTGGCGGGGGGGCAGGATGGAGCTGGTGTGGGGGGGGCAAGATGGAGCCGGCGGGGGGGTTAGGATGGAGCCGGCGAAGGGGGTAGGATGGAGCGGGCGGGGGGGGGGCAGGATGCAGCCGGGGGGGCAGGATGAAGCTGGCGGGGGGGCAGGATGGAGCCGCTGGGGGGCAGGATGGAGCCAGCGGGGGGGGCAGGATGGAGCCAGCGGGGGGGCAGGATGGAGCCGGCGGAGGGGGGCAGGATGGAGCGGGTGGGGGGGGCAGGATGGAGCTGGTGTGGGGGGGGCAGGATGGAGCTGGTGTGGGGGGGGCAGGATGGAGCGGGCGGGGGGGCAGGATGGAGCCGGCAGGGGGGCAGGATGTATCCGGCGGGGGGGAAGGATGCAGCTGGTGTGGGGAGGGGAAGGATGGTGCCGGATGGGGGGGTAGGATGGATAGGATGGAGCAGGCGGGGGGGAAGGATGGAGCAGGCGGGGGGGCAGGATGGAGTCGGGGGCGGGGGGCAGGATGGAGCCGGAGGGGCAGGATGGAACTGGTGTGGGGGGGCAGGATGGAGCAGGCAGGGGACAGGATGGAGCCAGGGGGGGCAGGATGCAGCCGGTGGGGGGGCAGGATGGAGCCGAGGGGGTGGGCACAGGATGGAGCGGGCGGGGGTGGAATGGATCCGGCGGAGGGTGAGGATGGAGCGGGCGAGGGGGCAGGATGGAGCTGGTGTGTGGGGGGCAGGATGGAGCCGGCGGGCAGAATGGAGCCAGTGGGAGGGCAGGATGGAGACGGCGGGGGGGCAGGATGGAGCCAGCGGGGGAAAAGGATGGATAGGATGGAGTGGGTGGGGGGGCAGGCTGCAGTCGGCAAGGGCAGGATGGAGCTGGTGTGGGGGGAGGCAGGATGGAGCCGGCGGGGGGGCAGGATGGAGCAGGTGTGGGGGGGGCAGGATGGAGGTGGTGAGGGGGTAGGATGGAGCGGGCAGGGGGTGCAGGATGGAGCCGGCGGGGGGGGCAGGATGGAGCTGGTGTGGGGGGGGCAGGATGGAGTCGGTGGGGGGGTAGGATGGATAGGTTGGAGTTGGCGGGGGGGCAGGATGGAGCCAGCGGGGGGGGCAGGATGGAGTCGGTGGGGGGGTAGGATGTAACTGTTGTGGGGGGGGCAGGATGGAACTGTTGTGGGGGGGCAGGATGGAGGCGGCGGGGGTAGGCAGGATGGAGTCGGGGGGGCAGGATGCAGCGGGTGGGGGGGCGGGCAGGATGGAGGGGGGAGGCAGGATGGAGCGGAGGGGGGGCAGGATGCAGTCGGCGGGGGTGTGTGCTATGGAACGGAGGGGGTGGGGCAGGTTGGAGCCGGTGGGGGGTAGGGGCAGGATGGTGGTGGCAGGGGGAGGGCCAGGATGGATGGGAGGATACTCACCCGTGTGGCGGCTCGCAGGACCTGTGGTTGCCTGGGAAACCAATCAGCTGATCGGTTTCCCAGGCAACCACAGGTCGTCAAGCCATGGAGCTAGAGGAGGTAGATGGAGCGCGCCGGCGGAGGAGTGAGTATTCTCTATGAGGCTTTTTTTATTTTTAGTAGAAGCAAGCAGGGGGGGGGCAGGAGTAGCCGCGGGGGGCCGCAGGAGCCACGGGGGGGCAGGACGACCCACGGGGGGGCTGCAGGAGCCACGGTGGGGGGCAGGACGACCTGCGGGGTGCCCGCAGGAGCCACGGGGGGGCAGGAGCATCCGCGGGGGAGCAGGACGACCCGTAGGGGGCCCGCCGGAGCCGCGGGGGGGCAGGAGCAGCCGCGGGGGGGCCGCAGGAGCCGCGGGTGGGCAGGAGGACCCGTGGGGGGGCCGCAGGTGCGGGGGAGCTGCACGTGTGGCGGGCGGGAGACAACCGGCTGATGCCGGTCGTCTGCGGGCGGCGCCGGGAGAACCGGCGGAACTTCCGAAGCGGGACGTTCCTCCGCCAGTCCCTGTAGCCGGGTGCCGCCCGGCTACCCCGCACTGGTGACGTCACCACCATGGTCCAGAGGCCCTCACGGAAGTAACCTTCGGGTTTTCCGGAAGTGGCCTTTTATATTATAGATATATATATATATATATATACACATATACATATGTGTATATATACACGGTATATATATATTTACAGACATCTAAATAATAGAAGATAAGATGAATAATTAGGTAAAGTGAAGGTGACAACTACTTGTCCATAGTGGTAGATGTGGTGCAAGATGTCCCACTATGTAATAATATATCACATTCTGTAGCTTAAACCTTTGTAAAGATATACTTGCAATAAGTAATACTGTGCATACAAAAATTAAAAGACATGGAAATAAAATAGTAGAGAAAGTACAGTATGGTATACATTTGATAGATCACCGACAAAATACACAACATATAAAGCTACATTTTATTATTTACATATTAAAACCACTTGGTCATGCAAATAATTTAAAACATAAGAAAACTAGGAATTGGTAGATAAGGGTAAAACATACTTTATTATGAGTCTAATCTCACCCTAAGCAAGAACTACCTAATAGCTGAGTTTTCACCCTAAAAAGGGAAGTACTGGTGTCCCTGCTCCATGTTGGCTGTTCTTAAAGACCCTAATAGGTCCTGCAATAACACATGGATTGGAAAAAGACAATAATGGTCTATAAGGATATCTGTCTTGATATATATATACTGTATATATCTAATATATATAAAGCTGAATGTGTGTGTGTATATCCGGGATTGGCATCTACACCGTCGCAACTACAGCCACAAAATTTTGCACAGTCACACATCTGGACCCCAAGAGCATCATAGGCTATGTTGTGAGGCGAAATTTTAACCCTGCGCGTTCCAGTTCACCAAACAATTTTGCCCCTATCTACATAATATGGAAAAAGTGAATGGAAAAGTGTTGGAGGAAAATCGACAGCTGCCAGCTATAGCCACAAAATTTTGCACAGTCACATGTCTGGACCCCGGGAGCGTCATAGGCTATGTTGTGAGGTGAAATTTTCACCCCGCACATTCCAATTCACCAAACAATTTTGCCCCTATCTACATAATGGGGAAAAAGTGACAGTTACCAGTTGACAGTTGTGAATGAGAGGGGCTTAATGATAGCGCCAAAGACTAACAGCACATACCAGCATATAGTCACTAAGGTGGAGCCCCAACATGAGATATTCACCATGCACGGGGACATGTATACACACAACATGCACACAAAGAGTAACAGCAAGTGTATAGTCGCTAAGGTGCAGCCCCAACATTGGATACTCACCACGCACACGAACAAACACACACACACCACAAAGAGACACACAAAACACAGAGACACACACACCCTATAGCGACACATGCACTCACCCCACAGGGACACACACACACCACAAAGAGACACACACAACACAGACACACACACCACACAGACCCCCCCCTCACAGGAACACACAGCCACCATATAGGGACACATGCACTCACCCCACAGGGACACACAGACACACCACAAAGAGACACACACACACCACACAGACCCCCCCATAGGTACACACACACATACACACCCTATAGGGACACATGCACTCACCCCACAGACACACACACACCACAAAGAGACACACACAACACAGAGACACACACACCCCACACAGACACCCCCCACTGGGACACACACACATACACACCTTATAGGGACACACGCACTCACCCCACAGGGACACACATACACCACAAAGAGACACACATAACACAGATACACACACTACACAGACCCCCCCACAGGGACACACACACATACACACCCTATAGGGACACATGCACTCACCCCACAGGGACACACACATACACACACCCCAGGGACACACACACCACACAGACAGACACAGATGTGCACAAATCACCTCACACCACTCGCCTCATATGTGTGCTATCTTTAATTTCCAAACATAAACATCTGATTAAAAACAGCCAATGTGCAACACATGTGCCATATAGGGAATTAAGGCAGATGTCAGTCACATGAGCTGGCTATTATGTGCATGTGTGAGGTAACATATACTGCCCGGCCAGGGGGAGGGTTTACTGTTGGCTGGAGATTTATTAGGCTGCCTATAGCAACCAATCACAGCTCAGCTTCTATTTTCTTACAGGTCATTAATATGACATATTCAAATTCTATTTTGTTATAGCTAACATCAGTTATTTATTAACCCGGGCGTAGCCGGGTACTACAGCTAGTATATAAATATATATATATACTGCTAAAAAAATGGAAACATTTCTCTCATTAATGCACAGTACACTACATCTTGACTGAAAAAAGCAGAAATGTAGACATTTTCGCAAATTTATTAAAAAAGAAAAACTGAAATATCACATGGTCATAAGTATTCAGACCCTTTGCTGCGACACTCATTATTAAGTCACATGCTGTCTATTTACTTGTGATCCTCCTTAAGATGGTTCTACTCCTTCATTGGAGTCTAGCTGTGTTTAATTAAACTGATAGAACTTGATTTCAAAAGACATACACTTGTCTATATAAGACCTCACAGTGCATGTCAGACCAAATGAGAATCGTGAGGTCAAAGGAACTGCCCAAGGAGTTCAGAGACAGAAATTTTGCAAGGTACAGATCTGGCCAAGGTTGCAAAAGAATTTCGGTAGTACTCAAGGGTCCTAAGAGCACAGTGACCTTCATAACCCTTAAATAGAAGAAGTTTGGGACTACCAGAAGTCTTCCTAGATCTGACCATCCAGCCAAACTGAGCATTCATGGGAAAACAGCCTTGGTGAGAGAATTAAAGAAGAACTCCAAGATCACTGTGGCTGAGCTCCAAAAATGCAGTAGGGAGATGGGAGAAAGTTCCACAAAGTCAACTATCACTGCAGCCCTCCACCAGTCAGGCCTTTATGGCAGACTGACCTGATGGAAGCATCTCCTCAGTGCAAAACATATGAAAGCCTGCATAGAGTTTGCAAAAAAACATATGAAGGACTCCCAGACTATGAGAAAAAGATTCTCTGGTCTGGTGAGATGAAGATAGAACTTTTTGTTGATAATTTTAAGCTGTATGTGTGGAGGAAACCAGGCACTGCACATCACCTTCCCAATACAATCCCAACAGTGAAATATGGTGGTGGCAGCATCATCCCATGGGGGTGTTTTTCAGCTGCAGGGACAGGACAACTGGTTGCAATTGAAGGAAACATGAATGCGGCCAAGTACAGAGATATCCTGGATGAAAACCTCTTCCAGAGTACTCTGGACCTCAGACTTGGCCGAAGATTCACCTTCCAACAAAACAATGACTCTAAGCATACAGCTAAAATTACAAAGGAGTGGCTTCAGAACAACTCTGTGACCATTCTTGACTCAGAGCCCTGAGCCAGAGCCCCTGTGTGCCTAAACATTGGAGCTCCCCCGCAAGTGACCCCATTTTGGAAACGAGACCCCTAAAGGAACTTATGTAGATTCATAGTGAGCAATTTGATCCCCAGGTTCTTCACAAATTGATCCGTAAAAATGAAAAACTACTTGTTTTTCACAAAAATCTTCTTTTTCCCTTTTTACGGACTAATTTGTGACGCACCTAGGGGTTCAATGTGCTCAATATGCATCTAGATAAGTTCCTTGGGGTGTCTAGTTTCCAAAATGGGGTCACTTGTGGGGGAGCTCCAATGTTCAGGCACACAGGAGCTCTCCATACGCGACATGGTGTCCGCTAACAATTGGACCTAATTTTCCATTGAAATTGTTAGCAGACACCATGTGCCACCAGCACAAGGGCAACCGGAGGAGTTGGTGTACAGCACAAGAAAATGGCATCTCTAATGAATGTGCTATTTTCTAGGGTGGCTGTGGGTTGCAATTCGCAGCATGCGGGGCCACAACGTTTGGGTCTCTCTACGCTGAGGATTCCAGCGCCCCCAACTGCTAAGTTGTACCTGGATAGCAATCAAAAATACAGCGAAACCCATTTTTTTAAAATTTATAGACCTAATTTGAGGGAAAATAAATGACGTGTCCTCTTGTTGTAGTCTGTGGGGTCACAGTGATGATGCACTGTATGGCAGATCATTGCCATACAGTGCACTATCACTATGACGCCAGATTACAACAAGTGGACATTTGATCCCCTGTTGTAGTCTCTGGGGTCAGCGTGATGGTGCACTCACTGTATAGCAATGATCTGCCATACATTGCATCATTACCGTGACCCCACAGACTTCAACAAGAGGACACTTGATCCCTTTTTGTGGGCCTGGGGTCAGAGTCATGGTGCACTGTATGGCAATGATCATGATTAGACCGATCCATCCACTCATCCATCCCATCCATCCATTCATCCACCCATCCACCCATCCATCCCATACACCCATCCATCCCATCCATCCCATCCATCCATCCACCCATCCATCCATCCATCCATCCATCCATCCACCCATCCATACATACACCCATCCATCCATCCATACTCACTTCTCCGATCCTCCTGAGAAGCTGCAGAAGAGGGGTGGCAAAGAACAGAGGTATGTGGAGGCAGCGGGGGAGTACAGGGCACAGAGGGGGGCTGGAGAAAGAGTGGAAGGGGGGAAAGAGGGTGGTGGAGATAAGGAACGGAGCGGGAGGAGGGGAGGGGAGGAGGAAGGAGCAGGGGGAAGATCTGCAGTGGCGGCGGCAGGCATCGGGTGCAGGGCGACTGTGGAGTGGCTCTGATGGGAGTGATCATCCCATCAGATTGCTTCTATCAGAGCTGGAGGAGCACCCACCCCTCCAGTTATGATGGAAGCGATGTGATGGGATAAATCACTCCCATAAGAGCCGCTCCACAGCCCCTTCCATAGGTGGCAGAGGATCACAGTGATTGACTGTTCAAACCGCCAATCACCATGATCCTAGGGGTGGGGTGGGGAATCCACCCCCCGACCTCAAGCCCTGGTGTTCAATGATAAGGATCACTGAACACTGGGGCCCAATGGCTGTTACCGCGGCAACGGTGCCGCGGTAACCATCATGATGTTGCACAACGTCATGGGTCAGGAAGTCACCAACTTTCATGACGATTGTGTAATGTCATGAGTTGGGAAGGGGTTAATAAGGCCTGTGATCGACTTATAATTATTTGTTAAGGTATAGAGGAAAAAATAAATTGGAGATAGGTAATAAGATAAAGGAGAATTAATTCTCACATCAGTCTCTTAGTTGCTGACATTGCAAATACCTAAAGATTATAGATAAACAAAAATGAATGCATTTATCAGAGTCTGTTGAGGGTCTCACAGTTTACCAATGTTCTATATAGACTAGATAGGAAAAACCAAATATGTCAGATGTAAACACAACTCTTGGCGTCCCAGATGATTAGACACACATTATACCAGATGGCGAAGTGCAGACTGTACCATGCAATGTACAATAATTGTGATCTCACATAGTATCAAGCACAACCACAGTGTTACTCTGTCTCATAATCAAAAAGAGTAATAATAACAATAATACATTTTATCTATATAGCGCCAACATATTCCGCAGCACTTTACAATTAAGTGGGGGGAAAAGTACAGATTATAACAACAATACAAAGTAAAAGCATAGCTCACAAGTTACATGAGGGGTGAGGGCCTCGCTTGAAAGCTTACAATCTAAAGAGTACTTATGACTCCCATCCACACAATGCATTTCCCTTGTGTTGGGTTCATCAGATGTGGCAGAAATTCAGACTGGAGCATTGACGCATATCCCTGGGGCACAAGTTGGAGGTAATGATCTCTAGCCTTGAGAAGAAGCTACACGTGCAGCTCGGCTAATTGCTATGTACACAATGCTGAAGGAGAACTGTGCTTGCTACACATCTTAGGAAGCACAATCTTTCTCATCTGTTCTCATGATCATATGATAACCCCAAGGATTCAGAAGCTGTTAGTTCTTAGCAAACCCATATTAGCTCTGTAATGTGGCTAAGAGGCTGCATTTGTCCTGTTACTGTGGCTAATATGCCAGCTCCAGTTACAGGGGAATTCATCAATAAAAAGTTGATTGCTCTCAGCAGGAAAAACAAGATAAAAATCTTGTGGTTGTGATACCTTTTAATGGCTAACAAAAATAAAATAAGTGATGTTATAAGGCGAGCTTTCGAGACGACTCAGGTCTCTTCATCAGGCGTGGTATGACAAGATATTGAAAGAAACTCAAAATATATACATGCACAACTAAAATGACTGGACATTTAACTGAATACACATCACAGTGCCTGGACACTCAGCTAAATAAACAAAGCAGCCTGGAGAGGATCTTCAATCAGGCAGGCCTAGTGGTCTGAAAGTTTTTATGGCGCTAATTTATAAGAAAACTTGGTGTCTTTAAGATCTCGGTGTCTTTACCACATCTATAGAATGTTGTTCAATGAGTCATAAATCCATCTGAGATGTTTAATCCTGCCTGTATACAATTGAAACTTCTAATTAGCTTGGATTCACAGACTCTCTACGATGTTTTTGTGATTTGAAATTCCCTCTCAAAATTAAAACCTTCATATTTTCAATGTTATGTCCCTGGCTAGAAAAATGCTCGGCTACTGGAAAATTGATTTTTTTTTTGTGTAATTGTGTGACGATGAGACCTTATCCTCACTTTCAGACCACTAGGCCAGTCTGATTGAAGATCCTGTCCAGGCTGCTTTGTTTATTTAGCTGAATGTCCAGGCCCTGTGATGTGTATTCAGTTAAATGTCCAATCATTTTAGTTGTGCATGTATATAGTTCGAGTTTCTTTCAATATCTTGTCATACTATGCCTGATAAAGAGACCTGAGATGTTTCAAAAGCTCGCCTTATAACATCACTTATTTTATTTTTGTTAGCCATTAAAAGGTATCACAACCACAAGATTTGTATCTTGTTTTTCCTACTGAGAGCAATCAACATTTTCTCAACTGGCTAAGGCCCCTTTCACATCAGCGTTTGTGTGAAAATTCGGCAGTTGCAGTCAAAAAACCGCATCTGCCGCCTAACCGTCACACTTGCGGTTCACCTGCGGCAAGCCCCATGCAATATCTATGGGGCTTGCGGCAGGTGCTGCAAGTACGGTATAGTTGCGGTTTCGGCACTTGCGGCAGCTGTGGACGTGAAAAAAACGCTGCTTACCACATTTTTTTTCGCGGCCGCAGCTGCCGCAAGTGCCGAAACCGCAACTATACCGCATTTGCAGCACCTGCCGCAAGCCCCATAGACATTGCATGGGGCTTGCCGCAGGTTAACCGCAAGTGTGACGGTTAGGCGGCAGATGTGGTTTTTTGACCGCAACTGCCGTATTTTCACACAAACGCTGATGTGAAAGGGGCCTAACATGGTACCCAAACTTTTTCTTCTAATCAATAAAAAGGGTATCTTTAAGATTAAAGAGTAAAAGTAAAAATAATTGATACAGAATAGCGAACACATTTTAAAATATATTTTAGTTGCACGTATGATTGTTGAAAAATGATTTGATAAAACTGTGAAAGGCACACAGTTTTCCCCCCACTATCAGAAAAAAATAAGACATACAAATACAAAAACATGACATAATAAATGTAACCCCACATATGACTCGGCTATTAGAAACTACTGCACCATCTCATATACATGTACTGTAGACATACAGTGTATGGATGAATAAATATATATACAGTATACAGATACCCAAATAATAGAAAATAAGAGGAATAGGGAGGTAAAGGGAAGGTGACAATTCCCTATTACTAGTTACTATCTAATGAATATATCAGTTGGATTCTATTGCTGAAATATACTTATGATGATATGCTTTCAATAAGTAATACTGAGTATACCAAAAATTTGAAAAATAAAAATGAAAACAACAGAAAATGTGCAGCACAGTATACAATTGCCTGTCGGGGAATATATGTATTCCTGATAGGGATGGGAGAATTTAACATTGGATTGTGTGTGCTTTTTATGCTCTTATTGGCAGGTATTTACACACATTCTGTCTACTACCTGCAGCATCCTCTTATTACCTATTATTCTCTATATACATAAAAACTACGGTAATAAAACTTATTTACAGTAATTTTACAATACGCCTCTATCTCTGTTTTTGAGTGGTAGTGTGTAACTGATAATTATAGACCCATTTTGAACTAGTTAAATGTGCACAAATATTGATCTATGAAAAAAACTATTTAAAATATTACTGTCTTGGGCCACCAACTGTTTTGCATATGTTATAATTCCCCCAGTTATCCCATGGATGTAGCCAATGCCAGCTCCTCGGCTTGCTAGTTGGTAGCCAGGTTCCCCCATTTATCTGACAGTTTATTGATCCTAGAGATGGAACTCGAAGCTGATAAATTCTATTGCTTATTTCATGGGAGCATTTTATCATAATTCATTATGAAGTGAAAATGATACCAAATCTCATCACTTTTCCTAATTTGAATCTAAAAATGATCAGATTTTATGAAAAGTATCTAAAGCGGCCGTCACACGCTTCCATATCGCTAGCGATATTGTAAGCGATCACATGCACGCGCGATCGCTTACAATATCGCTCACATCGCTGGTGAGATGTCACACAGACAGACTCACCAGCGATGTGGACCAGCGAGATCGCTGGTAACTATGGTACACATCGGGTTACTAGGCGCCGCGCATCGCTTAGTAACCCGACGTGTACCATAGTTACCATCTCCCAGCATAGGCTCTGCCGCTGGGAGATCGTTCATCGTGGTGTTATACACCACGATGAAGCTGTTTGTAAAATCGTTCATCGCAAGATCTGAGGTCCGGAGCTCAGATCTCGATCTTGCGATTCGATCAGTTCTCGTTCGTCGTATCTTGCCGTCACACGCAGAGACATCGTTCAAGCGATGTTTAATCAGCCGCGTTCAAGCGATATCTTTCAAGATATCGTAGCGTGTGACGGCCGCTTAAGATAAACCAGTAGTAAAAGATGGTGTATATGCCGTGCTGTCAGGGATCAGGCTCCAGAATTAATTAAAAGACATTTGTGATTTATTTATTATGCGTTTCAGAGCTATAACTTAACCCTTTCTTCAGATAAAATCACAATGTTTTGTGATTTTGAGAACAACCAAGCAATGGCACCAACAGCACAAAACCAAAGGCAAAATAATCACATACAGTCAGGTGTTACTTCTGGCAAGACCCTATCCAAGGACAACCACAGGGGGTGCACACTTGAAATCCGAGGTGAAAGGAAGGTCCACGCAAGCATCCAATGAAGATAGCGAAACTTGTCTGGGTGGAAGGTAAAAGATTTTTATTGAAGCTCTTGTTAAAAGCAAACACAATGTGCCATAGTGTTTGGGGGAGAGGGCGTGCACGCAAAACGCGGGACTACAGCTGTATTGCCCTGTTGTGCTTCTACAGGTTAATGGCGTAGTCCCGCCCCTTCTACGCACACCCTCCCCACTGGACACTATGGCACATTGTGTTTGCTTTTAACAAGAGCTTCAACAAAAATCTTTTTACTTCCACCCGGATGAGTGCCACTACCTTCATTGGATGTTTTGTGATTTTATCTAAAGAAGGAGCAAGTTATAGCTCCAAAATGCCTAATAAATAAATCAATCACAAATTTCTCTTAATTCTGGAGACTGATCCCTGACAGTGCAGCATATACACCATCTTCTACTACTGGTTCATCTTATCTCCTCATGGTGGCTGCTGAGGTCATGGGCACACACTATCATAGTTGGTTATGGCTCTCACAACCTCCCCTGGTGAGACGCCAACTGTTTATTATCACCATATGGTAAAACGATAAAACCCTACTTGCGCCTTGATTTTTTTCCAGCTTCTTGTATTATATGAAAAGTATCTACTCATGTGGTGTCTTGAATTCCAAGAAAAAAATTACATCTAGTAATATGCTCCTTCTCGGTGTTATGCCTGTGCACCCTTCTTTAGCACTGATGTAAGGTCTGACTATCGAAAGTAATAAAATGAGAAGTGAAATACAAACTCCAGAGGTCTTCTTTCATGTGCAAACAACAATTGTCTTTTATTTTTATAAATGGTTTTGAACCAAAAAAATGAAATTACATTTTCTTCAAAGTAGAAAAAAGGTTTAAAGCCGGCACTCAGCAGTTGTGGTCTCGCTAAATAATCATAATGGAGCAAGAGAACCCCAGGGAGCCGAACAGGTCAAATTAACGACATGTTAAAACTAACACATTTTCCGAGATGGATGTAACAAAAAAGAATAAATGCTTCATTGAAACTTGCACATCAGTTTCTTAGGCAGCTCATGTCTGTCATAATATAACTAGACTTGACATTTTCAAGCTGAGGGACTTTTATGGATCCCAAGGATAAAATATGTATTGCTGTGATTCATCTAGCTGCCTTTCCTGAATTTTTAATAAATGTTATTTGCAGAATATCTGTGTTTATTCTTAATTACATTGGAGAGGGCACTATTATTACCTGCAAAAATAGCATTTGGGTATTACACATAAAAAAAATCTGTAGGTAGGAAGAAAAAAATCTTTGTCAAATCAGAACTGACAACATGTAAAATGAAAGTGAGAATCCCCAAGCACCTTAGTTCTATCGCACCTTGTGATGATAGAAGTGCCCTTGACTGGATTTCAAGAAATCTATTATTTTCAGTGTTGATAAGTTGATAGTCTTTAGTTGTCACAGGGACCCCGTTACATTGTGAAGTGAAGGTTATGCTGTACACAAAATTACAGGTAAGCTGGGAAAACACTTTATTATTAGTTTGCACTACATCATCATTGTTTTAACTAAAAATCTAAAGGTCCAACTTCATAGTTCAAGAACTTTCATTCTTTTCTTGAACGTCATATTTTGACAAATTGATTTGCTCGAAAGAGTTCATTTTTTCCTTTGGCAAACTGCTAAACAGCATGGAAAGAAAAGGTTAGGCAAGTTGGAGAATCAATAGCTAATTATTGGCCTGGATATCATCTGTAATGTAAATATTAAGTGAGATGTGACTGTGCCCTTTTTCTTCAACTGCTTAAAAACAACTTTATTTTTGGATGTGCTATTTACTGAGTATAATCCTTTCAGGGTGATATTTTTTAATGTTTTGCTTACAGCATTTAGGCTATTAGTTAATCTCCCTATATCTCTAGTAGAGCCAAACTTGAGGTGATGGCAATAGTCCAGAATTTGCCAATAGTCTTTTGCTAACAAAAGACTGTACAGTTGTGCTCAAAAGTTTACATACCCCCGCAGATTTTTTTCTTTCTTGGCCTATTTTCAGAGAATATGAATGATAACATAAAAACTTTTTCCCACTCATGGTTAGTGGTTGGGTGAAGACCTTTATGGTCAAACTACTGTGTTTTCTCTTTTTAAATCATAATGACAACCAAAAACATCCAAATGACCCTGATCAGAAGGTCACATACCCCAGTTCTTAATATCGTGTATTGCCCCCTCTAACATCAGTTACAGCTTCAAGTTTTTTTTGGTAGTTGTGGATAAGGCTCTTTATTTTTTCAGATGGTAAAGCTGCCCATTCTTCTTTGCAAAAAGCCTCCTGTTCCTGTAAATTTCTGGGCTTTCTTGCATGAACTGTGAGCTTGAGTTCTCTCCAGAGAGGATCAATGCTATTGAGGTTAGGAAACTAAGATGGCCTTTCCAGAACGTTCAACTTGTTCTGCTGTGGCCAACGAAAGGTTGACATACCATAGTAGTTTGACTATAAATAGCTTCACCCAACCTCTAAGCATGAATGGAAAAATGTTTCGTATTGTCATTCATATTTTCTGACAAAAGGCCAAGAAGGCAAAAAAAATCTGCCAGGGTTTGTAAACTTTTGAGCACTATTGAAAGTTGCATTTTATTATAGCATGGGAGCATCACTGGTGTCAGAAGAGATTGAAGAATGGTCAAGAACTGTGTGTACATAAAGCCATAAAATCCACAAAAGTTGTGAAATTATGAAAATCTTGATCTATACAAGATGTATAGCAAATCAAGTATTGGCAACATGTGCAGAAATAAACACACTTACATGCCTTGGCAGGTTACCAAAGAGGTAATATGTTGACAGCAGATTATTCAGGATACTCTCCAAGCATGTGACAACAGAGCTTCTTTATTCAGCAACAAGCAGGAACAAATATGATAAGCTTAATAGATCAGGAGTAAAACATATCAATGTGTCTCAGTCTCTGTGTGGCATCTGCAGCTGCTTCTTTCTTATATACACAGACACAGGAAACTGGATACAGTCACATGCTCTTCCTGTGTGAGCCTCTGGGAGTCTTTTTTTTGTTCTAACTTTATAGACAACATACAAATCTAGCAGCTAGATCTAGCAACTATACACTCATATACAGGAATGGAGTTGTTGCACTAAACATATTCCAAAACCCCCACTCAACAACTACTTACCCAGTTAGTGACATTGCGTTTCTGAAGTCCACAGACTTGGCTCTTGATAATGGCTTTGTCATACCATCAGCTATCATCTTGTCAGACTCGCAATAAACAAACTTGAGTATACCACATTCCACTAAGTCACGTAAGTGGTGATGTTTCACATCAATGTGCTTAGTCCTTGCACCAACATTCTCACTGCTGGCAAGTTTAATTCATCTTTATTGTCCTCATAGATAACTGTTGGCTGAGCTAGTGGATTGCCGAAATCTTCTAAAAGTTGATGTCACCAAATTACTTCTTGACTTGCATAAGCAGCAAACAATAATATTCTGTTTCTGTAGAAGACAATTCGACTGACACTTGTTTTCTGCTGGACCAAAAATGAATTTTCTCCTAACTTGAACAAGTAACCACTTGTTGATTTCTGATCATTTGAATCTCCAGCCCAATCTGCATCCACATAATCTCTGAGAGTGAGATCTCCTGATACAGATATCTTAAGATTTAGCCTTTGAGTTTATTTAAGATATTGTAGAATTCTCTTAAATGCATTCCAGTCTCTCTGGTGTGGCTTGCTTACACGTTGGCAGAGAATTCGACTGTGGCTGTGATTGTCTCCCCTATCCTAATGTAAAGCGCCATGGAACCTAATGGCGCCATATAAATAAATAAATAATAATAATAATAATAAAAATATCTGGACGAGTTGTGGTTCTTATGTACAGAAGCATCCCCACTGCTTCTCTGTAAAGCCCCATCACACATAACGAGATCGTTAGCGAGATCGTTGTAACGTCACAGGTTTTGTGACTAACAGCGATCTCGCTAACGATCTTGCTACCTGTGACATTAGCAGCGATCAGGCCTCTGTTGTGAGATCACTGATCATTACAAAGTTCTCTGGTCATTTTTAGGTCATTGGTCTCTGCTGGTCAGCACGCATCACTGTGTGTGATAGCGAGAGACCAAAGATCAGCGATCTCACAGGCTGGTAACCATGGTGAAACACCGGCTATCTAGGCAGCGTGCGCTGCCTAGATACCTGCTGTTTATCATAGTTACCAGAGTCCTCCCTGTTAGTGCTGCCTGTAAGCAGGGAGGACGCTGGTAATTATAATAAGCAGTGGGTATCTAAGCAGCGTGCGCTGCCTAGATACTCGCTGTTTATCATAGTTACCAGTGATGTGGAGGTGGCTCCCTGGTCTGGTCGCTGGGGAGATCTGCCTGTTTGACTGCTCTCCAGCGACCAGGAAACGACGCACCAACGACCCCTACAGGATCGTTATCGTTGTCGGGATCGCTGGTGCGTTGTTGTGTGTGACGGGAGCTTTACTCTCATTGCTGGGTAGCAGATCTTCTCCTCCTTACAACTTTAAGTAGGACGGAACCATTGGTGTTGAAGCACTTTGGCTTCTTAGATTCTTTTTCCTTGTGGTAGCTTCATAACTCCCATGTCTTTCGTTGTTGAAGGAACTCCATCTCTTCATTAGCGGCATTTATCCACTTCTGCTTCTCATGGACAAGCAGTTTTTGCATCTCTTGCCATGACTGTGGCTCTGGTTCAGGAAGTGTTCTGACCATATAAGAAAGGCATCTAGCAGGGATATCTTTGTTTGGTCTTCTGATCTTCTGATTGGAAGTTGACTTTGTTCTTTTGTTTCTTCCTTGGTGACTTTGGTAGCGTATCCAGACTTCAGTGTTTTCCTTATCAGTGTCTGGGTTTGGTGATTGAGATTCTTGTACTTGTTTTTTGGGTTGATTAACCGGTGTAACTTCATGGAATTTGAGCAATACAGAATTTTCATCAATCACTACTATCTCTGCTGATTGTTTCTGTGTTTGTCTCTGGGTGTAGGATTCTGTATCCCTTTTGATTTCGCTATAGCCCATCAGGACACCTTGATTTCATGTGATTCCCAATTGGAACATTTTTCTTTGGGAACATACAGTACAGACCAAAATGTTTGGATACACCTTCTGATTCAAAGTGTTTTCTTTATTTTCATGACTATGAAAATTGTAGATTCACACTGAAGGCATCAAAACTATGAATTAACACATGTGGAATTATATACTTAACAAAAAAGTGTGAAACAACTGAAAACATGTTTTATATTCTAGGTTCTTCACAGTAGCCACCTTTTGCTTTGATTACGGCTTTGCACACTCTTGGCATTCTCTTGATGAGCTTCAAGAGGTAGTCACCGAAGATGGTTTTCACTTCACAGGTGTGCACTGTCAGGTTTAATAAGTGGGATTTCTTGCCTTATAAATGGGGTTGGGACCATCGGTTGTGTTGTGCAGACGTCTGGTGGATACACAGCTGATAGTCCTACTGAATAGACTTATTATGGCAAGAAATTTGTATTATGGCAAGAAAAAAAGCAGCTAAGTAAAGAAAAACGAGTGGCCATCATTACTTTAAGAAATGAAGGTCAGTCAGTCCGAAAAATTGGGATAACTTTGAAAGTGTCCCCAAGTGCAGTTGCAAAAACCATCAAGCACTACAAAGAAACTGGCTCACATGAGGACCGCTCCAGGAAAGGAAGACCAAGAGTCACCTCTGCTGCGGAGGATAAGTTCATCCGAGTCACCAGCCTCAGAAATCGCAGGTTAACAGCAGCTCAGATTATTGACCAGGTCAATGCCACACAGAGTTCAAGCAGCAGAAACATCTCTACAACAACTGTTAAGAAAAGACTTTGTACAGCAGGCCTTCATGGTAAAATAGCTGCTAGGAAACCACTGCTAAGGGCAGGCAACAAGCAGAAGAGACTTGTTTGGGCTAGAGAACACAAGGAATGGAGATTAGACCAAAATCTGTGCTTTGGTGTGATGAGTCCAAATTTGAGATCTTTGGTTCCAACCATCGTGTCTTTGCGCGATGCAGAAAAGGTGAACGGATGGACTCTACATGCCTAGTTCCCACCGTGAAGCATGGAGGAGGAGGTGTGATGGTGTGGGGGTGCTTTGCTGGTGACACTGTTGGGGATTTATTCCAAATTGAAGGCATACTGAACCAGCTTACCTACCAAAGCATCTTGCAGCGGCACGCTATTCCATCCGGTTTGCATTTAGTTGGACCATCATTTATTTTTCAACAGAACAATGACCCCAAACACACCTCTAGGCTGTGTAAGGGCTATTTGACCAAGAAGGAGAGTGATGGGGTGCTACGCCAGATGACCTGGCCTCCACTTGACTTTGTGGAACTTTCTCCCATCTCTCTACTGCATATCTCTGGAGCTCAACCACAATGATCTTGGGGTTCTTCTTTATCTCTCTCACCAAGGCTCTTCTCCCATGATTGTTCATTTTGGTTGGATGGCCAGGTCTAAGAATATCTCTAGTGGTTCCAAACTTCTTCCATTTAAGAATTATGGAGGCCACTTTGCTCTTAGTAGCCTTGAGTTCTGCACAAATTCTTATGTAACCTTGGCCAGATCTGTGCCTTACCACAATTCTGTCTCTGAGCTTCTTGGGCAGTTCCTTTGACCTCATGATTCTCATTTGGTCTGACTTTGCACTGTGAGCTCTGAGGCCTTATATAGACAGATGTGTGCCTTTCCAAATCAAGATCGTGATCATGTGGACAAAGCTGGTGAGATTGTTCCATTAAATGCAACAGCTTTTACTTTCTCCTACACACTACCTACCCTCTGCTCTGCTTGTGTATACATGATTTCTGCACCGAGTAATCATAGGGTATTGATAAACACATAGAGTGGGGTTCTGGTTCAAACCTATTGTATGGTACTTGTAAGCTTGTACACTCTATGTAGTTTGGCTCTAAACTAGAGTCACACCTTTGTGAATTAGGATTCCCTGGGGTATATTTCCCCGATACTGAATCTACAAAGTTTTTGGTGCGGATATATGTTGTTTGTCTTGTTGGTTTTATCATCCTGGTGATAACACCATTTAGGTGCAACCCTTTTTAAATATTGCACATTAAAGGTTAAGTTTTAATAAAACTGACACAGTTGGGCTCCAATGAAGGAGTAGAACTATTTCAAGAAGGATCACAAGGAAATGGACGTGACTTAAATATGAGTGTCTGAGCAAATGGTCTGAATACTTATGACCATGTGATATTTCCATTTTTCTTTTTTAATAAATTTGCAAAAATGTCTAAATTTCAGTTTTTTTTCAGTCAAGATAGGGTGCAGAATGTACATTCATGAGAAAAAAAATTAACTTTTTTGAATTTACCAAATGGCTGCAATGAAACAAAGAGTGAAAAATTTAAAGGGGTCTGAATACTTACATACCCACTGTACCTCTCCACAGGACAAGCACCCCAGTCTATCCAGCCAACACAACACAACCTGGCTGCAGCCTGCATAAAAATGAGAATTTGTGCAATAAAAAGATGAAAAAGATATATAAAATACATGAAGTTCTTAAAGTCGTAAATATTGCAACAAAAATGGCCAGACTCTGCTAGAATACTAAAATGAAATTTCACCTTTTACCACGTAAACAACCCTAAGAATACCTCTGCATCAACAAATAAATAGTTATGCAAGAAAATATTGCAATCCTGAGCCAGACCTGAATCCATTTGAAAATAAGGTGTTTTACCTGAAGAAGGCGCTTTACACAGGAGGCGTTCTCAAAATCTGACATATTTGAAGTGCTGCCCATCAAACGAAACTTAAAATGTAATAGTAATTTCATGGAATAAAAAACAAACAATACTGTACTGTTAAAGGGAACCTGTCAGCTCGTTCAACCCCCGTAAGCTATCACTACCTATCCCTGTATCTTGGTAGCTGATCCCTAACCATCCCTGTCTGAGCTAAATGTGCCCTATAAAGCTTAAGAAAAATGATTTCTAACTTACATGTAGTCTCCCTCCAGATACTGGAAAGGCAGGCTTTCTCCCCCCCTCGCTGGGTACATCAGTCGTTCTGTTGTTCCACCTCTTTTTGAAATTCCAGTCTCCTCTGCTGCTATCAGAGCCGGCCGGAACATCATATCCGACCCCGTGCATTATGGGGGCTTATGACGTGTGCGGCTAAGCTTCAATATGCGCACTATGTATGTGCCCGAACCAGGCACACAAGATCAGCCCCATAATGCATCGGGCTGGATATGATGTTCCGGCCGGCTCATGATAGCAGCAGGGGAGGCGGGAATTTCAAAAAAGAGGTGGAACAACAGAATGACTGATGATGTCCAACATAGTGTGCTGAGAGCCAGTGAGTGGGGGAGAATGGACCCAGAAGCCCACCTTTTCAGTCTCCGGATGGAGACTACATGTAAGTTAGAGATAATTTTTCAAAAGCTTTATAGGGCACGTTTAGCTCAGTCAGGGATGGTTAGGGATGAGTTACCAAAGTGCAGGGACAGGTAGTGATAGCTTAGGGGGGTAGAACGAACTGACAGGTTCCCTTTAATAATGGGTCACATAGCAGCTAAGATAATGCTTCTTTCTGCCATATGACTTATTTTCTCACTTTTTTCTGTGCTCTTTCAAAAACAGCATTTTCTGTCTGTGTGGGCATGGCCAGCATCTGCCAGAACTGTGTGTATTACTGTAGCTTCTGAGATCAACTAATAACAGTGAGCAGTGCAATGTGATAGCAGAGAAGAAGTTGACAGAGATGTGAATGAGCTGTATGGAGCCAGATGAGGAGTTTGCACTCTTCCTGACTTTCTGACATTTTTTAGCAACAGTTTTGGCCCTGGGTAGCCTGATACATTATTTCCTCACCAGCTGCTTCAGACACAGTCTAGATACCTTGTGGAATGTTTATGAATGGCTTTCAATCAGAATTTTCTAATGAAGTATATTAGAAAGTTTATTAAAATCACTTGCTCATTATTATTAATACAAATTTTAAACAGCGATCATGCTTTAAAGCAGAAAGACCCACAAACAAGCAACAACAAAGTATTAAAGATGAACGTTTTATTTATGGTGAAGTAAATTTGTCCAATTACTCTTGTCTTGAGACCCTGAAATGAGGAGTCTTTGTACAAAATGGTTGCAATTCCTATGCAATATTTTTGTTAAATCCCTTTAACTAAGTATGTCCACGCTTCAATTGCATCTCAGTTGTTTCATCTATTATTTTAAGCTGTGTGCATGTGTGTTTATCAACTAAAGGAATCTGCACCGTCACATTTACAATCACAAAATTTTGCACAGCTGCCTCATTTGACTCAGGGAATGTCATAAACTATGTTTTGAGGTAAATTTTAACCCTGCTTTTTACAGTCATTCGCCAAAAAAGGCCTATTTACTGTTTGTATGTGTGAGCTGAAAGATACAACCTTGACTGTTTTGACAGACCTGGAGATTCATGAGGTGGACTATAGCAACCAATCACAGCTCATCTTCTAATTGGTTGCTTTAAGGTACCTTTACACGCCGCCACTGTGGCTAGCAACAGGTATCCACCGCACGTGCACGCGCACGTTTTTAACGGTGGATACCGATTGCCGATGCCGCATATACACGCAGCCATTGCGTTGTCAACTGAAGGTATCTGTGTTCCCCGGAAGTTCCGACAGATCCTGCGGCTTACTTCCTGTTGAATACCTTCCCCGCTTTACACGCCGCTACCACAAAGGAATATGGGCATACATCTTTCGCGCCGCAAGTAGATAGGCGTGACAGAGTTGTGTTTTCCGTGACGTTAGTACGATGATTGAACAACGCCATAGCATCATGAATGGCCAGCCTGAGCAGTAAGGCTGGCTAATACATAACACCATTGCAATTGTGAAGTGTGAATGGATAGCTCTTTAAATATGGCGCCCTGTGAAGGGACAGCCAATGGTTACACAGTAGCCCCCACCAATGATCGCTGATGGGGTGTGGTATCCATGACGCTGTGGCACGCCCCTGTGAAATCACTAGGCGACGCAACAACCATGCCTGTGCCCCATTTAGACGCCACTACCATGGCAATTGTGCCCTTCTGTTGCCTCCGGTTTTTGAGCACAGCTCAGCAACAGGTATCTGAGTCAACTGCAGGACACTGGAAGGAATTTCCCTATTTACACGCCGCCATTTCGTAGCAATTTCATCACAACAGGCATAAATATCCCCAGTGCCAGGCAGATGCTACCTTGCAGTGGTGGCGTGTAAAGGTACCTTTAGGCAATGAAGGACTATCATAGTATAACACAGCTTATGTATGTCTGTGAAACATTCAGCAAAGCTTGTCAAAGGCAGGGCCTTCTGGAACATGTTGCACACTGGCACATGACTCTCAGCAAAGCACCATCCACACAAACCACAAATAACTAGGACACCTTTTTGCTATGTAAAGCCTCATGGAATCAAAGGTGCAATTAACATATGTAACTCAATTATAATCTTTCAATTAAGAACATTATATCCTGATGGGCTAAATGAGGTGGTAGAAGGGGTTTAATTAAAAAAAAAAGGAAAAAAATCTACTATTTAATCGTCTAATGTTCTCTGTCTGTCACGGAAATCGTGCACCAGCGCTTATTGGCTGCCGCTAGTCGCGGCAACCAATGAGCGCCGCGTATGCAAAAACAGCGCACTCAAAATTAGACGATTTAGTAGCTGTAACCTGGCGACAGCGACGCATGGCGTCGCTGTCGTCAGGCTACATGTACGGCTGCGGCGACCCCTGGCACTGGTACCCGCCGAACCCACCTCGCCTCTGCCCTCGCCTCCCGCTGTTCTCACCCGGTACCCGCTGCCCCCACCTCACCTCCCACTGTTCCACCCGGTCTTCTCCCTCTATACAGGCGTCATGTGACAGGGCAGGCTGATGTGACATCACACAGCCCGCCCTGTCCCATGACCGCTTTAGCTGCAGAAGACGGGTTTGAAGAGCTGGGGGCGAGGGGGATCCCTCATCCATCCTGCCCCCCCGCGATCCATCCTGGCCCCCCGCATCCATCCTGCCCCCCCACATCCATCCTGCCCCCCCACATCCATCCTGCTCTCCTGGCTCCATCCTGCCCCACTTGCTCCATGCTGCCCCGCTCGCTCCATGCTGCCCTGCTCGCTCCATGCTGCCCCGCTAGCTCCATCCTGACTCCACACCTCCATCCTGCCCCCCCCCGCCACCATCCTGCCCCCCCGTCGCCATCCTGTCCCCCTGCTCAATTCTGCGTTCCTGCTCCATCCTGCCGCCCCGGCAGTTAGTTGATCGGTTTCCCAGGCAACACCAGGTCCTAAAGGCCTGTAGGACCTAGAAGACGGAGGTGGAGCGAGCCGGCGGACAGATGAGTATCCTCACTGAGGATTTTTTTATTTTTACTTTTACTGTGGAGGAGCGGGGGCCAGGAGGAGCGGGGGTGCCACGGGGAGCGGAGTATCACCATATACCATAGTGCTGCTATACATGTACTGTAATGTAACCCCATGTACCATAGTGCTGCTATACATGTGCTGTAATGTACCGCCATATACTATAGCGCTGCTATACATGTACCATAATGTACCGCAATATACTATAACACTGCTATACATGTACTGTAATGTACTGCCGTATACTATAGTGCTGCTATACATGTACTGTAATGTACCGCCACATACCATAGTGTTGCTATACATGTACTATAATGCACTGCCATATACTATAGTGCTGCTATACATGTACTGTAATGTACCGCCATATACTATAACACTGCTATACATGTACTATAATGTACCACCATATACTATAGTGCTGCTATACATGTGCTGTAATGTACCGCCATATACTATAGTGCTGCTATACATGTACCACCATATACTATAGTGCTGCTATACATGTACTATAATGTACCGCCATATACTATAGTGCTGCTATACATGTGCTGTAATGTACCACCATATACCATAGCGCTGCTACATCACTCACGTTGACTGAACAAGTTCTGTCAGTCACAGTATGTCAACTATATACATATTCTTGAATACGCAATGCATTAGAATCGGGCCACCATCTAGTGTATATATATTATATACTAGCTGGGTGCCCGATGCACATGCATCGGGATTCTAGAAGAGCGAGTCTCTGACTCACAATGGCCGCTTCGCGGCCAATGCTTCGCGTGCTAAGGCGACTCGCCATGCCGCTGCGCGGGCATAGCGAGTCGCCTTAGAACTGCTCGCAATGGCCGCTGCGCGGCCAATGCTTCGGGTGTATCCACATGACACGCTGACTCGCAGCGCGAGCGGACTCAGAAGGGGCAAAAAACCCATTCGTGATTATATAATAGATATATATATATATATATATATATATATATAGATATATATATATATATACATTTGGAGAGTTTTTTTCTGGAGAGTTTTTTTTGGAGAGTCTTTTTTGATGACTTTATTTTTGGAGAATTTTTTTTGGAGAACTTTTTTTTTCTTTGGATAGTTTTTTCAGAGAGTTTTTTTTTTTCTTTTTTGAGAAGGAAAAACGGAAGGAGTTAAAAGAAAAATTTCAAATCGTACTGTACCACATATGTCTTGTTTTTTCTACCTCCCAAAAAGAGACAAATAATAAAAGAGTTCTAAAGGTTTTTGTATAGAAAGGTTTTGGGGCCTTTTTTTAGAAAATATTTGCTTCTAGAAAATATTATATTTATATTCATATATATTTTTATGGACTTATACAAGTTTACATATACATTTAAAAAAAGAAAATAATTTTTAATGAGATATGTAATATTTTCTTTATAAATTTCGCATATGCCATTAGAATTTATTTTTTTTAGAATTTTTTAAAATTGGATTTGATTTGGATTAACTTTTTAATGCTTATGTTTTTATGTATGTAAAGCTCTTGATAAAGTTGGAGTGATATGGGTGTCTGAAAAGGGTTAAACCCTGGTATGGTACCCGCCCAAAAATGATGTGCACTGACTTCCTTCATATATAAAATGCACAAAGTAGTAATAGCTTATATGTAATACCTGAAGAAGGCTCATTAGGGTTGAAATGCGTTGTATGCTGTGTTAATACAACTCGGTTTTGGAATAGATCATCATATCCTACCTACTGTGTATTGGGAGCGCATACTACCTGGAAAATAACTTCATATAAGGCTTCCTACTGAACACCTTGAGTGTTTTCACAAGTGCCCAGGATTGTGCTGGAAACCTTGAACAGGAGGAATCAACCACCCAGTGGAATTATAGACAAGTTTATAAAGAAGTTTATCAGAAAGGTGAGTGCAAATGACACTTGTTTAATATACATTCGAATCCAGCGGCTGCACTTAGAATCTGCGCTCTGTCCCCTCTCTCCATTTTCTTATTTTATATTCAATTATAATATTAATATAAATCCAGCAGTGTGCAAAAAATTTAGGCAAGTGTGGAAAAAATGGTGTTATGCATTGATACTTTAAAAATAGAGGTGTTAATCATTCACTTTTCTTTTTGATACTTGATAAAGATGAACAAACAAAAGAGAAATCTAAATGTGTGACCCCATTTTACCTTCAAAACAGCATGACAGCATCACTTCTCCCAGACCCTTGGTGTATATAACAGTGTCTCCTAGTATCTGATTTCCAAGATTTCAGTATTATATTGCAGCTGATAATAGAAAATGACCTATGAAAAAGCATCAAAATACATATATACGTAACTTGGTTTACATTATTGCTTATATATCCAATAAAGTGTATGATCTCAATGATGCCAAGAACGTCTTCCTGAAAATGTATTGCCAAACCATTTCTGCTTATCTCAGCAGCTATGATTAAAATATCACAAGTTCTATAGCTCAGAATCAGCATAAAGGTCAAGATATAAAATGCTAAAAATAAAACGGAGAGGGACAGAACAGATAGGAAAAATGGAGTAAGACACAATAATGTTAGATTGTGTATGAGCTTAATTTTCTTTCACAGACTAAACTGAGAAATGCAGACGCTGCATGAGTGACTTGTTCAATGGGAGAAATAGGTGATGCATGACAGTAACCTATGTATATATCTTCATAGTAGCTGTAGGGGGGTAGTAGCTACCGTCAGATAATGCTCATATGTACTACTCTCATAGGTAGTTGTAGCGGGGGTAAGTTGCATACCTTCGTCAGATAATGCATAATAGTAACTTACTCTACAAGTAGCTTCATAGTTAGATAGTAGTGGGGGTGACTATAACTTGTTATATATGTTGTGATCTATAAAGTGGAACCTCTTTAGCTTGTACTGACTTCAGAGTAGTTTGTTCCTGATGAGGGCTGCCATTCCACTTGAAAGAAGTGTGACTTGCACAGAGAGCACAAACTTGCCACCACTGCACTACTCTGGCAACAGGGGTTGGGGTTGAAAGGAAGATCAATAATAATCTTGTGGTGCTAAAAAAATCATTGCAAGTAAACAACAGCAGGCAATCTGATAAGAGACGCATTATTGAAATGTGTGTTTTGATCCCTACAGCATGCTGTCTTCAGATTATAAGGCCAAAACCTGATGACAGATTACCTTTAAAGAACATGAGGCACCCCACTGGTCAGTGCGCCACAGTAGGGGTACTGCATCCATAACTGAGTGTGTGGTATTCCTGTCATTGGGGAGTGTAAAGTCAACTTGAGGCTCTTATCCCAGCATCCCTACACCTAATATAGGGGACCAATTGGCCACCCGTTACCAGGGTAACCGGTCCCGGTGGGAGGAGCATTAGGGTAGAAGGTGCGGGAAAAGCACACAGACAGGAGCAGTGTAGTCTGAGGGACGAAGCAGAGAGACAAGTCCTAGAGGGACACCAGTGGAAGGGTGCCCAAAAGGAGCAGCGACGCAGATGGAAGGAGGAGACCCAGTGCGGACTTACCCATGCAGGAAATCCTGGTCCACACGGAGCTACCGGCTCAGAGTCATGTGCAGGTGAGTCTAACTTGAGCTGTCATCCAGTAGTCGAGTGTGCCCAACATTCAAAGTCTCACTGATCTCAGGTAGACAGTAAGGAAAAATGCGGGCAGTGGCTAAAGCGTCAAAAACATAGTGTCTTGGATTACATGTTTTGGTTAATTCCCTTGACATATACTTAAGCTTGATCTAAGAGCGGAATAGTTCCTGAAATGGCCAACTTATTTGGTGGTATTAGGTGGTTATAAAGGAGTCACCCAGTGCTAGGTCCTTCCTGGAGGATATCTGGTAAGTCCAGTGTTGAGAACTCTTAAACGAGGCTCCACAGATACATTGCATATTCAAATCCCAGGGGCAATGCACCATGGATTTCACTATGTTTGAGCGTTTAGTCAGCTGCCGCTGTATTTTCCTCGACTGGTCTCACTGAGATCAATAGAGCTTTGTGATGTTGCTTACAGGCATTACCCACTGCCAGAATCCTACTCAATGATGAGGGGCATAACCTAGAAAGCTGTCTTTGGTGGTATACCTGGGCTTGGTAATTCCCTGTTCAAATATCTTTAAGCTGTAACCTGAGCGGATGTACTGAAAGGCCACTTAATGGGTGGTTTGGTGAGTCTGGAAGTAGTCCACCTAGGCTAGGTCTTCCATGGAGGACATCTGCTAGTACTGTTGAGACTCTTAAATGAGGCTCCACGGACTCATTTGCATATCAAATTCCAGGGGGCAAATGCACATGGATTTCACTATGTTTGAACGCTTTAGCCAGCTGACTGCAGTATTTTTCCCGATGGGTCTCCTATTCATTGAGAGCTTGTCTTTTGGTCTACAGGCATACTCCACCTAGCCAGAACCTACTCCAACAGATAAGGGGTAAATAACCCAAAACATCTGTTGTGGATGGATACCTAGACTTTGGCAATTCCTTGTAAATATCCAAGCTCGTAACGAGCGGATAGTGATTGAAAGGGCCACTAAATGTGTTTATGTGGTCCTCCGCACAGTTATCGACCCAGGGCTAGGTCCTTCCCTGGAGGGATATCTGGCAAAGTCGCGTGTTTGAGACTCTTAAACGAGACTCCATGAACTCCATTTGCAGGTGTGCCCAGGGCAGCCCCGACCAGGTCCAGAACGCAACAAGTGGATTGTAAGGAATAGTAAGGAGGCACAAGCAAAGACAGGGAGGACAGTGAAGGCACTAAGTAAGTAACACCCTGGGAGCCTCAAAGAGGACTTTATTCTCCCCGGTGACTACCCGGCCAGCTACCGCAAAGACTGTGTAACTGTGTATCTGAACTGCTAATAACTGTTACCAGTAAAGTACCGGTACAGTGTCAGCAAGCCTCCGATGTCTTTTTCTATTAAGCTAATCCACAGAGCTGCTAACATGACAACCAGCACAGCAGCTACTCTGCCCGGGGATCCCGCTCTGCCTGCAGGGAGCATTATCAACTGGCTCCAATACCACCATCCCCGGCGGTCTGACAGCGGCGCTGGTGAGTTCACCACAAACTGCAGGTGGCGTCACAAGACTTATTATTTTCCCATTTTTGTTTAACCCTTTTCCAAGTGACCCCAGGGTACGGGTCTGGGCAGGTCACCAGTGACATCCCCTTACAGTAAATGCACGGATACGAGTTCCATAGACCTGGTGGTCAAACATTTCGCTCTGTCGGTGAATGATTCAAGATGTATAGTGTAGCAAGGAGTAGGAACATCTAAATGATATTTGCTTGCAATAAGTGGTATCTGAAGCTAAATAGTGTGTAAATAAATGCTTGGCTGTCTTAAAGGGAACCTGACACCTTGATCTAGCCTTCTCTCCTATCACTAGCTGTTCTTGCACCTTCCTAGCTGTTCCCTAACCATCCCTTTCTGATCTAAAGGGGCCCTATAGTGATTTAGAAAACTGAATTAGAACTTACATATGGTCTCCATCTAGGAGACTGGAAAGGTGAGCTCCGGGTTCCATGATTCCCTTCTCGCGGTGTCCAAGCACCGGCCTGGATATGACATTGCTCTGGCATTACACTGGCAGAGAGGGCAGGAGATTCCAAAAGGAGGCGGGAAAGCAGCAGGAGGGATGACGCCCAGCGGGGCGTACTTGTACACTGCAAGGAGGAAATCATGGAGCCCCGAGCCCGCCTTTCCAGTCCCCTAGATGGAGACCATATGTAAGTTCAATTCAGTTTTCTAAATCATTATAGGGCTCCTTTAGGTCAGAGAGGGATGGTTAGGGAACAGCTAGGAAGGTGCAGGGACAGCTAGTGATAGGACCGAGGGCTAGATCAAGGTGACAGTTCCCTTTAATGAAAGCATGGTTTCAGTGAGAAAATTAAGGTATATTGTCCCTGCAATTGCTCACTTCCAGTCACTGGGCAGATGTAGGGAGATATATCAGGTATCAGTCACTACACAGTGAGCAAAATGTAATCTCTTATTTGTTCATTGATTGACAGTATGTTCTGCAGTGTGTGGGTTAAGAGCAGGCTGTCAATCAAGGTGCTGGTGAAGGGATTAAGATCACTCACTGCATAGTGACCAAAATAGCTCCCTGCACTGACCTAACAATTAGCGCGTGGCTGTAGGGAGGATATAGGATGATTCTTACCCTGTAGCTGTGCTTCCAGTAAGCCACTCAAACATAGTAGAAGCAATCATCCATCAGGCTGCCAAATAGAGAAATACTATTTATCACTCGTTAAAAAGAATATTTGAACTGCTCCAGAGATTAGTGGTGTCTTTATACCACTCTATCCAACACTTAGCATAGTGCTGTGTGATGTAAGACTTGCATGCAGCTGCTTGCCTATGGAAACACATGTCAGTAAGCTTCTGACCCACAGTTCATATCCTGATCTTAATGGGCAAGGAGTAGTCATGGGCGAGCAGTAAAATGCTCGGGTGCTCGATGCTCGGATCAAGCATATCAAAATGCTCGGGTGCTCGACCTGAACACCGAGCCCAATGTCAACCTATGAGAAACTCGAGCATTTTTCCGGCAGCACCTCCGGCAGTCTGCAGAAAGCCTAAAAATGTCACAAATGTATAAGGACAATGCTCAAATGACATGGGAACAGCATGGGGGAGACCCCTTTAAGCATTTCTGACTCCCAGGTCACTGCTGTGAACAATGTTGTCTGATTATTACGCCACTTTTACGGACTCACAATAAAACATCCAAAAACGAAATCAAAATGGATTTTCCTGGGGAAAATGTTAAGGGCTCATACTCACTTGCGAGACAGTGTGGGTGTATTTTTTTTATTACCGTATATACTCGTGTATAAGCCGAGTTTTTCAGCCCAAAAATTGGGCTGAAAAGTCTACCCCTCGGCTTATACACGGGTCATATACGGTACTTGCGGTCAAGCACCGATGTGGTGGGGGCTGTGGAGGCTGCAGGAGGCGGGGGGAGGCTGCTGTATGAGCGGCCCCGTCACGTGGGGCCGCTCATTAAATATGCACTGCATCCCCCTGTCAATCAGCGGCAGGGGGATGCAGTGCATATGGCCCCCAAACGCTGACACTCGGCCCCCCTCTGTGTCAGGGCCCCCCCGCTGCTTTAAGGGCCCCCCCCCGCTGCTTATCTTACCATCCGGTATTCTGATCAGCGCTGCTCCTCGCTGGTCCCGTCTCCTCTCCGTCCTCGCGGCTTCCGGGATCCCCGGCCGTCGCAGGTATGACGTCATACCTGCGACGGCCGGGATCCCGGAAGCCGCGAGGACGGAGAGGAGACGGGACCAGCGAGGAGCAGCGCTGATCAGAATACCGGATGGTAAGTTAAGCAGCAGGGGGGCGAGTGCCAGCATTTGGGGGCAGCAGTGTACCCCTGGGGGCGGCTATATACCCCTGGGGGCGGCTATGTACCCCTGGGGGCGGCTGTGTACCCCTGGGGGCTGCTATATACCCCTGGGGGCAGCTGTGTACCCCTGGGGGCAGCTGTATACCCCTGGGGACGGCTGTGTACCCCTGGGGGCTGCTATATACCCCTGGGGGCGGCTACATACCCCTGGGGGCAGCTGTGTACCCCTGGGGGCAGCTGTGTACCCCTGGGGGCAGCTGTATACCCCTGGGGACGGCTGTGTACCCCTGGGGGCTGCTATATACCCCTGGGGATGGCTGTGTACCCCTGGGGGCTGCTATATACCCCTGGGGATGGCTGTGTACCCCTGGGGCTGCTATATACCCCTGGGGGCTGCTATATACCCCTGGGGGCGGCTGTGTACCCCTGGGGGCAGCTATATACCCCTGGGGGCGGCTATATACCCCTGGGGCTGCTATATACCCCTGGGGGCTGCTATATACCCCTGGGGGCGGCTGTGTACCCCTGGGGGCTGCTATATACCCCTGGGGGCAGCTGTGTACCCCTGGGGGCAGCTGTATACCCCTGGGGGCAGCTGTGTACCCCTGGGGGCAGCTGTGTACCCCTGGGGACGGCTGTGTACCCCTGGGGGCTGCTATATACCCCTGGGGGCTGCTATATACCCCTGGGGGCGGCTATATACCCCTGGGGGCTGCTATATACCCCTGGGGGCGGCTGTGTACCCCTGGGGGCAGCTATATACCCCTGGGGGTGGCTATATACCCCTGGGGATGGCTGTGTATCCCTGGGGGCTGCTATATACCCCTGGGGATGGCTGTGTACCCCTGGGGCTGCTATATACCCCTGGGGGCGGCTATATACCCCTGGGGGCTGCTGTGTACCCCTGGGGGCTGCTGTGTACCCCTGGGGGCTGCTGTGTACCCCTGGGGGCGGCTGTGTACCCCTGGGGGCTGCTGTGTACCCCTGGGGGCGGCTGTGTACCCCTGGGGGTGGCTGTGTACCGCTGGGGCTGCTGTGTACTGCTGGGGCTGCTGTATGCCCCGGAGGCTGCTGTACACCCCTGGGGCTGCTGTATATACTACTGGGGCCTGTATACCACTGGGGCTGCTGTATATACTGGTAGGGTCTGCATAAACCACTGGGAAGGCTGCTGTATACCACTGGGGCTGCTGTATATACTACTGGGGCCTGTATATGCCACTGGGGAGGCTGCTGTATACTACCACTGGGGGGCCTGTATACCTGTGCTGGGGTCCACCCTCGGCTTATACACGAGTCAATAGATTTTCCCAGGTTTTGGGGGCAAAAGTAGGGCGGTCGGCTTATACACGGGTCGGCTTATACACGAGTATATACGGTACATTAAAGATTTAAAAAAAAAAATGACGTGGGATCCCTGTAAATTTCAAGTCTAGCAAAGGCTAAGCAGACAGCTGGGGTGATGTTAGAAACCTGGGAAGGGGTAATACCCATGGAACTTCCCAGGCTATTAATATCAGCCCTCAGATGAATATTTAGCCTTTTCTAGCTATTAAAATAGAGAACCCCCCAAAAAATGTGTGGAGTCCCCCCTATTTTAACATCAAGCAAATGCTAAGCAGACACTTGGGGGCTAGTATTAATAGCCTGGGAAGGGACCAAGAATATTGGGCCCCTCTGAGGTTAAAAACAAGAGCCCTCAACCATCCCAGATATGGCGCATCCATGGGACACGCCAAATCTGACACTTAGCCTCGCCCTACCACACTCCCCTGTAGTGGTGGCAGCGGGGTTATGAGGTTGGGGTTGATGTCACCTTATAATGCTAGCTGACACCAAGCCCAGGTTAGTAATGGAGAGGCGTCTATAAGCTAACCCATCCCAGGGCTGTTGGAACTCGGATCTCGGGTGTTGACTACGGGGGATTGTCATGGGCAGTCCATACCCGAGTTCATTCCCAGGTGATCACTTTAAAAAGGGGGGTTTTGGAAGATAAAGGGGTTTTGTTGGATAGATTGTGACACCACCTACAGTGTCTGGTGATGGCACCAGCGCTGCTGCAGACCTCCGGGGATGATGGATGTGCAGCCTGATGGTGATGCTCCCCGTAGGTGGAGCGGGGTCCCCGGGGCAGTGATGAGGGAATAGGCTTTGGCACAGGGAGGTGGCTCTGCAGGCGGAATGTCTCTACAGTCTGTGGGCTGGACAGGATCAGGGCTGTAAGAACTGACACACACAGTGGGAGTAGTTTTCTGTACCTTTACTTGATGTTAAACCGGCACTGTCCAGGGTCCACTCCAGGTGGCCAGGAAGCACTTCAGGATTTCCACAGCGAGCGATTTGTAAGGCCTCCTCGTTCCTGTCTTACTTGTGTTGAAGCCCTGACCTGTATGAAACCTGGCCTGGCATCCTCTGTGTCTCTCACACCCGTACAGTTGTTAGTAAGAACCTTCTGTGGACTGCCGCTGGCTTTATCTCTCCCTTGCGGTGCCTGGCTCTTGTGTTGGTTGCTAATACAGGTGGTCCAGGAGACTGCGGTCTTCTAGGTAAACCTATGTTTTCTGCTGGATAAGTGCTCCTCAGCAGATCCAGACTCCAATGTCCGAGTTGCTTCCTGGGGTGAACCAGTATGGCTCGTATGTCCCCAATTTGTCTCTCGCCTTTGCCTTCGATCCTCACTCTCGGGTTCCTGCACTGGTTAGTCTGTCCTCTGGTTTGGGCCTAGCATGGCTCCGCTACCAGTTTATATTCACAGTACTGCTCCGTACTGCACGGACTAACTAACTCCACCCCCAGCACCATGGTATTTATAGGGGATCTTGCTAAAGGCAGCAAGTGGAGCTCCCCCTACAGGTCTGGGGTGGAAGGTGTTGTGTGTGTTTGGGCACATGATGTGGAAATTCCTCCATGCACTAGGTGTTACTGTGGCTACCTATACCGCAGGGTGCCACAAACACACCCCATTACTAACCCATATTCAAAAAGTGAAATAAAACACAGGCACGCAGTATAAAGTATTTAGTTTGAAAGTTTAAATCTACTCAGAATTCCCCTTTAATAACTAGCTCCGAAACACTGAGAGCATAAATTAAAGTATCACATGGATTTATGACATTGTGCTTCAATTAAAGAATGTGCCCTCAAACCTAGAGAGGACACGATAACCACGGATCAGATCTTAATAATAAGACAATAACACTTTCACAATCTCTATCTTTGCTTCAACAATTTTCTATATTAATAAATATATAAATACAGTATGTGACTTTTCATATAGTGTGTTTATATCGTGTACGGTGAAGAGACGTAAGTATTCTACTGTATGGGTCATTAAAAGGTATAAAAATCTGAGGATTCTTGCTTTTTACCTTTAAAATTGTCATGAAATTTCACTTGCAAAATAGTATGAAAAATAGAAGAATAAGACACTATTAAGAAAGGTTTTCGTAAGCAAGGCAAAACAACTTTTCTGTTGGAACAAAACAGTCTAAACCCTCAACAAGATTCATAACTTTCTGCCTTGCCAGCAGAATAAGATAATGAGCCAATTATTCTCCAGGTAATTTTAAAAAAAGCCAAGCTCGAGTTTATGGAGCCAAGCTCAAGTTCTTGGCTTTACTGTTGCTAATTTATAGTCATCTTCATGTAAAACATGCTTATGAAATGTATTATGTTGATAAGTAATTTTTCCTCGGAAGAAAAGTGACACAGCAGGGCATTTACATTTGCAATTCATTTTTTTTGCGGAAGGTACTATGTTATTATCTCTTATACAAAGTCTATTTGCCATCTCATTGATAAACAATTCTGACAGGAAGAATAGTGTTTCTAGCCTTAAGAGTCAGAAGGCATGCAGAAGTTGCTTACATACCGGTAAAGCTTAATGCAGTGTGTACAAGAAAAAAAGTAATCTAGATGAAGTAAAACCTGTGATCTATAATCCAAAAGCAGAAATAAATTTGCATACGTCTATCTAATATTTTCACTTGGAATAATGAGATGACCCTTTATTGGGGAGGAATTGATTGTGTCATGCTGTGCGCTAATGACTGGCTCATCTCCCGGGCACTCCTCTGTACAAGTCCCAGTAGGTCTCTCTTTCTCTTCTTCAGCCAATCAATGCCCCCATTAGTGACCAGTGGTTTTCTATTTTTTTTTTCTTTTGCACATTTCAGCCAATTGTAAAAAAAAAAGATTAACAACTCTCTAAAATTAAGTATCCACTATTACACTATTTATTGCTCATCTAAGAAAAATTGCTGGGACGCATATAATTATATTAAAATTATATTAAGTTGAGCGACCCTATGGATATTTGGGTTCGCCGAATCCACAAAGACTAAAAAAAAAATGGGTTCAGGAAACACACTTGACCCAAACTTAACCCTATAAAAGTAAATGGGCACCCAAACTTCAGTGCTGTAAAATGCTCATAGTAAAAGCTAGGGAGGCTGGAAATGGAGGCAAAATGAGGGTAAGTGCAGGACAGTTATACTTACCATGTTTCCTGGAAGATAATACTGCAGTCAGGCTCTTTTCAGGCTTGCTTATTAAGCTTTATGAATATTGAGCGATTTCCCTGTACACTCACTGTGTCAAAGTCTGTAATTGGTTGCAGACTGCTATACAATACAGTAGCCAGATTGCCGTACAACTGTACTGAGTTCAACTGAGTTCACAGCTGTAGTTTTTTATTTTTACTGTGTGAACTCAATTGAACATGCTGACGAATTGCCCAACAAATATGCCACCATTTCAATCTGGCATTTCTGTGAGAAGGTTCAACTGAGTTCACAATGTGGGAACCTACAGCTGTGAACTCAGTTGAACCTGATGCCAGATTGCCGAAGCACAGCTGTCCCACCATCCTGTGTAAACTCAGTTAATTTTGCTGCCAGATTGCAACACAGCTGTACTGCCGTGCCTCTTAATCTGGCAGCAGGTCCAGCAATCCAGCAGGAAGTTCAACTGAGTTCACAGCTGTAGTTTCCCACAGTGTGAACTCAGTTGATGCTATTGGATTGTGGAACACAGTAGTAGATGTGTCCAGCAATCTGGCAGAAATTCAACTGAGTTCACAAAGTGGGAAACTACAGCTGTGAACTCAGTCTAACCTGTTGCCAGATTGCTGGATAGCTGTGTCACCATGTCCCGCAATCCAGCAGTGGGCTCAACTGATTTTTGACAAATCGCAGCTGATATTAATCCATTATATTGCTCCAGTTGCCACTGCACCAGGGAAATTGGGATGAGCTGGGTAAGTGCCAGGATTGGTGAATCTAATGGATGCACCAAATTGGGGAAGCTGTGGGCTGGTATATTTATTCTGGGAGGGCCCAATATCCATGGCTCTTCTCACTCTGATAATACCAGCCCCACCTGTCAGCTTTACCATGGCTGGCTATCCAAAAAAAGGGGGGGACCCCATGCCATTTTATTTTAATTTTGTGATTCCCTCTATAACTACCACCAGCCACAGTAAAGAAGACTGCTGGGGGTTGCAGCCTGGAGCTGCAGTTTTTACTTATTATCAAACATAGTGTGCTATATATATATATACATCATAGTAGTAACTACAGCTATGCCAATACTTCACATGATTTTGATGCGACCACAGATGACCACATTAAAAATGCTTGCTAATTGGCTGCCCTGTGACCTTTCAAGCTTTATTCGGACAAACCGGAACCGGAACTGGACGAACAGTGAAAAGTCTAAGTTTGGGATTCAGCACTGGATACAAGGTATTCGGTATGAACACTGATCCTTACAGGCTTGGGTTCGCTCATCCCTAATATTAAGCACTGAATACTAATATTTTGCATGCATGCAACTATGCGTTAAAATCCTAAACCTCCTTTAGTACTTCAAAAAGCAAGAATTTTCAGAGCTCTTTAACCCCTTAAATGCTTTGGCCAACGGCTACCTGGGTGCTTATAGGTTGCCAAGATAGCCAAGGTTTAACTGTGCTACTAAAAGGGAATTATGTTTTATTATACTGTGTATATTAAAGCATTATATAAGCAATCAGCACATCACATTATAAAATTGTGAATACTGAAAAATAACTACCGTACTTAAAGATTAATAGAGTTCACGGTCCAAAAAACCTACAAAATTATTTTAAATAATAGTGTTTTTACTGTGCAAACATCTTTACAACGTGACTCATGCCATCACTGCAATCGTAATGACTCCCATAATAAAGTTGACTCACGTAGTAAGTGTTAATCAATGAGCTAAATGTACTCTAAAATTGGAACTTTTAAAAATACAACTCAACCTGTAAAATACAACACCTTCATCTTGATGAAAAAATAAATAAAAATAAGTTATGGCAGCATAGATAAAAAAAAAGGAAATAAATAGATTTCTGTTTTTTATAGGCTTAGCACTTAAACTATAACTGTCATATCATAAAAGCTTTTATATAATACAGACATAGCATAGTGTTCCTGGTCAGTATGGGTCCGAGTCCCCCACCGATTGCAAAAAAAACACAGCTCTCTCAGAATCAAAGATTGTGTTATCAGTTCTATGCACAGTTGGGTGTATGAGCTACTAATTAAGGCTGACTTCACATTTGCGTATGGAGCGCTGCGTACCAAACCAGCCAAACGCTTGCGCACTATGAATTCCTATGTTTAACATAGGAACGCATGTGCCTGCGTATGGCTGCGTTTGGCAGCATTTGCGTTCGGATGCGCATAATTTATGCGCCCTCCGACCGCGCTCCAAACGCAGCTTGCAGCATTTTTTTGTGCGTTCGCGGCGCTTGCTCTATCCGCATGCACCTGCAAGCGCATAAAAAATGCATTGATCTCAATGGATCCGCAGTGTCCTCTGCATGACACTGCAGGAGAACGCTGCGGATCTCATTGAGATCTCTCCCGGTGGCCGCCGGTGATGTTACAGGAGATCACCGACAGCCACCGGGAGATCAGCTGAGCCTCTGATGATCGCCTCCTCCCTGCCGCCGGTAATCTGCTAGCGATGTCGGCGGGGAGAAACAGCTGATTTGACAGCTGTTTGAATCTTCTCGCGCCGACACCGAGAGGAGATTCAAACAGCTGTCAAATCAGCTGTTTATCCCGGCCGACACGTCCCGGAGCTTACCGGCGGCCGGGAGGCGGAGATCTCCGACGCTGATCTCCGCCCCGGACACCGCTGATTGGCTGCCGGGCTGCACAGTGATGTGTCCGCAGGCGGACATTATCCGCTGCGGACACATCAAAATGTCCCTGCTTTTGACTGCGTTTGTGTCTGCATGCCATCAGCATGCAGACACAAACGCAAATGTGAAGCCAGCCTAAGTCTGTGTGTCTGTACGCAGTTCTGTTAGAGTGATTGTATGTACTTACTATTCACTATGAGCTTCAGAACTCAGATCAGTGTTTTAATTGATTGGTGAGGGTCTCATTTTGAACAGTACAGGGTTGGCAAAAGGTTACTCCCTGCCTGTTGTCTGGCCCCAGCACATCTTTCACATTGCATCTCCCGCCCGATGTTTCTGGACTTAATTAGGCTCTGGAACTCACTGTGAATGCTTTGGGGTCTACTTGCAGCTTGAAGCCTTAGCCTAGTGATCATAGGACTGGAGATGCAACATAACACAGGTGCAGTGGACAGGCAGTGGGTTGAAAGCAGTGATGATGGCAGGAAAAGTGATGAAATGAGAATATATTTTTTTAACTTTTAACAGCCACTTACCTCTACAACCTTCCTCCCTGCTACTTGCCTATCTGGTGCTAATTTGCACAACATCTTCAGTCTGCTGTTCACCATGAATCAGCTGGAGTCTATTTGTGGTCAAAAGCCAAGATTGAACACCAAGCAAGAGACGCAACGCAAGAAGGACCGGTGCAGTGGGCAGGGTGCAGTGGAAGCTGCTAGAGATGTAAACAGTGAGTATAATTGTTTTCTTTTTTTTCCTTTTTTCCAACTTATAGAGACCTCACAGCATAACAAAAGACATTAAAGGGAACTAACCAGCAGGATTTATGGCCATAAAGTGAAGCCAGTGCCTTACAGACCCGGGGATACTGAGTGAAATCACACCTTTACTTCAATTATTACATGTTTGATTGCAGAGAAAACGGTTATCAAACACGGGGAAAGAGGTGCAGAATATTAGCATAAGTGCAGCATAATATCACTATGAGGGGCTGGGTTTCTTTTATTACTAACCTGTGGGCCAAATCCTAAACCTTCCTCTCTCCCTCACTCCATCTCCTCTATCTCCTCCTTCTTCTGCTTTCCTGTGAGTTATAGCCAGGAGAAGACCCTGCCACCATCTAGTCTCTGCGTGTCCTGATCTGTCTCCTCTCACTGACAAGGACAGATCCCCGCTATTGTCATCACAGATCACAGATGACAGATCACAGATGACGAATCCTAAATTACTCAGAATCGCTAGACTCTAACGAGTCCGAGTCCGGGACTCGCTACTCGTTGCGAGTCTAGCGAGTCCAATGTAAATGAATGGGGAAGCGGGTAATTGCGAGTAATTCCTCTGCTGCTGGACCCCATAAAGATAAAAAAGAGGTCTGGCAGCAGAGGAACAACCTGCAATTCATTTAATCATAGTTTAGAAGCCATCGCTAAAAAGCATAAAGATTTAATGTGTGTACCAATCCGGTTAAATCCGGTTCAATCCGGTCCCATACACAGCAATGTTAAATGTGACCGGATTGACCCGTATTGTCTCGGTTTGTGACGATTCGGGTTAATCCGGTTAAATTCAACAATTATGTCTATGAAATCGGATTGAGGACAGGGACAATCCGGTTTTAATATTAACCTTCCTAGCGTTATTCCCGAGCCTGACTCGGGGTTAACATTCACTACCAGAAGCGTTTACCCCGAGTCAGGCTCGGGCTTACCCGCGTTCGCGGCAGATGCGGTGAGAAAACCGCATCTGCCGCACTTGCCGCACTTGCCGCACTTGCCGCACTTGCGCCGCACTTGCGGCGCGGTTGCGGCGTGGTTGCGGTAATCTGCATAGGAACCAACCACCTCGGATGACCCTCATACACTGTTTATATGTGCCCCTGCAGCCTAGTAAACCATTAGCAGCTACCGGGATGCCGCGATTTAGCCCCGCCCCTTTATGACGCAATCAGCCTCACACAGTATAGCAGGCTGAGAGGGGGCGTGCATAAGGGAGGGGGAGAGCAGACATGATGAGCACAGCTCACAAGTGCCAGCACACACAGGGAGACGCTCTCAAGTACGCAGGCATGTAAGTGTATAAAATCTCACTTCTACTGCAGCCACTTTTCACACAAAAACAGTGCTGCTAATGGTTTACTAGGCTGCAGGGGCACATATAAACAGTGTATGAGGGTCATCCGAGGTGGTTGGTTCCTATGCAGATTACCGCAACCGCGCCGCAACCGCGCCGCAAGTGCGGCAGCTATGCGGCAAGTGCGGCAGATGCGTTTTTTTTACCTCATCTGCCGCGAACGCGGGTAGCCCGCTTTTAGCAAAAAATTCTAGACCTAAACAGACCGCCAGGGAGGTTAAACTACTGGATTGCCATTTATTTTCATTGGACTCGTTACTGTGCGAGTAATCGCTTGGAAACTCGCAGGGTACCAAGTCCTGCTACTCCACTACTACTCGCAGAGTAACGAGTCCTAACGAGTAGATTCGCCCATCCCTAGTGAGCTGTAATGACAATAGCGGGGTTTTGTCCTGGTTTGAGAGAGGAGACAGATCAGGACATGCAGAGACTGGATGGGGGCAGGGTCTTCTCTTACTTGAAATAGAAGGATGGAGGGGTGAGGGTTTGGCTTAGAACTCACAGGGGAGTAATAATAGAAACCCAATCCCACTGTGCTGCACTTATGCTAATTTGCTACAGTATTTTCCCAGTGTTTGATAACTCTATTCTCTGCAATCATACATGCAATCATTGAAATAAAGGTGTGATTGCACTTAGTATCCCAGTGCCTGTAAGTCACTGGCTTCAATTTGTAGCCCTTAAGCCTGTTGTTTGGTTCCCTTTAAATTCATAGAATATAAGTTCTCTGCAAAGAGAATTTCCCAGTAAAATCTGCAAATAGGCAATTTTGAATTTTGCCTGATCTGGTCTAATCTCTAATCTATGCATCATCAACATGTAGATACATTGGAGCAGAGTGGTAGCACCTGGTATATCAATCAACGACCTGGGTCAAATATCCATACTTTGCAATGCCACTGATTACTATTATATGCAAATATTCAAATATTTTGTACGCTATAAGTACACATTTAAGCAAGTGAATATTTTACTCATTCACAAGAAGACTGCACAGCATTCAAACAAGCACTTCTAACATTCAAGCCAGTACTCACCACCACTGAACAGAATTACTTCCTTACCCTCATATCCTCTTTGTCTCACAACCTCAGGCAGTTATTCAACACATTTAACGCCCCTCTTCGCCCCCTACTGCCCCCTCCTACTTCTTGTATTTGTGCAGAAGACTTTGCAACATACTTTACCAGCAAGATTCAGCAGATCAGACAAATCCTTGCTACCCAACCACCACAATCCCTATGTATACCAGACCACTCCCCTCCCCCACTAACCCTCCTCCCCTCAATCACTGAAGAACTCTCACATTGCCTCTCCAGATTACACCTCACTACCTGTGCACTGAACCCCATCCCATCTCACTTTCTCCCCAACCTCACCACCACACTCATCCCAGCCTTAATCCACCTCTTCAACGTATCACTAACTTCTGGTACCTTTTTTTCTGCTTTCAAACATGCAACAATTACACCTATCTTAAAGAAACCATTCCTCGATCCCACCTCTACATTCAGCTCCCGGCCCATATCCCTGCTCCCGTTCGCCTCCAAACTTCTCGAAAAGCATGTCCACACTGTCATCTCATCCCACCTCTCATCTAATTTCCTCTTTGACAACCTTCAATCTGGCTTCCGCCCTCACCACTCTACTGAAACTGGCCTGACAAAAATTACTATTGACTCATGGCTAAAACTAACAGACAGTTCTCCATCCTCCACCTTCTTGACCTCTCCTCTGCATTTGACACAGTCCACCACTGCCTCCTATTACACATCCTCTCTTCCATTGATATCACTGACCTTGCCTTCTCCTGGATCTTCTCCTAAATTTCTAACCACACATTTAGTGTTTCCCACTCCCACACGACCTCTTCGCCCCATCTCCTCTCTGTTGGGGTCCCTCAAGGCTCTGTCCAGGGGATCCTCCTTTTCTCCACCCATACCCTTGGTCTGGGACAACTCATAAAGTCCCATGGGTTCCAGTACCATGTGTAAGCTGACAACACTCAGATCTACCTCTTTGGCCCTGTCATCACCTCCCTGCTGTCCATAATCCCAGAGTGTCTATCAGCCATATCCTCCTTTTTCTTCTGTCGCTTCCTAAAACTCAATGTAGACGAAACCGAACTCATCATCTTTCCTCCATCTCACACACCTTCCTTACCTGATCTATCACAATAAATGGCCTCACACTTTGTCCTGTACCTGAAGTCCGCTGCCTCGGAGTAACCCTTGACTCTGCCCTGTCCTTCAAACCGCATATCCAAGCCCTTGCCACCTTCTGCTGCCTCCAACTCAACAATATTTCCAGAATCCGTCCCTTTCTCAACCCTCGATCTACTAAACTACTAGTGCATGCCCTTATCATCTCCCATCTCGACTACTGCAACCTTCTCCTCTGTGGCCATCCTGCCAACATTCTTGCACCTCTCCAATCAGTCCTTAACTCTGCTGCCCGACTAATCCATCTCTCTCCTTGCTATTCCTCAACTTCTCCCCTCTGCAAATCCCTCCACTGGCTCACAATTCCCCAGCGTATCCAATTCAAACACCTAACATTGACTTACAAAGCCATCCACAATCTGTCCGCCCATATATCTCTGAACTAATCTCCTGATATCATTCAACTCGTAACCTCCGATCTTCCAAAGACCTCCTTCTTTCCTCCACACTTGTACATTCCTCCTCTAACCACCTGCAAGACTTCACCTGAGCATCCCCCATCCTCTGGAACTCTGCACCCCAAAACCTTCAAGCAGAACCTGAAAACCCATCTCTTCAGAACAGTTTATACCTGCAATGACCACGGTGCCACCTCACCACCACTGGACCTGGCGCTCCACCACCATTGGATCTGGCGCTCCACCACCATTGAACTCGGCGCTCCACCACCTTTGGACCCGGCATTCCACCACCTTTGGACCCGGTGCTCCACCACCACCAGAGCAGAACCAACCTACTGTCTCTTTCCCCACTGCCCTGTAGAATGTAAACCCGCAAGTGCAAGGTCCTCTCTCCCCTCTGTAGCAGTCTGAAACTGTAAGTTTGTTCATTGTATTTTTAACTTGTTTGTATGTAACCCTTTCTCATGTACAGCACCATGGAATCAATGGTGCTCTATAAATAAATAATAATAATAATAATAATAATTTTACCTTTACATTTGTTTTCCTGAAAACCAGTATGTTTACAATGGCATAGCTAGAAACCACCTCTGCATTCAGTTATTTCATGCAACCCAGGTATCTTCCAAAACAATCCTGTATGTATCTGTATAGATTGTTTTATCATTTTGAGCAGATCTTCAAAGTGAAACAAGAATTTTCACCACAGTTCTGAACTTCAATTTTCCTATAGATATAATATGTATACTAGACAATATGTATTCTGGTCGCCTTTCAATGAAGCATAGTACTGGCTTTTCTAACCCTCTCATCAGTGTTTCATCATCAGACATCTGAATGCTCCCTCATGCATCCTGCAAAGCTACAAAACAAGTTGCCGCTGTGTTCTACCCCTAAAATAATATAAAAGTGATAAAGTTATGCAGCACCAGGACTCCTAGTCAGCGCTTCTTATTAACTCTACTCAGTTTTTATTACAATTTGATCTTTGCTTCTTTCAGGCTTCGGTGATGAATTATCCTGATGTGCAGTAAAGTGATACATTTATGTTGTGAATATAAATACACATCGGAAGCAACAAAGGGTGATAACAATACTCCAGCCTTCGCAAACATTATTAGTATTTTTAGACCTCAGTACTGTGCATGTTATGTGGATCATAATTTATCTGCCAGCCATCACTGGGGTAGAAAATATATATAGGCTTTTAGGTTATAGATGAAATTTGTGGTGCCTTGTTTGACATTTTAGCTTTCGGTGAAAGGACAAGGCCCATAGATAGATAGACCTACATAAAACTAGATGTGATACAAGGTTTTTGTGCCAAATGTCCACTTTTTTAAAATACTTTAGAAATATTTATTGCATAAAATCAAAAAAAAAATTATGTTCAAATAAAAGTATAATTTTTCACTGCTCTAGTTCTTGCAGACTAAATATACAATTCATAGATATTTCATTTCATAACTTTTACACCCTGTTAATAGGTATATTTTGGTCTCTGTGTGAAGCATCTGTCTAAACACACAGCCCTGTATGGGATCTTTCAACTAGGATTTTGTAACTAATTAATTATTGTTCAAAAGTGTGCCACATTACGTGTGTCTGAAGTCTGGGATCTTCTCCATCCTTTGTTATCTAAAAGACCGAGAACGGCTAAAGAAATACAAGGCCTTTTTTGCAATCCACATAAATTATCAGCCCATGAGCCATTCGAAGAAGAATAAAATGTTTTTCAAGTATTATAATTTGACAAAACATTTCAATAGAACTTTCTAAGATTTTTTTAAGGTTATTCATCATGACTTAGGCTAGGGTCATACTTAAATACAGAATTGCATTCACCGCATTAAGATCCGGATGCGGTGAACGCAATTGTCTTCTGACATTCAGCAATCCGGGAAACTGTTCTGTGTTTTGTTAAACTGTAAATTTACTTAATAAATGTTCCTATAATGTCTCTAGGGGGTGCCCACTCCCCTAGAGACCTTACACCCACTCAGGTGGGCATATAAGGGTATAATCACCTCTGTACAGCAGCTGCCTCCTGTCTGCTGCTGTACAGTTTTATGAATGAAAGCGCCGGGCTCCTCAGAGCATCTCCCATACTATAGCTATTGCTATAGCATGTGCGCCGCTGTTTGAGGTCCTGAAGCCTTATACAGTAGATCTATGGGCAGTGTAAATTTACAGTTTAACAAAACACAGAACAGCTGGAGTAAGCAAAGTATATGCAGGAGCCGGATTGCTCAGGATTACACATCCTGAGCAATCCAGTTCCCTCATTGCAGATAACAGAACCGCTCTGAAAAATGCAGCCTGCATGATTTTTCACGCAGGCTGCAGAGCCGGAGACGGAAACTGGATTGCTTCACCATTTTTAGCATAGGCTCCTATGAGGAGCGTTTCCTGATCCGGTTTTGAGCTTTTTGAAAGCTAAAAACCGGATCAGGTTTTAAAAAAAAAACTGATATGTGACCCTAGCCTTAAAGGGTATTGGTCCATTCCCAAGAAGAGTGCTTACGTTTATTAGTATTATTATTATTATTTATTTATATAGCGCCATTAGGTTCCATGGCGCTTTACAAGAGGATAAGGGAGACAAGAACAAGTACACTAAATCTAGGCGATTAGGACGTACAGGTACAGGAGGGGCAGGGACCCTGTGTATAGTAGTTCAGAAGAATCACTGTATGATCCCCTTCACATGTGTGTATAAAATACATATGTAAAAAAAAAAAAGTACCAGTTTTCCATTAGCGTTTTCCATCAGTGTGCCAACCATTTCTTTCCATTATAGACAAAGAAAGAATGCAATTACAAAGCTTATTCTATACATTGCAATGTTAAACAACATACAACACACGGATGGCACATGGATGCTCTACATGTTCTTTATGGACCCATTCACTTCTATTGGGCCTTGTCATCCACGCTGCCAGAAAATATTGGACATGCCTCTATGTGGTTCACATAGACACATGGTCCATATAAAAATATGCACTTGTTAATGTCACCTATAAGGGGTACGTGTAGTAGCCATGAAAAAAACGAATGCCACATATACTGGAAAAATGTATATGTTAAGGGGGCCTAAGGCTAGGGTCACACTTGCGTTTTTTTTTTTTTACACCTGATCCGGTTTTGCAATTTTAAAAAGCTCAAAACCGGAGCAGGAAACGCTCCTCATAGGAGCTCATTCTAAAAACCGGACTGCTTTACAAGCAATCCGATTACCGCATCCGGATCTGCAGCCTGCGTGAAAAATCATGCAGGCTGCAGTTTTCGGAGCGGTTCTAAGCCCCGCAATGCAGTAACCGCATTGCTCAGGATGTGTAATCCTGAGCAATGCGGTAACCATATATACTTTGCTTATCCCGGCTGCCGCCGGGATAAGCAAAGTGATTGACTGTAAAATAAACCTTTATTAATCATAATAATTATTCCCTTCATGTCTCTAGGGGGTGCCCACCCCCCTAGAGACATGCTACCTAGGTCCTGTAGGCATTTACAGTAGATCTATGGTGCTGCGCAGCCCATAGATCTACTGTATAAGTCTACAGGACCCTGGACAGCGCACATACTATACGTACATTAGGTATAGTATGAGCGATGCTCACAGTGGAGCCGGCGGCTTCACTCATAAAAATGTACAGAGCCGACAGGAGAAGGCTTACTGTACATAAGATATTAACCTATTACATGCCAACCTAAGTAGGTAGCATGTCTCTAGAGGGGTGGGCACCCCCTAGAGACATGAAGGGCAAAAATATTATGATTAATAAAGGTTTATTCACAGATTTTACAGTTTGCTCATCCCTTCGGGAGCAAACTATCCAGTAACCAGATTGCTCCGGATTACAGATCCGGAGCAATCCGGTTACCGGATTGTGGCTTCAGCAATCCGGGTTCTGGATTGCGGCTTGTCTGAAGCCAATTGCGTTCACTGCGTCCGGATCTGGATGCAGTGAACGCAATTCTAGGAAAAAGTGTGACCCTAGCCTAACTCAGACTTTACCCAGAATTTACGAGGTCTACCAATGATGTATGTACTGATTTTGTAAGCCATTTAAACACGTTTTCCGTAAACAAGACATTTTTGCATTAGATTTGTTATTATGTTTTCAGTTGCAATGTGAAATCTAGAAAATTATTGCATAATTACAAGTCAGCTCCTTTATATCTGGAGACCACATTATGCTTTCTCTGTATTAATTCAATTCATTATCTTGATAATGATATATTTTTCTTTTATATTGATATTTCTTATTCTGATTACTGGTTATATTATTTATTACTATATTTTGCCTCTTTCAAATTGTTTTTGCATGGCTTTATTCTGAAATGCATGTTTCTGCAGCGGAAACACACTAATAACACGTGTGTTTTTTACCAGTTTATTTTTTTAACTTAATGTAAGTCTATGGGAACACTCTACTGTACACGTAAAGCTCAGTGTACCTGCAAGAGAAATTGACATGCTGCAGATTTGAAACAGGTACCGCAGGTCAGTTTACACTGAGTAAAAAAAAGGCACAGTGGGCATGAGATTTCTATAAATCTCATCCATGCTGCTGGAACTGTAACATACGGCATGTTTAATGTAGTGAAAATACACAGCATCAAGAACTCAGCATGGTGGGCACAGAGCCTTATGATAATACTGTAAGTATGGGGTTTTCTTGCCTTCCTCTGGATCAACATGTTAGGCTATGGGTTGAACTAGATGGACTTAAAGTCTATCTTCAACCTTAAAAAACTATCAAACTATAAGTACCTAGATAAGCATTCATTTTGGATGGGAAAAGTTTAACTGATAGCATATTTTGCTATGAGATGACGTCTTCATTAAAGCCAAATGTCATAAATAAGTAATTACAAACACATTTTATGCAATCAAAATTACTTTGAATATTAATTAACCAATGCACAGAGATTTTCATGCATATCCACACCTATTACTCTCCTGAAAATCTAAAGACTGTGTTAATTATTACAGCAATACCTTTGAGTATGAGACTAATGACTGATTCATTTGGGGTCAGACTGCCAGAGGAATTTAACACAAGATGTCAATGAAGAAATTCTGCACACGGAATGCAGCAGGTTGTTATATGTAGAGGAGCTCAGTATACAATATGAAACAATATGCACTTGTAGTAACTCACATGAGAAACTAGGGTCTATATAATAACAAACACAACTGACCCAACCGGTTCCTGTACAGTCTAAGGCTCCTAGCTGCACAGTCCCTAGTGGGTCCTGAGCAGGCTGGAATACCTCTAACCACGGGACTTGGAGATGGCAACTCTGACCTGACTTCCTAATTGGCCATCGAGTATTCTTTGTACATCCTTAGGAACCAGGAAAAAGGGGAAGAGCACTATAAGCTTGAATCAGGAAAGCATGCAGAGACAAAACAGGATCCATGAGTAAGAATACATAAAACCATGAAACAAAGTGAAAAGTGAAGTAATGCTACTAGAAGAAAATGCCTCATTCCTCCTAGCTAAAGAAAGCAGAAAGCAGTAGGACAGAGAGAAGAAACAGCAGAGATAAAACTTGAATCCACAAAGATTATCACCAGCAGGAAAGATCAGCCAGGGGAAGGTGTAAATAACTGCATCCAAAAAGTGATAGGGCAGACTTGTTGTCTGAAGAGGAATGAAACAAAGACCACAGATAATAAGAATTGGGAAAGAAACAGAACCCACTGGCTCAAAGGAAAAAGAGTCAAGTCACGCAACACAGGTTTGCCAGTTTGAATCCCGAGGCATAACAAAAACAACTTTGACATTTTTTCTGTGAGTTTATATTGAAAGGTAGGCAAAAATGCTGAGCGCTTTTTACTCATATAGTTATCATGACCCGCTGTCAGTTGAAAAAGGCTCCAGGAACTGAAGTTTTCCTTTTCGTGGTGTACATCTGTGATTTTTTTCCTGATAAAGCTCCCAGAGAGCTCAGAAACACGTAGAAGATAAAAATCACAACCAATCCACAAATTTTTTGATTATCATATATGGTAGCGTGGTCAATATTCCCTTTCTTTTTATTTCTGTTTTATTACTACCATTCTATGTGATGGGGATGGGGGGTTCCAAGCTTCATATAGCAATCATGTCACCAAGCAAATATAAATACACGCTGTGATCCTCTGCTGTATGATGATGCATAATGTGTACTGTTATTGTGAGGATACGTGTAGAGGCAAATCATTACATTGATCGATTCAGCTCTGTATGGTCCCCCTTCCCCATAGGAACATGGTACGTTCTTATCTCTCCAACTTCAATGGATCATCATCACTCCTCACTGGAATGTAGGCTGATCCTGCAGCTCTCAGCATCCACGCTCCTGACACACCTCCTCTTCTCACCAGCAGCATGAAGGTCTGGTACTGAAGATTCTGTGATCCCTGAGGTGGGGGCCAGAGCAGAGAAGCAGATATGATTTTATCAATTTATGAGAGATCTACAGTATATATCTTAGAACTGCAGTGTACAGCTCTGCTTCACTATGTAGCAGGGCAGGAAATGTACTAAAAGGTTTTTTTCTCACTGGAGTTCCCCTTTAAGAATATGTGACTAGTCAGTGCTTTGGAAGTGCTGAGATCAAGTGAAAGAAAACCTGGATAAGAGTCGGGGGAACCTCAGAGGATTGAGTGGATAACTGTGCCTATGAGATGAGTATACTATTTTATTTTTTAGTACATTATGTTCTAGAGTTTGGAGAGATCCCACAGCATAATAAAATACATTTGATTGTAAATAAATAAAATGAATGCTATCTATCTATCATCTATCTATCTATCTATCTATCTATCTATCTATCTATCTATCTATCTGTCAGTCCATCTGTCCGTCAGTCCATCTATCTAAAAAAATTCAGGCAACACTCAAAAATAAAGCAAATATGGATTTTAATAGCCCTTATGTGGTGCAACGTTTTGGCTTGTGGTAATCCTTTTTCAAGCCGAAACGGTTCACACCACATAAGGGCTATTAAAGTCCATATTTGCTTATTTTTGAGTGCTATCTATCTATCTTGATCTATCTAGCACAATGTGGTTCCTACCAGTTGCAGGGGTGCCCTGAAAGAAGCAGAGCGAAATGCACATCAGGGTGGAGGGAAGCGGTACATACCACACTATATCTGCAGCTGGTAGGAATCCTATTGTGCCAAGTAATGTAACCTTCATTTGCTTATGTGGTTTTATCATTCCAGCCTACAAGCAACTTGACGGGGTCCCTTTTCTTTAAAGCACCTGTGCTTTAATTCTATTTATTTTTCTAAGGATCAATATGAATTTAATAAATAAATATATACATTTCTGCATCATTTCTTCACCTATTGTGTAAATAGTTACTTTCATTTTTTCATTGCATTTTTGTGTGCATTTTTTAAAAATATGTTTTTATTGAATTTTAACACTGCAGTTTTTATCTACAGTTTGTGTGTCATGCTTTAAAGAGATCCTGTCACCTCCAAAACGCCTCCTAAGCTATCAAAACATGTCCCTGCAGCATCCTATCACTAATCTCACACTCCTTTTGTCTCCTAAAAGCATCCTGTGAAAGTGGATAAAAACGTTTTAATACTTACTCATTAGTGATTATAATTAGCAGGGGCCATATTCTTTAGTCACCAGGGCATGTTGTTTTGCAGCCTGAATGATCCACCCTTTCTCTGTCTATGCTGCTGTGATGTGGAGCTGAAGGCAGGATTAATGATTTGCATTCTGTGAGTGACAGAGAGGGGGAGGGCAATGCCTGCACAAGCAGAGCAACACAGAGAGAGGGTGGATCCTCGAGGCTGCAAAACAACACATCCTGGGGGCGTTTTGGAGGTGACAGGATACCTTTAAATAAAACTCCATTGTCTAAGCAAAGACATGGTTAATCTCAGAGCTTCATACCATACATGCACCACTAGCATAGAGGGCCAATAAGGTCCTGGTGGGCGGAGTGTAGGAGTAGAGTGTGTAGAGGAGAATGTAGGAGAAGGAGGAAAGAGAAGGAAGTGGTCAGGAGGAATGTAGGAGAGGGGGCTCTGCTGCCCCCTAGACCACCTACCGGTTGGTGCCATTACCCGGTGCCTCAATAACCGGACTCTGGGCGAGTATTAACGTGTCCAAATACACCCGCGCCCATCTACAACCGGATCACTGGTTCCGAAGCAAGCAAGTTGTTCAGCACTGCTTAGCAAACCAGGAGTGGAGGGACCGCTCTACAGGAGTACCCCACCGCCGCCGCAAACAGAGCCGTCTTGCCAGCGGAGTACCCACCAAAAGGACCCAGGCTCCCCTCACACCGGAACGTACACACCGGCAATGAAATTTAAGTAGCCCCTTGTACCCAAACTTGGCACACTAAGGCGACATCGGCAACTCAACTAGAATAAGTTTAGAACGGAGGAAACCACACCGGTCATTGCTGAGTCCACCCAGTCCGTTACCCGTTACCTGTATACCATGTATCGTTAATTGGTTGCAGTAAAAGACCCGTTACAGAGACTATTGGTGTCCGTGCTTTTTCAGAACTGTTTAACTCCGCATACTAAGAGTAACTAAGCTGCCTCAGAACATCTAGTGCAGCTCCTGGCTCCAGGGCTCCCGCTCGTCCTGTGGGGAGCGTCCCATCTTGCTGCATTTAATCCCCTGGAGGCCCAAGCAGTGCCTGTGAAATCACCGGAAATCCCGCAGGTGGCATCACGACAAGAAGTAACCCCTTATCTGTTCAGCCAACTTTATTGATCTGGACACCGGGCCTACACAGCCTCGGGCGCGGAACCATGACAGGGAGCAGCGACAGCCCGAGACGTGCACACCCTGGCTACGGTGAGTCACTGTCACCACAGTCACCCAGTGCCCAGTCAGCCTCATGTAACGCTTCTGTCCATGCTTACTCGTCCAAGTGTCAGTGGTGAAATGCACCCTGTCACACACAGAGTCTCTCAAGGAAGCTGTGATGTTGTGTGCGACGCGACATGCTGGTGTAGTGCAGGCACAGCCTTCTTTGAGAAGTAGTGGCGACTGGGCATCTGGTACTGGGGGACTGCGACGGCCATAAGGTCTCGAAAATCCGCTGTTTCCCCCAGATGGAAAGGCAGCATTTCCGTAGCCAACAGCTTGCAGATGGTGAAATTCAATCTCTTAGCTTTGGCATGGGTAGGAGGAAATAGACTTTTACTTGTCCACATCTGAGGGACCGAGGGCTGGCTGCTGTGCTGAGTAAGGGTTGAGTAGAGTGTCCCCGACAAACTGCTGGTCTGTGAGGGAGGTGCAGGCGGACTTATTACGCAACATTCATGAACAGGTGGTGCTATCTATGTGTGACAGCGCTCAACTCTACCACAGCTTTCCACTTCCAAAACAGCTGACGACCTGTCAATCACACTGGCTGTTGCGGGTAAAGAGGTGGAAGTTCTGCGTCCAAAACCCTGTCTGACAGCTGTCTCCACAGTCACAGAGGATGAAGTGGCCACAGATGCACTTGATGGGGCAGACGGTGGTTTGCCAGACCCGCTAGGCCGCATTGTAGCACAGTGAGCTTCCCACTGTGACTTATGCTTCATGTCCATGTGATGGTTCATGCATGAAGTACTCAAACTATTGATTTTTTGACCTCTACTCAGTTTTTGTTTATAAATTTGGCAGATAACATGAGTTGGGTCATCCTTTGAGATCAGAAAAAAGGCTCAGGCTAGGCACGGCTTAGCGCCCATGCGACCTGCAGAGCCACCACGACTTCTGCACAGAGGCTTTTTTTTTTCTCTTTTGTATATTATGTACCAATTGGTGATTTTTGTGTAAAACTAAATTATACATGTGCTATACATGTGGCTAGGTACTCGTAGGTGTGAGGGCCCGTGACGGGGGCTACGAGCTTACGCTATTTTGGTCCAAAATATCAAACTAACTCCTCACTGTCATCTATAGTGTTGTATTGCATTTTTTTTTATCTATCTGCAGTCTACAGCTGTCCTCTAGGGGGCGACAGTCACTTGTGTTGCATGTATTGTTGCAGAGCGGCCCGCCTTGTCTAACAGCTGGGCGTCATTAATAGGCTGCTTTCTGACACTATGTTTCACTTTTTGAGTGGCTGCCGCCCTGTTGTGATCTCATGTCCAGTGATACCACCTGTCTCCTCCTTGTGGCACGGCTGGTCGCAGATGCCACAATCGCCCCTGTTGTCAGGGTTGTAGGGGATGGAGCATCGGTGTTGAGAGATATGGGTTGCCTCTGAGGTGGCTGATAGTATCCTGCTAAATGCAATGATATTTGTAAGAGGCCAATTGGTGAGTTTTTTTTTTTTCTCTTTTGTATATTATGTACCAATTCGGTGATTTTTATGATATAAGATCGTCCACAAAAAGAAGTAGACATTTTAGTTTGGCTTGAAGACGGTATTTTTTCACCAGATGTTTCTGTTACTTTAGCACCTACCCCACGGACACAAAGATTTTTACCCTTTCCAACACGCCTATTCACATTTTCACCATCAGCAGACCTTTTCCCACTCATTTTGGAGGGTAAGTATTGGCAATTCTGTAGTTGTTGGCACAAAAAACAATGGATGCAAAACTAGTAGAGCTGAGTAGCCAAACAGTCGTACTACCCTTTATATATAGGTTTTGGTAAGTAGTTTTGGTCACATGCAATACAAAAGTGTTTTCTGCACTGTGTGGTGGTATTTTTCAAAGGAACAGTAAAGTACTGCTAGCTAGTAAAACTGTGGTACTAGCCTAAATAGTTTTGATAAGTAGTTTTTGGCAGATGCAATACAAAAGTGTTTTCTGCACTGTGTGGCGGTACTTTTCAAAAGAACAATGAAGTAGTGCTACCTAGTAAAACTGTGCTAGTAGCCTAAATAGTTTTGGTAAATAGTTTTGGTCACATGCAATACAAAATTGTTTTCTACACTGTGTGGCGGTATTTTTCAAAGGAACAGTGAAGTACTGATAGCTAGTAAAACTGTGGTACTAGCCTAAATAGTTTTGATAAGTAGTTTTTGGCAGATGCAATACAAAAGTGATTTCTGCGCTGTGTGGCGGTACTTTTCAAAAGAACACTGCAGTACAGCTACCTAGTCAAACTGTGTTAGTTGCGCAAAAGGATTTGCTTGGCTACATGCACTAACAAATGACAATTACAGACAAGCGGTGTAGCTTTCTTCACAACAGTGCTACACCAATGCCTATCACACTGCTACTAGCCAAAATGGATTTGCTTGGCTAGATGCAGTAAAAAATGGCTACTACTAACAGGCGGTGTAGCTTTCCTCACAACAGTGCTACACCAATGCCTATCACACTGCTACTAGCCAAAATGGATTTGCTTGGCTAGATGCAGTAAAAAAATGGCTATTACTGACAGGCGGTGTAGCTTTCTTCACAATAGTGCTACACCAATGCCTTGCATACAATGTTGCTAGCCAAAATTGATTTAGGCAAGGGTCACACAGAGGAATCTGCGTTTTTGTGGCTTCTGAAAAACAGATTCCTTTTTTTTAGGTGCCAATAGTGTCTCCTGAGCTCCTGGCCGGTTTTGTGACTTAGTCATTTTTTCCCCAAAAATGCATATGCATTAACGCATGATACCTATATGTACCATGTATTAACGCATGCGTTTCCCATAGGACCCCATGTTAAAAAAATGCATGCGTTTTTTAACTGCACCCAAACATGTTGCTAGCAATGTTTTTTTGTGCCCTGGAAAACCGGATGGCCGTTTTTGAATAATGCAGGTGCACCTGATTGCACCATCCGTTAACGAATCCGTTTTTGGGTGTTTTACAAAAAAATAATTTTTCATCACTAAAAAACGGTTCAGAAGCAAAAACGGCTGGGCTGTGTGACCCTAGCCTTAGTTGGCTAGATTTGGCCAGATGCTGTAAAAAACGCTTGCACAGCACAGGAACAGACCTGCCCCTGGCAAAAACTGCTTTTAAGCACTAAAAAGTGCTGTTGTTGGAAGTAGTCCCTAAACCTATCAACTATCTATCTAACTTGCAATTAAATCGCTGTCTAACTAGCTTTCTCTGTAGAGACCTGCCTGGCAAAAACTGTTTTTTAAGCCCTCAAAAGGGCTGTTCTTCAAAGTGGTCCCCAAACCTATCAACTATCTCTCTATCTAACTTGCAATTGAATCGCTATCTATCTAACTAGCTTGGTCTGTATTTCAGACTGCAGCACCAGCAGCAGTGCCGTCTGACACTGAGCTACAGCACTGAGAAAATAGCGAGCAGGGTAAAATGGACGGGTTTTATATGATAAGGGCATGTGACATGGCCAGCCAATGACACAGATCCTTGTGTGAAAAAAGTGCACTCTTTCATATGCATGCTGATAGGCTGACAGACCGGACCACCCACAGTAAGTAAGCGTCAAAGAAAAAAAAAATGGAGATCTGCATATATAATAATAATAATAATAATTTATTCATTTATATAGCACTATTAATTCCATAGCACTTTACACACATGAGTAATGCTGTCTCTCTTTGAGCTCACAATCTAAACATCCTGTCAGTATGTCTTTACAATGTGGGAGGAAACTGGAGTGCCCAGGGGAAACCCACGCAAACACAGGGAGAACATACAAACTCCTTGCAGATGTTGTCTTTAGTGTCCTTGCTGGGAATTGAACCCAGGACTTCAAGACCCCAGTGCTGCAAAGGCTACAGTGCTAACCACTTGAGCCACCGTGCTTGCCCTGTTTATATATATGACCACAGATGTCTCCCCAGCCTCCCCCTCCTGCCCGCTATTCATTCCTAGACACTGCAACTAATAATTACGTTCACCAAAAGCATTGCTGTGAAAAGTCAGTAACGCTTTTGGTGAACGAAGCGTTATCGAACAGAAACTCGAATTACTGGATTTTTAGCAAATTATTTGAATTCGTTGAATGACTCGAACATAGCGCAAAACAGATTGAATTTGAAATTGGTGAACAATTCTAATCAAACATCGCTCATCTCTATTGTTAAGTGCCAATTACATGAGCTTTTGCTGTGTTTTTGTCTCATAAACACACTAAAAACACAGGTGCATTTTTTACCTGTGAATTTTCTGCATCTAATGCTAGTCTATGGGGAAATTCTGCACAGAAAATTTAGTGTACCTACAAGAAAAATTGACATGGACAATTGACACAATTTGAAAAATGCTCCATAAGGTACATTACACAGCATTAAAAGAAGCACAGTGGGCATAAATTCCATTCACTTTGCTGAAACTGTAATGGTACCTTTACACGCCGCAACAGGATGGTGGCAACAACCGGGTACATGAGAGAAATGTATCTTGCACCGCCAAATCAACCCGCTGTAGCGGCGTGTGAACACAGTTGTTGCCACCCGTCACTTGAGGCACCTGTGTCAGAGCAGTACCCTAAATAGGTTGATTTCAAGGCGATGGTTGCGGCCTGTATCGGTGTGTAAAGATGGTAGGGTAAGGTTTATTCGTCACCTAGATAACTCCCCGGGGCGTCACACAGCCTCCGGGAAACCACCCCCCTTCAGCGATCATTGGAGGAAACTCCTGCGTTACGATTGGTAGTCGCTGCATAGGGCGGCATATTTAAGGAGCTGACCAGTCACACTACACAATTGCTCGAGCGTCATGTATTAGTCAGCCTCCTGCGCTGGCTGCCCAATCATGATGTTATTGCTTTGTCCTATCAGCGTACGGAATTCTCGTAATCCACAATTGTGGCACACCTATGTGTTGTTCCTGCTGCCTTTGTTCCGCCCATATTACCTTGCTATAGCGGCGTGTAAATGAGGTAAGGTGAGCTACAGAAGGTAACTTGTGGCACCCGGCGGTGTATCCAGAGATAGATGTAACCTACTGTAGCACACCTTGTTGCGGCGTGTAAAGGTGGTGCGGGTACCGTTTGTAACCGTTTGTGCGTGCTCGTGCACGTGAAGCACCCGGTTGTTGCCACGATCCTGTTGCGGCGTGTAAAGGTACCATTAGGGCCGCTTTACACACACCAACTTCTGTGTCCAACATCTGAACAGATCTCTGGTTGCAGTGAAATCATGGACACATTGTTCCATTTTGTGGCTGTGTACAAATGGAGCAATGTGTCCATGATTTCACTGCAACCAGAGATCTGTTCAGATGTTGGACACAGAAGTTGGTGTGTGTAAAGCGGCCCTAAGACACTGCCTTTTTGACACAGCAAAAACACAGCTACAGAAACTCAAACAAAAGCTTATCCTGGGAACATAGGCCCCTTTCACATTTCTGCGTTTGCTGCGTTTTGCTTCATTTGCGTTTTTTTCGTGTTTTTACCGCTAAAAACGCATGAAAACGCATGCGTTTTTATCCCCATTGATTTTAATGGGGACGCATGAAAAACGCATGCAAAAACGCATGTACAAACGCATGTGCGTTTGCAAAAACGCATAACGCATGCGTTTTTACAAACGCAGCCCAAAACGTTGTTTGCCACGTTTTGAGCTGCGCTTGCAAAAACGCATGCGTTGTGCGTTTTTGCAAACGCACATGCGTTTGTACATGCGTTTTTGCATGCGTTTTTCATGCGTCCCCATTAAAATCAATGGGGATAAAAACGCATGCGTTTTCATGCGTTTTTAGCGGTAAAAACGCGAAAAAAACGCAAATGAAGCAAAACGCAGCAAAACGCAGCAAACGCAGAAATGTGAAAGGGGCCATAGTCTTTGGGGCATTTTTTTGCATATTATGACCAAACTTTGTTAGATCAATTACACTTTCTACATTTATTCAAAAGTTATCAGGTTCAGGAACAAAATAAGCCATTTTCCAAAGATTTTGATCCTGAAAACTGTGTTATTGCTTACACATTCATATGATCATATCTATGTCACCAAGTACCCTAATTTATTTTTTTGCACTTTAGCATTTTTACTTTTATCATTTTAGGGTATTTGTTCATTTGTTGTTTTTTTTGTTGTCTTTTCTATTATGAGGCCAATGTGAACTCGTGTCACTGCAGAGTATCACTTTAGTTCCAGCCCTAGTTTTATTTCATATTTTCAGAAGTTGTCAGGTTCAGGTATAAAATAAATGCCCCGTTACACGGTGCGATGCACCAGCGATCCCAGCATGCCCAGCGGGACATCGCCGATCAAAAAATGGTCCAGACCATTCATTAATAACCAGCCATCTCCCAGCGGGGGTCGATCCCTGCTAAGTGTCACACAAGCGATATCGCTGGCGAAGTCGCTGTTACGTCACAAAATCTGTGACATTGCGGCAATCTCATTAGCGAGATCGCTATGTGTAATGGGGCCTTATACCATTTCCCAATGCTTTTGACCTCCTGAATACTACGTTATTAAAGGATTATCTTTTACGACCACATATAATTAATGCATGATATTTATTTAGAGCAAACTTAGCAACAATTCAAGTAACTTAAACATGACTAAACACTATTGCAAATTACGAACAGTTACAGAAATTGCACTATAAAAGTTGGTCCTCATTCAACTTTTTTTTGTCTCTGAGGCCCCTTTCACATCTATGCAGCCCCTGCGTTTAGCTGCCCTGTGCTAGTGCAAAAGTAAGTGTAGATGCATTTAGAGACAAGTGCAGGCAAGCGCATAGGGGAATATTCACTCATCTCAATGCCTCTGTGCTTGCCTGCCCTGCCTGCCCTGCGCTAGCGCAAATGCAAGCGCAGGTGCATTTAGAGGCTTGTGCTCACCTGCGCTCAGTGCCCCCATTACCTGCTATGGCCGCACGCAGCCAAATAGCATAGTCTGTTCATACTCATGAAACACCTTACTATGGATATTACTTCTTGAAAATATGCAACACTTTTATTCCATTTCATTACATATGTTTAGGATACAGGTTTTTGGCATATTCACAAGTGTGTTATATGTGTCATCAATATTGAAATTGACTGTGCATTGCTACTTACTAGCCTTAATTAACCTTCTAGATAAATTGGTGAGTAAAATAAACTATTTTGTTTTTCTTATTTCCCTTCCAAATATGTCAGTCTTCAATAATCACTCTAACCCAAGCGCAAGCAAAGGTGTTACCTGTGGCATGGAGAATGGGATTTGTAATGTAAATTAGGTGCCTTCTGCCATCCACCACACGGAGGGATTAATGAGGATTTAGATAACAAGATTTTGTAAACGTTATATGGACTAGGGCTTCCCGCAGTTGTGAAATCATGTGACCCAGCTGCTGAGGGAAGCTGAGGTAATCTGAGTTCACTGCCACAGGGTGCCTCGAGTGACTCGATGAATTATGTCACTACACCCCGCAGAAGTGAATCTGATGTCCGGAGACACAGGGGAGAGGGTGACGAATACATCTCCCAGTACCCTAAGTGCTGCAAATGTGGCACCCCTGCAGGATATTGCCACAGGATCCACAGGTGCAAGGAGGGATTTACACCTTTGTACACACAGGACACAACACCTTCCACTCCAGACCCGGAACTCTACTGGCTGCCTTAAGCCAGATCCTCTTTAAAAGATCCAGGCCTGAGGGAGGAGTCAGTTAGTCCCAGTCAGTTAGTTCCAGTCAGGCGGTGAAGAGAGCAGGAGTGAGGAGCTGGTCGCTAGGAACGATCCCAGGACCAGAGAACACTGACCCAGCTGTTCTGCACCCTTGGGAGAGGGTCGGAGGCCAGTGCAGGAGACAGGGAATTAAGGAAGGGAACAGACCAGGTTTCCCTTTAGTATACCCAGACATGGGAGTCCGTCACTGCAAGGCATCCAATGCAGCAGTAAAAGCCCGGAAGGACCAGGAGGACCAAATCCCCCTGAGGTAACTAGAAAGAGACACTCAAAACTGACTAAACACAGGACCAGGGGCCAAAGGAAGAATAGGGACCAAGCAGAGGGACCTCATTGTCAGTGATAGAGTAAAGCCCCAAGAGGGAGAAGGAGTTCAGTTACAGGCAGGACTTACCCCAAAACCACCGTAAACAGTGACAGAGGAGGCCTCACAACTCTCTAAGGTGAAAGTCCCAAATTGCACCGGGGACCTGGTTACTTCTCTGGACTGTACCTGTTACCCGTCATCAGTAAAAGGTACCGAAACAAAGACTACTGTGTGTGCCTGTTTAACCGCCGCCATCCACAGCGCTAACTGCAGAGACGCTACTATGACTACCCTCATCCATCCCCGCTGCCCTGAGGTAAAGCTCCACCTCTGGGGAGCTGTACTACACTGCGCTACACTTCCATCACCTCAGCGGCTGGCCGCAGCGCTGGTATACACGTTACTAGGTACTACAGGTGTCGTCACATAAACAATCCCCTTCACCACCATCATCCCCCACCATCCCCGCTATTGAGGGTCCAGGGCACAGGACCGGGGACCGACCAGCCGTGATCCCCCATCCAAGTTGCCATCAGCCCCGATACCCGAGTACGCCCTACCCTGTCCACCGCCTCACAATTGTTACCAATCACAACAGTTAGAGATGATACAGCCAGGGGCACAAGGCAATAATTTCCCTGGCTGTGTCGCATCGCTCCCTGTCAGCATGCAATTCCTTCAAGGAGGGATGAAGCTGAGGAGGAGTGATTGCAGGTGTCTGACCCCGCTGCTCTTCTGCATGCTGATGAAGGGATCATTAAAGCACTCTATCAGGGCTGGAGGGGGTGACAATCCCCAGGAGGTCGAACTCGAGCGCAATTGCCATTATCATGGCTACATTGCTGTGATTCTGTCATAACGAGCTGGTACATCATAGGTCAGTAAGTACCAAGACCACAAACCACTATGTAAAACATCATAAAGGGGTTAAAGGGAATCTGTCAGCAGGTATTCACTATCTTATCTGACAGCAACATAATGTAAGCAAGGATATTCTGAATCAAATGAAGCATGACTTTAGCTGTTCTCACACAATCAAAGAATTTTCAGGGCCGAGGTGCGGTAGCTATCCCTGGCCACAGTAGGCTTTCCGAGATTGTCCATTCACTGTCAGGTGTCCACACTGATAAGAGAACCAGACTGGTTTGTTTTTTAACTCATACAGCAGCAAAAATGTGCTGACAGATTTCTTTTGATAAAACCTAATTTCCAAGCTTGGGAGGTACAATGGCACCCACTTATTTTTTTCTCCAGTCATATATTGTTATCTAGGTTGGGTTAAGCAATCCAATTTGTTATGATGATCTTGTCTCAATTACATACAGAGCTGTGGCAGATTCCGATTGATGTAACTTTGAAGATATCTACTATAACCCCTCTTTCTATACAATGAAGACAATCAGCAAATTATTCAGTGAAGCTGCAAACATCAAGCACCAAGCACTGAGCATTCTTACTACAAAACTAATTATACTGATCTTTAAAATGGACCAGCAATTTTATTTACAGTTTTGAGAAATATGGTTGTTTTATTGCTGTGGTCTAATTACTTGCCCTTTTCATTGTTCCCGCATCACTATCATGATTTATTACAAACACCTCTATTTATCTGTTTTCTCCTGTTATGTGTAGAGCGTGATGTAATTCTTTTTATCTATTTGGGGAGATTATTGAATATACCACAGAATGCATTGCCCAGAAGTACCCATTACAAAAACAACTTCTGACATTCACTTTTAGTCAAGCATAAGTCATGAATGCTAAAAGGGCCATATTGTTTAAAATGTCTTCTAAAGCAAATGTCTTGTGCATGGAAGAACTGTGACTTGTTTATTAAAACCTTCAGCATTGTCAGAAGCTAAGGTCTTTGGTAAAGAAGTTTATTATTTTGAATGTGTCAAATGTATCTCCAAAACCAGACCATTCAAATAAAATAAGTGGTAGGCTAAGTCACATCTGCGTTTTTTTTTTTGTAAAACCTGATCCGGTTTTGAGCTTTCAAAAAGCTCAAAACTGGAGTAGGAACTGCTCCCCATAGGAGCCCATTATGGTAACCGGATTGCTCTACATGCAATCCGGTTACCGGCTCCGGATCTGCAGCCTGCGTGAAAAATCATGCAGGCTGCAGTTTACGGAGCAGTTCTCTGACCCGCAATGCGGTAACTGCATTGCTCAGGATGTGTAATCTGGAGCAATGCGGTTACCGTATAGTTTGTTCATCCCTTCTGCCGCAGGGATGAACAAACTGTTAACAGTGTAATGAAAGATGCAATATTAATAATAGTTGTGGGCAACATGTCTCTGGGGGGCGCCCACCCCCACTAGAGACATGCTGCCCACTAATGTGAGCATGTCATGTGTTAATAACTGATTTACAGTAAGCTATTGTCGGCTCTGTAGAATTTTATCAATGAAGCCGCGGCTCCCCTGTCAGCTGCGCACATACTATACGTAATGTATGTACAGTATGTGCCGCTGTCTGAGGTACTGTAGGCATTTACATTAGATCTATGGAGGTGTGCTACATCAGTTATTAACACATGACATGCTCTCATTAGTGGGCAGCATGTTTCTAGTGGGGGTGGGCGCCCCCCAGAGACATGTTGCCCACAACTATTATTAATATTGCATCTTTTATTACACTGTTAACAGTTTGTTCATCCCTGCAGCAGCAGCAGGGATGAACAAACTATACGGTAACCGCATTGCTCCAGATAACACAACCGGAGCAATCCGGTTACCGCATTGCGTCTTACTACACACATTTTGTCCAGCAAAATGTGTGTGATGGCAATTGCAGTTACCGCATCCAATTCTGCATGCGGTAACCGCAATTTCAATTCCAAATGTGACCCTAGCCGTATTCAACGAGTAGATTAACTGCTTAGCAGTAGGCAAATGGGATCAAATGCAATCAGAGACAGTGACACAGACGTTTTGTACAAAAGGGCATCTTTTTTTTCCTCATTGATGAAAAAAATGCATAGCCTTTACATTCAGGCACCAAACACAATTTAACCCTTTCTTATCTGAGCACTATCCAGACATCAAAGTCACTGACTACACAGGTGGTGGCTAACTATTAACCGCCTGTAATAGATAAAAAAAAAAAAGAACATGTATTATATAACACAAATTGTACAAACTGGAGACCAGTAGTCCTCAGTAGAGATGATAATCGGTATTAGCTGCAAATTGACACATGAGTTGAACTGAAATCCTCAGGTCTCTGTCAATTAGAATAACTTGCAATTAGATTAGCGATAGTGATGAGCGAATAAACTCGCTAATATTCGTTACTCGCACGGATAGTACAGTATTCACGATACTTGTTACTCTGCGAGTATCGCTGGTGCTCGTGAGTGATGTGTCGATCGTGAACGATCTGACACACATTGCTGCCTCCCTTCAGTATACAAAGTGAGCTGGCACCTCAGTGAGAGCAGATTAAATGTTAGGGTCTCTCTGGGGGGGACAACAAGGTGTTGTATGCAGTAAAAATGCAAAAATGTGAAATGTGCGGACCTAAGTGTTTTCCACATTTTTTTTTGCCTTACTCTGGATCAATATGTTAAGCTATGGGTTGAACTAGATGGACTTAACCCCTTAAGGACCGAGTCACTTTGCAGCTTAATGACCGGACCATTTTTTGTAATTCTGACCACTCTCCCTTTATGAGGTAATATCTCTGGAACGCTTCAACGGATCCTAGCGATTCTGAGATTGTTTTTTTCGTGACATATTGGGCTTCATGTTAGTATTAAATTTAGGCTGATAATTTTTGCGTTTATTTGTGAAAAAATAAAAAATTTGGCAAAAAGTTTGAAAATTTAGCAATTTTCACATTTTTAATTTTTATTCTGCTAAACCAGAGAGTTATGTGCCACAAAATAGTTAATAAATAACATGTCCCACATGTCTACTTCACATCAGCACAATTTTGGAAGAAAAAAAAAAATTTGGTAGGACGTTATAAGGGTTCAAAGTTCATCAGCAATTATTCATTTTTCCAGCAAAATTTACAAAACCAATTTTTTAGTGACCACATCACATTTGAAGTCTCTTTGAGGGGTGTACATGACAGAAAACACCCAAAATTGACACCATTCCAAAAACTGCACTCCTCAAGCTACTCAAAACTATATTGAAGAAGATTATTAACCCTTCAGGTGCTTCACAGGAACTAAAATAAAGTTGAAGGAAAAAATGGACATTTTAATTTTTGTAACAAAAATGTTGGGCAATTTCTCCTGAGTACACCGATGCCTCATATGTGGTCATAAACCACTGTTTGGGCGTACGGCAGGGCTCAGAAGGGAGGGAGCGCAATTTGAATTTTAGAGCCAATTTTCCGTTCAAAAAGTGAAATGGCGCTCCTTCACTTCTGAGCCCTGCCGTGCGCCCAAACAGTGGTTTATGACCACATATAAGGTATCGGTGTACTCAGGAGAAATTGCCCAACAAATTTTGGGATGTATTTTATCCCTTTGCCCATGTGAAACTGAAAAAATGTAGGCAAAAAGAATTTTTTTGTGAAAAAAAAGTGTTTTTTTTTAATTTTTATGAATGAATTTGTGAAGCATCTGGGGGTTCAAAGTGCTCACTATGCATCTAGATACCTTCCTTAGGGGGTCTAGTTTCCAAAATGGGGTCATTTGTGGGGGAGCTCCAATGTGGAGACACACAGGGACCCTCCATACGCGGCATGGTGTCCGCTAACAATTTGAATGGAAAATGAGCTCAAATTGTTAGCGGACACCATGTCGCGTTTGGAGGGTCCCTGTGTATCTCCACATTGGAGCTCCCCCACAAGTGACCCCATTTTGGAAATAGACCCCCGACGGAACGTATCTAGATGCATAGTGAGCACTTTGAACCCCCATATGCTTCAAAAATTCATCCGTAAAAATGAAAAAGCACTTTTTTTTTCCACTAAAAAATTATTTTTTCATTATTACGGATCAATTTGTGAAGCATCTGGGGTTCAAAGTGCTCACTATGTACCTAGATATGTTCCTTTGGGGTCTAGTTTCCAAAATAGGGTCACTTGTGGGGGAGCTCCAATGTGGAGACACACAGGGACCCTCCAAACGCGACATGGTGTCCGCTAACAATTTGAGCTCATTTTCCATTCAAATTGTTAGCGGACACAATGTCGCGTTTGGAGGGTCCCCGTGTGTCTCCACATTGGAGCTCCCCCACAAGTGACCCCATTTTGGAAACTACACCCCCAAAGGAACATATCTAGATGCATAGTGAGCACTTTCTACCCCCAGGTGCTTCACAAATTGATCTGTAAAAATGTAAAAAGAAAATTTGAGTGGAAAAAAAAAGTGCTTTTTCATATTTATTGATGAATTTGTGAAGCATCTGGGGATTCAAAGTGCTCACTATGCATTTAGATATGTTCCTTATGGGGTCTAGTTTCCGAAATGGGGTCACTTGTGGGGGAGCTCCAATGTGGAGACACACCGAGGCCCTCCAAACGCGACATGGTGTCCGCTAACAATTTGAATGGAAAATGAGCTCAAATTGTTAGCTGACACCATGTCGCGTTTGGAGGGTCCCTGTGTGTCTCCACATTGGAGCTCCCCCACAAGTGACCCCATTTTGGAAACTAGACCCCCAAAGGAACATATCTAGATGCATAGTGAGCACTTTGAACCCCCAGATTCTTCACAAATTGATCCATAATAATGAAAAAATAAATTTTTTGTGGAAAAAAAAGTGCTTTTTCATTTTTACGGATGAATTTCTGAAGCATATGGGGGTTCAAAGTGCTCACTATGCATCTAGATTACGTTCCTTAGGGGGTCTAGTTTCCAAAATGGGGTCAATTGTGGGGGAGCTCCAATGTGGAGACACACCGGGACCCTCCAAACGCGACATGGTGTCCGCTAACAATTTGAATGGAAAATAAGCTCAATTTGTTAGCGGACACCATGTCGCGTTTGGAGGGTCCCCGTGTGTCTCCACATTGGAGCTCCCCCACAAGTGACCCCATTTTGGAAACTAGACCCCCGAAGGAACGTATCTAGTTGCATAGTGAGCACTTTGAACCCACAGGTGCTTCAGAAATTCATCCGTAAAAATGAAAAAGCACTTTTTTTTCCACAAATAATTTCTTTTTTCATTATTACGGATCAATTTGTGAAGCATCTGGGGGTTCAAAGTGCTCACTATGCATCTAGATATAATCCTTTGGGGGTCTAGTTTCCAAAATGGGGTCACTTGTGGGGGAGCTCCAATGTGGAGACACACAGGGGCTCTCCATACGCAACATGGTGTCCACTAACAATTGGAATTGTTAGCGGACACCTTGTAGGATATGAAGAGCCCCTATGTGCCTAAACATTGGAGCTCCCCCACAAGTGACCCCATTTTGGAAACTAGACCACCCAAGGAACATATCTAGATGCATAGTGAGCACTTTGAACCCCCAGGTGCTTCACAAATTGATCCGTAAAAATGAAAAAAGAAACTTTTTGTGGAAAAAAACGTGCTTTTTTCATTTTTATGGATGAATTTGTGAAGCATCTGGGAGTTCAAAGTGATCACTATGCATCTAGATACGTTCCTTCGAGGGGTCTAGTTTCCAAAATGGGGTCACTTGTGGGGGAGCTCCAATGTTCAGGCACACAGGGAGGGGCTCTCCATACCCAACATGGTTTCCGCTAACAATTGGAGCTAATTTTCTATTGAAATTGTTAGCGGACACCATGTCGCATATGGAGAACCCGTGTGCCACCAGCACAAGGGCAACTGGTAGAGTTGGGGTACAGCACCAGAAAATGCCGCCTCTAATGAATGCGCTATTTTCTTGGGTGGCTGTGGGTTGAAATTTGCAGCGTGGGGGACCCACAACATTTGAGTCTCTCCACGCTGAGGATTCCAGTCAGCCAGCTACCAAGTTGTACATGGCTGACTACAAATACAGCGAAGGCTTTATTTTATTTCTAGAACTAATTCTAAGAAAAAAAAAATGATGTGGGGCTCCGCCATATTTTTGGTCCAGCCAGGTACAACTTGGCAGCTACAGACTGCCAGCAACCCCCAGCTGCCTCGTTGTACCTGGCTGCAACCAAAAATGCAGCGAAGCCCATTTCTTTTTATTTCTAGAACTAATTCTAGAAAAAAAAAATGACGTAGGGCTCCGCCATATTTTTGATCCAGCCAGGTACAACTTGGCAGCTACAGACTGCCAGCAACCCCAGCTGCCGCGTTGTACCTGGCTGCAAAACCCAAAAATACAGCGAAGCCCATTTTTTTTTATTTCTAGAACTAATTCTAGAAAAAAAAATGACGTAGGGCTCCGCCATATTTTTGGCCCAGCCAGGTACAACTAGGCAGCTGGGGGCTGGAATCCTCAGCATGGAAAGGCCCAAGCGTTCTGGGCCCGCCATGCTGCGAATTGCAGCCCGCAGCCGCTCCAGAAAATGGCGCATTCATTGAAGTGCCATTTTCTGGCGCTGTACCCATGCTCTTCCAGTTGCCCTGGTGCCGGTGGCAAACTGGGTAATAAAGGGGTTAATGCCAGCTTTTTATTGGCAGCTGGCACTAAGCTCGAGATTCATAATATAGGGCCAATGTTAGACCCGCCATTAGGAATCTCTGGTAAATAGTCAGAAAATACACACATAGAAAAATATTTTTTATTTGAAAAAAAACACAAACAAAATTCGGACTCCATCTTTATTATAAAGATCCGACGTAGTCCACAACGAAGGTCCCACGACGCTCGATCGCCTCCGACGTAGTCCACAACGAAGGTCCCACGACGCTCGATCGCCTCTGCTCAATCCAGAGACTGCAGCAAGGGATCAAGTGTCCTCTTCCTACAGTCTCAGGGGTCAGAGTTATGGTGCACTGTATGACAATGATCAGTTATACAGTGCACCATGACTATGATCCCAGAGACTATAACAAGAGGACACTTGATCCCTTGTTGCACCCATCCATCCACCTATGCACCATCATCCACGCACGCACATCCACGTACGCACATCCACGTATGCACATCCACGCATGCACAAAACCACGCACGCACATCCACGCATGCACACATCCACGCACGCATGCTGACATCCACGTACATCCACACACACATCCACGTACATCCACATCCACGCACATCCACGTACGCACACATCCACGTACGCACACATCCACGCACGCACATTCCCCCACACGCACATCCACGTACGCACATCCACGTACGCACATCCACGCACAATCACACATCCACAAACCACATCGCACGTACCACATTTCCACTGCAGACATCCACCAGCACACAACCACCACACACATCCCACACACGCACATCCACGCACGCACACATTCCTCCACCCATGTCCATCGCACAACCCCATCCATCACCCACCCATCCATACCACCCACCCATTCATTCATTCATTCCATTCATTCCATTTCAATTCATTCTTCTTTCTTCATTCATTCATTCATTCGTTCATTCATACATTTCCATTCATTCAGTATACTTACCCAGCTATGAAGATAGAGCCCCCTGAAAGAGAGACACACCGGACTGCAGAGGACCCGACGGTCGGCCGGGGTGCACCGAGCGTTGCAAGCCCGCCGGGATAAGGTGAGCGCGCTGGGGACCGGGGATCGGGGGCTGGGACGGAGGATCCGGCCCTGGGACCAGCAGGATAGGAGGATGGGGCTCCTCAGCTTCGCCGGCGGGCGCATAAGCCCCACCGGCCAAAAGACAAAACGATGACGGGTGGAGGGACGGGGGATGACAGGACCACAGGGGGGGCTGCACAGTGAACGGGGACAGGACCAGCAGGGGCTCCGGAACACCACAGGGGGGCTACAGGAACACAGGGGGCCTCTGACACAGGGGGCGGGGAAACAGACACAGAGGGCTGCACCGGGACCGGGGTCCTGGACACAGCAGGGGCTGCACAGACGACAGACCACAGGGGGCTTCTGGACACAGGGGGGGGCATCAGGACACAGGGGCATGTCTGAACCACAGGCGGGACAGGACACAGGGGGAGGCTGGAGATCAGCTCAAGGCCGGCTTGGCGGTGCAAGCCCGCCGCATATAAAGTATATTGGGGAGGGGGGGTGGAAGTGTTTAACAGGGGTGCCCACACCATCCTTTCCCCTAACCCTTTGCTGTCAATGACAGCTTTTAGATTTGGCGCTTCCACTGGTTCAGTTAGAACATACAAATTCAAAGCCATGACGGAATACTCGTCCCATGATGCGGGAACTGACATCCTTTTTCATGACGAGTATTAATTTTCCATTCGTCGTAAAGGTTAAAAGTCTACCTTTCAAGCCCCAAAAAAACATGGAAAAAAAAATTATTGTACAATATACAATAGTGAAGAATATGTATTTAATTCATAATACCCAAACAAAGTTTCCCAGAATTTGAATATAGAATAAAAAATGGCCTCGACCAAAATTAAATAATAAATATATCTTATGGTAGAAGGCCACATTTACATAGACTAACATAATTAAATTGCTGTTTGATACAGGGTTCCAGCATAGTTTTGCCCTGGTTCATCCATGGGGTCTAAAAAAAAAAAAATGCACAATCACAATTATAACAATTGTCCCTTCAGTGAGAATAGGACAAAACTCTAGCGCCACATTATAGGTAACAATATCTCAACTGACATAATCGACTCTTTATACAAGCCTTTAATATGACCAAGGATTTGTGACAGATTAGAACTCCAAACCTGCCAGACGCCGCCGCTTTGGAAATGACTGCCCCCTCATCAGGCAGTTGTGGGTGAATCTGATCTTGGCTGTAGGAAGGCCCTATGTATATAGCCCATAAGGAGACTTGCCAGCAAATTCCTCTCCATGAGAAAAATAGCTAGTTCTCCAGAACCTCCATTTACATTTATAACAATTGCCAAATAAATTGCATTTTGCCAATGTAGGCTCACATTACAAATAACATTTTTGTGGATTTCCACTAATGTCCTTGCAACAACCAATATCAACATGGTTTTTTTATTTCTGCAGTCAGGGAGCACTTCACTGCCACTATAAAGTTTGGGGTAGGTAAAACTTGCCAATTTTTAGTGTTTTACAGCATAAGGGATTATGAAAAGTGGCCTGCCCGTGCCCCCGCCAGCCCCCCCCGCACTAACCGATCGCAGGCCACCCTGCCGCGCACCCTTTCAACATTGATGTGTGATCCCGAGACACACAGCCATGTACATGGCCGCCGTGTGGTCCAGGAGAGGAGGTGAAGGGAAAGCCCCCTACTTGCTTGCTTAACCCGACCCTTCGCCTGCCTCTGACCTACCAGCTTCCTGGGCCTGACGTTCCATTTCTGCAGCCATCCTCTCACTGTTCCTATCTTTATGCAGTGCAACAGTGGAACGCAGCCCGCCGCACCTCTTCCTCCCCCTGAATCACAATCCTCATTTCTGCAAGAGGAACCGCTGGAGCAGCATAAGGGAACCAAGAGGCAAGTACAGATTTTTTTTATTTTTAATACGTGATGCATTATGCCAGAGGATAGAGAGGCAGGGGTCCAAATAAAAGCTGTAAATATAATCTTGCACTTGGAATGTTCCTTATAAAGCCTACATAGTATTAATACTGCACTATATGACTATAAGGCTTGCAATATCTAATAGTGAGCACTTTCTACCCCCAGGTGCTTCACAAATTGATCTGTAAAAATGTAAAAAGAAAATTTGAGTGGAAAAAAAAAGTGCTTTTTCATATTTATTGATGAATTTGTGAAGCATCTGGGGATTCAAAGTGCTCACTATGCATTTAGATATGTTCCTTATGGGGTCTAGTTTCCGAAATGGGGTCACTTGTGGGGGAGCTCCAATGTGGAGACACACCGAGGCCCTCCAAACGCGACATGGTGTCCGCTAACAATTTGAATGGAAAATGAGCTCAAATTGTTAGCTGACACCATGTCGCGTTTGGAGGGTCCCTGTGTGTCTCCACATTGGAGCTCCCCCACAAGTGACCCCATTTTGGAAACTAGACCCCCAAAGGAACATATCTAGATGCATAGTGAGCACTTTGAACCCCCAGATTCTTCACAAATTGATCCATAATAATGAAAAAATAAATTTTTTGTGGAAAAAAAAGTGCTTTTTCATTTTTACGGATGAATTTCTGAAGCATATGGGGGTTCAAAGTGCTCACTATGCATCTAGATACGTTCCTTAGGGGGTCTAGTTTCCAAAATGGGGTCAATTGTGGGGGAGCTCCAATGTGGAGACACACCGGGACCCTCCAAACGCGACATGGTGTCCGCTAACAATTTGAATGGAAAATAAGCTCAATTTGTTAGCGGACACCATGTCGCGTTTGGAGGGTCCCCGTGTGTCTCCACATTGGAGCTCCCCCACAAGTGACCCCATTTTGGAAACTAGACCCCCGAAGGAACGTATCTAGTTGCATAGTGAGCACTTTGAACCCACAGGTGCTTCAGAAATTCATCCGTAAAAATGAAAAAGCACTTTTTTTCCACAAATAATTTCTTTTTTCATTATTACGGATCAATTTGTGAAGCATCTGGGGGTTCAAAGTGCTCACTATGCATCTAGATATAATCCTTTGGGGGTCTAGTTTCCAAAATGGGGTCACTTGTGGGGGAGCTCCAATGTGGAGACACACAGGGGCTCTCCATACGCAACATGGTGTCCACTAACAATTGGAATTGTTAGCGGACACCTTGTAGGATATGAAGAGCCCCTATGTGCCTAAACATTGGAGCTCCCCCACAAGTGACCCCATTTTGGAAACTAGACCACCCAAGGAACATATCTAGATGCATAGTGAGCACTTTGAACCCCCAGGTGCTTCACAAATTGATCCGTAAAAATGAAAAAAGAAACTTTTTGTGGAAAAAAACGTGCTTTTTCATTTTTATGGATGAATTTGTGAAGCATCTGGGAGTTCAAAGTGATCACTATGCATCTAGATACGTTCCTTCGAGGGTCTAGTTTCCAAAATGGGGTCACTTGTGGGGGAGCTCCAATGTTCAGGCACACAGGGAGGGGCTCTCCATACCCAACATGGTTTCCGCTAACAATTGGAGCTAATTTTCTATTGAAATTGTTAGCGGACACCATGTCGCATATGGAGAACCCGTGTGCCACCAGCACAAGGGCAACTGGTAGAGTTGGGGTACAGCACCAGAAAATGCCGCCTCTAATGAATGCGCTATTTTCTTGGGTGGCTGTGGGTTGAAATTTGCAGCGTGGGGGACCCACAACATTTGAGTCTCTCCACGCTGAGGATTCCAGTCAGCCAGCTACCAAGTTGTACATGGCTGACTACAAATACAGCGAAGGCTTTATTTTATTTCTAGAACTAATTCTAGAAAAAAAAAATGATGTGGGGCTCCGCCATATTTTTGGTCCAGCCAGGTACAACTTGGCAGCTACAGACTGCCAGCAACCCCCAGCTGCCTCGTTGTACCTGGCTGCAACCAAAAATGCAGCGAAGCCCATTTCTTTTTATTTCTAGAACTAATTCTAGAAAAAAAAAATGACGTAGGGCTCCGCCATATTTTTGATCCAGCCAGGTACAACTTGGCAGCTACAGACTGCCAGCAACCCCCAGCTGCCGCGTTGTACCTGGCTGCAACCAAAAATACAGCGAAGCCCATTTTTTTTTATTTCTAGAACTAATTCTAGAAAAAAAAATGACGTAGGGCTCCGCCATATTTTTGGCCCAGCCAGGTACAACTAGGCAGCTGGGGGCTGGAATCCTCAGCATGGAAAGGCCCAAGCGTTCTGGGCCCGCCATGCTGCGAATTGCAGCCCGCAGCCGCTCCAGAAAATGGCGCATTCATTGAAGTGCCATTTTCTGGCGCTGTACCCATGCTCTTCCAGTTGCCCTGGTGCCGGTGGCAAACTGGGTAATAAAGGGGTTAATGCCAGCTTTTTATTGGCAGCTGGCACTAAGCTCGAGATTCATAATATAGGGCCAATGTTAGACCCGCCATTAGGAATCTCTGGTAAATAGTCAGAAAATACACACATAGAAAAATATTTTTATTTGAAAAAAAAACACAAACAAAATTCGGACTCCATCTTTATTATAAAGATCCGACGTAGTCCACAACGAAGGTCCCACGACGCTCGATCGCCTCCGACGTAGTCCACAACGAAGGTCCCACGACGCTCGATCGCCTCTGCTCAATCCAGAGACTGCAGCAAGGGATCAAGTGTCCTCTTCCTACAGTCTCAGGGGTCAGAGTTATGGTGCACTGTATGACAATGATCAGTTATACAGTGCACCATGACTATGATCCCAGAGACTATAACAAGAGGACACTTGATCCCTTGTTGCACCCATCCATCCACCTATGCACCCATCATCCACGCACGCACATCCACGTACGCACATCCACGTATGCACATCCACGCATGCACAAAACCACGCACGCACATCCACGCATGCACACATCCACGCACGCATGCTGACATCCACGTACATCCACACACACATCCACGTACATCCACATCCACGCACATCCACGTACGCACACATCCACGTACGCACACATCCACGCACGCACATTCACACACGCACATCCACGTACGCACATCCACGTACGCACATCCACGCACGCACATCCACATACGCACATCCACGTACGCACATCCACGTGCTGACATCCACGCATGCACACAACCACGCACACACATCCACACACGCACATCCACGCACGCACACATCCATCCACCCATCCATCCACCCATCCATCCACCCACCCATCCATCCACCCACCCATTCATTCATTCATTCATTCATTCATTCATTCATTCATTCTTTCTTTCATTCATTCTTTCATTCGTTCATTCATTCATTCATTCATTCATACTTACCAAGCGATGAGGAGGAGGAGCCCCTGAGAAGAGGAGGAGCCACACCGGACTGCAGAGGAGGCCCGACGGTGCGGGCGGGTGCACCGAGCGTGCAGCCCGCCGGGATAGGTGAGCGGCGCTGGGGACCGGGGATCGGGGGCTGGGGACGGAGGACCGGGGGCTGGGGACCAGCAGGGAGGAGGAGGGGGCCCTGCAGCTTCGCCGGCGGGCGCATAAGCCCACCGGCAGACAAACTATGTCGGGTGGAGGGCGGGGATGGACAGGACACAGGGGGGGGCTGCACAGGGGACGGGGACAGGACACAGGGGGCTCAGGACACCACAGGGGGGGCTACAGGACACAGGGGGCTCTGGACACAGGGGGCGGGGACAGGACACAGGAGGGGCTGCACAGGGGACGGGGTCTGGACACAGGAGGGGCTGCACAGGGGACGGGGACAGGACACAGGGGGCTCTGGACACAGGGGGGGCTGCAGGACACAGGGGGCTCTGGACACAGGGGGCGGGGACAGGACACAGGGGGAGCTGGAGCATCAGCTCATGGCCGGCGTGTGCGGTGCAGCCCGCCGGCAGATAAGTATGATTGGGGAGGGGGGGTGAAGGGGTTAACAGGGGTGCCCACACCTCTTCCCCTAACCCTTGGCTGTCAATGACAGCTTTTAGATTTGAGCTGTCACTGTTCGTTTAGAAGCAGTGACAATTCAAAGCCATGACGAGTATACTCGTCATGATGCGGGAACTGACATCTTTTCATGACGAGTATACTTGTCATTCGTCGTAAAGGGGTTAAAGTCTACCTTCAGCCCAAAAAAACTATGGAAAAAAAATTATGTGTACAATATACAAATAGTGAAGAATATTAGTTTAATTCATAATGACCACAAAGTTCCCAGAATTGAATAAGAGATAAAATGGCCTCTTCAATATTAGGAATAATAATATATCTTATGGAAGGATGCCACTATTTACATAGACTAACATAATTAATTGCTGTTTGGATACAGGGTTCCAGCATGTTTTGCCCTGGTTCATCATGGGGTCTAAAAATGAAAAATGCACATCACAATTATACAAATTGTCCCTTCAGTGAGGAAGTGGACAAACTCTAGCGCCACATTTAGGTACCAATTCTCAAAGTCATAATCGACTCTTTAACAAGCCTTTTAATATGACCAAGGATTTGTGACAGATTAGGACTCCAAACTGCAGACGCTGCGCTTTGGAAATGACTGCCCCTCATCAGTGCAGTGTGTGGGAATTCTGATCTGGCTGTATGAGAGGCTATGTATATAGCATAAGGAGACTTGCAGGCAAATTCCTCTCCATGAGGAAAATAGCTAGTTCTCCAGACCTCATTACAATTATATACATTGCCAAATATTGCATTTGCCAATGTAGGCTCACATAACATTTTTGTGGGATTTCCACTAATGTCTTGCAACTACCATATCACATGGTTTATTTCTGCCAGTCAGGGAGCACTGTCACTGCCACTATAAAAGTTGTGGGTAGGTAAACCTGTGGCCATTTTAGTGTTTTACAGCATAAGGATATAAAAGTGGCCTGGCCGTGCCGCCAGCCGCCCCCGCAGCAACCGATCGCAGCCCCCGCCGGGCGCCCCTTTCACATTGATGTGTGATCCCGAGGACACACATCCATGTGACAGGGCCCGTGTGTCAGGGAGAGGAGGGGAGGGAAGCCTCCTACTTGCTGCTCCCGACCCTCGCCTCCTCTGACCTACCAGCTTCCTGGCCTGCGTTCCATTCTGCTGCCTCCTCTCACTTCCTGCGTTATGCAGTGCACAGTGGAACGCAGGCCGGCGGCACCTCTTCCTCCTCCTGAATCAATCCTCAGTTTCTGCAAGAGGAGACCGCTGGAGCAGCAAGGGAACCAGGAGAGGCAAGTACAGATTTTTTATTTTTAATAAGTGAGTGCAGTATGGCCAGAGGATTGAGGGCAGGGGGGTCATATATAAGGCTGTAAATATAATGCTGCACTGTATGGGAGCTATAAGGCTACATATATAATACTGCACTATATGGGAGCTATAAGGCTGCATATATAATACTGCACTATATGGGAGTTATAAAGCTGCATATATAATACTGCACTATATGGGAGATATAAGGCTGCATATATAATACTGCACTATATGGGAGATATAAGGCTGCATATATAATACTGCACTATATAGGAGATATAAGGTTGCATATATAATACTGCACTATATGGAGAGATATGAGGCTGCATATATAATACTGCACTATATGGAGAGATATGAGGCTGAATATATAAGGCTGCACTATATGAAGAGTTTAGAGGCTGCACTCTATGGAGAGTTTTGAGGCTGTATTATACTATATGGAGAATATTGAGGCTGCACTATATGGAAAATTTTGAGACTGCACTATATGGAGAGCTATGAGGCTGTATTATGCTACATGGAGGGCTATGAGGCTGTATTATGCTATATGGAGAGGCTATATGGCTGCATTATACTATATGGAGAGGCTATGAGGCTGTATTATACTATATAGAGAGGATATGAGGCTGCATTATGCTGTAAGGAGGGCTATGAGGCTGCATTATGCTAAAAGGAGGGCTATGAGGCTTATATATATGGAGGGATGTGAGGCTGCAGTATATTATATGGAGGATAATGGGGGTTCATTACAATAATTGAATGACTATGGGGGCTACCTTATGAATGGAGGACTATGGGATGCATTATAATACATAGAGGACTATGGGGACAAATTGTAATATATGGAGGAATATGGAGATGCATTATAATAATTGGACGACTATGGTGACGGGAGGAGGAGGACCATATAAACCAGGATGGGGGACATATGTACCATGATATGGGCCATATTCCAGGAGGAGGATCATATATAGCAGGATGAGAGATATTAATACATAATGAAGAGGGAGAGGGGTCAATTTGTGAGTCTTTAAAGGATTTAGGATGTTGCATAAGGCCCATACATTTCATCAACATTGGGGGGGGGGGGGTTATTTCTACATCAGAGTGTGCACAGCAGAAGAACATAGAACACAGGAAAGGTAGTCTCAGCTTTAGAATAATAATACATAGATTCAAGTGACAGAGAGGTGCAGAACCTGCAGCTTATGTGATTGTTCTTTGATGTACTTCAGTACAGTACCTTAATAACCTCAAATTTGTTTTTCTCTTGACTCATCGCAAACAAGAGGGGTAGTTTAAAGATGTTGTCAATTACCCTAACGCAGTAAGGATAATGCCCCTAAAAGTTCCCTATATATTTTTTCTGCCCATTTTAATTAGGTTTTACTCTGGCATCATCTCTTTTGTAGCAGTCATCACTTCTACAGAATCCTGTGCTCCCTTATTACTACATTTCCCATAATTTCCCTTGTGTTGGTCTGCAAGCCAGCTGTTTGCATACCTCTGTAACTCTGCATTAGCTAGACAAAGTACAGGACACTGTTATGGGAAATAAAAATCTTGCCTATAAAAATTACGCCTTCAGTGACAGAAGGGATAGATACAGTAAATGGAATGGAGGGATAGATGGATAGATAGATATTTTGAAGAAAAAAAAAAATAAAAAAGCAAAACTTATACTCAACTGGGTGTATATATACAGTTATACATATAAACACAAGGCTCAGTATACTGGGAGAGCCATGTCTGCATCAACAGCTTGCATAGAGACAGCCATGAGCTCTTCTAAATGGAGCCAAGGGCATCCACACAGCAAATTCTGCCCACCCATGTGGTAAGCCATGCCAATGCATCAGTTTCCAGGGCTCGTAACTGAGGGATATTTTGACTTGACATCTCTGGAAGCCTGGAGATTCTCAGCCAGAGATGATCTAACCAGAAGAGACCGTAAGAGCAGTTGAAGTTACAGAAGGATTTCCAAAAGAAAGATATTTAGTTAATTGTTTTACTATGGCAGTTATTTCACATGAAAGGGATTTATAAAGTAGTGGCCAACCCCTTTGGGGTCCTTTAGTCACAATGTTTCTACTGAAGAAAACTACTGAAACTAAGACTGTAGTACTTTGATTAACTTCACAAGAAGCCTTTAGGGGGGTATAAGAGACAGAATGTCAACTGTAAGTGCAGTAATTAAATTTCAACATAGAGATGTTATAATTCGATATTGCTCACCTTTTAGGTGTCTTGGTTATATTGCATATAAGATCTCCTTTGGTGTGCAGCTCTCCCACTCTGGATGGATCAGATCTAGGAAACCTGGTTCGTCACATGTAGTAATAAGTATACCGGTCTATTGGTACAGCGCTTCCACAGGAGACCCAGAGTTCAAATGGATTTTCCTTTATTCTTAAAATGTATATCACAGGGGGCAGAACAACGCATTTCAACCCTTTTAATGGGTCTTCCTCAGGTACAGTTATATAATTTCATAACACTTACATGTGTCTCCTTATATAGCTTATGCAGTGTCAGAGTTCAAGGAAGTGAGGGTTATCTCATTAGCTGATTGCCTTCAAGTGTGTGCATATCATTAGCATAGTGTTGCTCTGCATTGTCCATCAATTAACACTACTCTAAATATGTTAAAAAATAAAATAAAATATCTGGCTATAATACTCATAAAGTCAAAAATGGTTAAAAACTTTGTAATACAATTTACTTACAAAATTATCTTATATGTATATATGACATATATATCTAGGATATATATATATATATATATATATACCATATATACTCGTGTATAAGCCGAGTTTTTCAGCACAAAAATTGTGCTGAAAAGTGCCCCCCTCGGCTTATACACGAGTCACTATACAGCAGCCCGCCCCCCTGTTCTATATACAGGCCCCCCTGTGGTATAATACAGCAGGCCCCCCGTTGCTGCCGCCGCACACCTGTGAAAGAAGATCTTTCATACTTACCCTCCTGTGACCGCGCGCGCATCCCCCGCTCTCCTTCCTGCTTTTACCCGGCATCCATCCACGTGACCGCGCGCCGATAATGACGTCATTACCGGCGCGCGGTCACGTGGATGGGTGCCGGGTAAAAGCAGGAAGGAGAGCGGGGGATGCGCGCGCGGTCACAGGAGGGTAAGTATGAAAGATCTTCTTTAACAGGTGTGCGGCGGCAGCAACGGGGGGCCTGTATATAGCACGAGGGGGGGGCTGCTGTATTATACCACAGGGGGGTCTGTATATAGAACAGGGGGGCGGGCTGCTGTATACTACCACAGGGGGCCTGTATATACCCCAGGGGGAGGGCTGCTGTATACTACCACAGGGGGCCTGTATATACCCCAGGGGGAGGGCTGCTGTATACTACCACAGGGGGCCTGTATATACCCCAGGGGGAGGGCTGCTGTATACTACCACAGGGGGCCTGTATATACCCCAGGGGGAGGGCTGCTGTATACTACCACAGGGGGCCTGTATATACCCCAGGGGAGAGGATGCTGTATACTACCACAGGGGGCCTGTATATACCACAGGGGGAGGGCTGCTGTATACTACCAAAGGGGGCCTGTATATACCACAGGGGGGAGGGCTGCTGTATACTACCACAGGGGGCCTGTATATACCACAGGGGGGAGGGCTGCTGTATACTACCACAGGGGGCCTGTATATACCACAGGGGGGAGGGCTGCTGTATACTACCACAGGGGGCCTGTATATACCACAGGGGGGGACTGCTGTATACTACCACAGGGGGAGACTGCTGTATACTACCACAGGGGGAGACTGCTGTATACTACCACTGGGGAGACTGCTGTATACTACCACTGGGGAGACTGCTGTATACTACCACTGGGGAGACTGCTGTATACTACCACTGGGGAGACTGCTGTATACTACCACTGCGGAGACTGCTGTATACTACCACTGCGGAGGCTGCTGTATACTACCACTGTGGAGGCTGCTGTATACTACCAATGGGGAGGCCTGTATACCTGTGCTGGGGTCCACCCTCGGCTTATACGCGAGTCAATAGGTTTTCCCAGGTTTTGGGGGCAAAAGTAGGGGGGTCGGCTTATACACGGGTCGGCTTATACACGAGTATATACGGTATATATATATATATACAGTATATATATAAAAAGCCAGTCAGTCATATAAAAAAGTAATAGGTTCTTATTTCATATCTTACATTTTTGCATCATTTTCTAACGTTCTTTTAGCTTTTCTGATTATAAAACGATATAAAAGAGGAAGGTGTTCATTATTACTGTTCTGCTTATGCTCTCAATATAATAATTGTTATTTTTAGTTATAAGAATGTGGTGAACTTATATGTTCTTTCATTATATCTATTTCCAGAGTAGTGATTCATTATTTACATTAGACATGGATCAGATTTGAACTTGTGCTGTTATGTCCCAATCAATCTCCTACCGTGTTTCCCCAAAAATAAGACACTGTCTTATATTAATTTTTGCTCCGAAAGATGCACCATGCCGCAGGGATGAACAAAGGGTTAATGTAGTTAAAAGATGTGCGTAACATGTCTGTAGGGAGTGCCCATCCTCCCTACAGACATGTTGTCCCATTAGGTGGGCACAGCAAGGGTTAAACAGCATTAATTCTCAATTTGCGGCTATTACCGGCTTTTAATAAGCTAAATGTTCGGCGGCGGCTATTAGCATTGAAGCAGATATAGTATGCAGTTAGGTACTGTATCTGCTTCAATGCTAATAGCCGCCGCCGAACATTTAGTTTTACTAAAAGCCGGTAATAGCTGCAAATTGAGAATTAATGCCGTTTAACCCTTCCTGTGCCCACCTAATGGGACAACATGTCTGTAGGGAGGGTGGGCACTCTCTACAGACATGTTGCCCACATTCAATATTATTGTTTAACCCTTTGTATATCCATGTGGCAGCAGGGATGAATAAAGCCGCCGGCTGCCGCAGGCATTCACATTTGCCTTGCGGCAGCCGCATATCTGCTGCGGCTGGTATACTGCTGCGAAAACTGCAGCCTGCATGATTTTTCACGCATGCTGCAAAACCGGAGACGGTAACCGGATTGCATTATAATGGGCTCCTATGGGTAGCGGTTCCTGACCCGGTTTTGAGCTTTTTTACAGCTCAAAACCGGATCAGGATTTTAAAATTCTGCCGCAAATGTGACCCCAGTCTGATTACTACATGTGAAACCAAGACTGATGTGAGGTAGCGGCCCTGGGGAACTCGCTTAGCAGCAGAATAACACCACACTACAAGTGTTAACAGTGCATAACATGTCTATCGGTTTATTAAGAACAGCATAAACCGGGAACAATAATACACTTACATTCACATAACAATACGGTATTTACATTTCCCACAACATAACATATACCATCTAACGCATATTACATTTAGAATTACAATATACACTTTACAATCACTTTACACATTATTGTAGTGATCCTCAATAGGGAGTCTCAACCTACATTACACCATTTAATGCCTATCAACGGGACCCTGCTCGACACAATAGTCAGTCCCACGTTACATGGTACATCACCCATTAATACGGAGAATCTCTACCTCTTACAGTGAATTCAACCCGTTACCCACTGATACCTCATGCATGGCCTTTTGACACACACCATCACGAGTCACCCACATTACACATCCATCACCCAGGGTACTTTTGCATATGCCCTGGTGATCCATCACACACTTCAACATAACATGGCGGCTATGCCCACCTGGCACTATTCACATATACGCCTCCCGAAGGGCTATCACATGTCAACACAACACATATGCCTCCCGTAGGGCTTTACATCACTTCAACACATCATGGCGGACATTCGACGAACATTCGATGAACGCACCCGCCAATTTGATGAATCGAATCAAACACTAGGGTGGTGGCTCATCTCTAGTCAAAACCTTTTAAAGCTATGCAAGCTTCACCTATTAAACCTTGGGTTAAACCCCGTTTGATGTGGCTCGGCACATTTAATATATAAAGCTGAATGTGTGTATGTGTATGTGTGTGTATGTATGTGTGTGTGTATATACGAGATTGGCATCTACACCGTCGCAACTACAGCCACAAAATTTTGCACAGTCACACGTGTGGACCCCGAGAGCGTCATAGGCTATGTTGTGAGGTGACATTTTAACCCTGCACGTTCCAGTTCACCAAACAATTTTGGCCCTATCTACATAATGGGGAAAAAGGGAAAGGAAACGTGTGGGAGGAAAATCGACAGCTGCCAGCTACAACTACAAAACTTTGCACAGTCACACGTCTGGACCCCGGGAGCGTCATAGGCTATGTTGTGAGGCGAAATTTTAACAATGCGTGTTCCATTTCACCAAACAATTTTGCCCCTATCTACATAATGGGGAAAAAGTGAATGGAAAAGTGTTGGAGGAAAATCGACAGCTGTCAGCTATAGAGACAAAATTTTGCACAGTCACATGTCTGCACCCCGGGAGCGTCATAGGCTATGTTGTGAGGTGAAATTTTAACCCCGCGCATTCCAATTCACCAAACAATTTTGCCCCTATCTACATAATGGGGAAAAAGTGACAGTTACCAGTTGACAGTTGTGAATGAGAGGGGCTTAATGATAGCACCAAAGACTAACAGCACATACCAGCATATAGTCACTAAGGTGGGGCCCCAACATGAGATATTCACCACAAACGGGGACATGTATACACACCACACGCACACAAAGAGTAACAGCAAGTGTATAGACGCTAAAGTGCAGCCCCAACAATGAACACTCACCACGCACCCGAACAAACACACACACACACCACAAAGAGACACACACACTCTATAGCGACACATGCACTCACCCCTCAGGGACACACACACACCACAAAGAGACACACATAACACAGACACACACACCACACAGACCCCCCCCACAGGGACACACACACATAGCAAACCTATAGGGACACATGCACTCACCCCACCGGGACACACACACCACAAAGAGACACACCACACAGACCCCCCACAGGGATACACACACACATACACACCCTATAGGGACACATGCACTCACCCCACAGGGACACACACACACACCACAAAGAGACACACACAACAGAGACACACACCACACAGACTTCCCCCACAGGGACACACACATACACACCCTATAGGGGCACATGCACTCACCCCACAGGGACACACACACCACAAAGAGACACACACAACAGAGACACACACCACACAGACCCCCCCCCACAGGGACACACACATACACACCCCAGGGACACACACACCACACAGACAGACACAGATGTGCACAAATCACCTCACACAACTCGCCTCATACGTGTGCTATCTTTAGTTTCCAAAAATAAACATCTGATTAAAAACAGCCAATGTTCAACACATGTGCCATATAGGGAATTAAGGCAGATGTCAGTCACATGAGCTGTCTATTATGTGTATGTGTGAGGTAACATATACTGCCCGGCCAGGGGGAGGGTTTACTGTTGGCTGGAGATTTATTAGGCTGCCTATAGCAACCAATCACAGCTCAGCTTCTATTTTCCTACAGGTCATTAATATGACATATTCAAATTCTATTTTGTTATAGCTAACAGCAGTTATTTATTAACCCAAGTGTAGCCGGGTACTACAGCTAGTAGACATATATAATTGTGACTAAAAGTAGGAAAAATGTCACTCACCGATTTGCAGCTTGCTCTGTTTATTTGTAACATGGAAGGTTACATTAGTGTGGGGAGGGGGTGGTGGAAACAAGACAACGGCACCATTTCACAGCGGATCCGCTTCTATGAGTCTGTGCTTGGCGGGTGTCGTCAGTACCGCCTTCAATAGGCATCACAGCCGTATAAAATTAGTGCAAATAAAACACAATAACAAAAGAATGTATCTATAGGAGATAAAAATACATGGTTATACATATTTATGAGCGTAATCAAAGTTCCATTTTCACAAGAATAAATGAACTGTTTCATGATAATTATTAGTGGACTAACATGGGGACACTAAGTCTCTGTTACATCAGTAGCCCGCACTCGGTTGCTTTCCACGTAACTCTTTAGTGATTGAACAGTCCAAAAAGACGAATTTCTTTTTCAGTCAAAGAACTTATTCTTTCATCCAGCCCTTTGTTTACTAGGACTGTTATTAAATCTCCTTCATTACAATCTTTGAAAAATGCCTCAGTATCCTCCCCCCCCCCCACTGCTATACTTGACACAGAGCTTTCAGGTGCACCACTGGCCGTCCTGTTTGATTCGGCCATATTGAGTCAGGTAAGGCTAGGTTTACACCACGGTTTTTGGCTGTCAGGTTGTGTCCGCTGTTTTGCAGGATACACCAGACACAACCTGACAGCCCCAAACAAACAGAAACGGAAAGCAAATCTGCTCTCCGATCCTGTTTTGTGCCGGGATCGTCTGTGCCGATGTCCAGTGCTGAAATATCAGTACCGCGGCTCGCAGGGGAGCAGGCCGGGGTGTTGATATTTCAGCCGTGGAGCTCTCCAGGTGCTGAAATTCAGCGGCAGCTGCTTTTATGATTTTATGTTGGATCCAGTGCCCATAGACTCCCATGCAATGAAATGTTTTTTTCACACTTGTTTTAATAGTTCAATACCATACCTATACACCCCACACCAATACAGTGGCGTGTTACAGATGATGGATTTTGTGATGCATACTTACTGTACCTTGCTCTTCCAATATTTTAACTGCACGTGCCACAGAAATATTAAAGGGACACTGTCAAGTCATTTTTCAGTATGATAACTAATATTAACCTTGAAGAGTTCCGGGGCAGACCTTTTAAAAACATGTAAAATCATTACTGTACCGTTTGGAGTTCTCTAGGTATAAGCATTTTCACACCCTGCAGGCAGCTGCTGCATTAGTCTTCTCCATTATATTCACTGAAGAATAGTCCAGCTATGTTACACTGTCTCATTTAATTATGCACTCCTTCTCAGCAGCTCTCTCCCCCATTCTCCTTCCTCTCTCCTACCTCCTCCCTTTGCTCTCTCTGCTAGTCAGGTTTCAATTTTAATCAGGAGCTTCCGAGGGAGAGATTGCAGATACACATATGCTTTACGCCTTACCTGATCTTGATAAGGTATCTACTCCATTTGTTTCTCTAAGCCGGTACACCTGCTGTGCTGTGCCAGATTCTGTGTTTTATTTGATCTCTTGTTTGGCTGAATAGAGAGCAGAGAGGAGGATACAGCCCTCCTACTGATCTCCTGTGCAGTGATGTGATTAATGTAAGGTTCAGTAGGAGGGCACCATAGACAATTCAAAATGATCGTGGGGTTCACCAAAAAATACACCAAAAGAGTTACAAATACAGCAAAAAAGTGGTGTATAAAATAACTGGGAACACTCCATGAATATATCAAAACCACAATACTTTATTCAAGATTTTACAAAAAGGAGAAAAACACAGAACAGGCAAAATGTAAAAACAATTAAAATAGCCACAGTATGTAGTATTACAAGCTGCTGGGTCTGGTCACACCACCAGCCCCCTTCACAAGCTAATGAAGCAGGAATTGAAGACCCACAGGTCACTTGCTACACCATGCAAAATACACAATATAATCAGCAGTTTGACAATATTGGGGGGATCTATATGACAACACCACCTGCTGACCTCCTGCACTTTGAGCTGAACATAGCCGGAAAAATGTTACATACCATTAAATAGCATATTTGAACATCAATTCAACAAAATAATGCAGCCTGCAAATAGATCCGCAATAAAATGGGTAAGAGAGTGTTAGCAACAAACCTGGATCATATACAGAGTCAACTTGCAATAGGTAATGCATTCAAAGTCCCTCAGCTGCAAAGTCCCAGGTAAAACTCTGGCGCCCCTTAATGGAGCATGGTGGCTACAAAGTATTATCTGACCTGGTTGCGATAAACCTGCCCATGTCTGAAGGGAAAAAGAGGAATCCCACGTGTATCGCTGGTAAAACCAGCTTCCTCAGCTTCCCTTGAGGAAGCTGTTTTACCAGCGATACACGTGGGGTACCCACCTTTCCCTTCAGACATGGGCAGGTTTATCGCAACCAGGTCAGATAATACTTTGTAGCCACCATGCTCCATTAAGGGGCGCCAGAGTTCTACCTGGGACTTTGCAGCTGAGGGACTTTGAATGCATTACCTATTGCAAGCTGACTCTGTATATGATCCAGGTTTGATGTTAACACTCTGTTACACATTTTATTGTCAATCTATTTGTGGGTTACATTATTTTGCTGAATTGATGTTCAAATATGCTATTTGATGGTATGTAACATTTTTCCGGCTATGTCCAACTCAAAGTACAGGAGGTCAGCAGGTGGTGTTTTCATATAGATCCCCCCAATATTGTAAACTGCTGATTATATTGTGTAATTTGCATGGTGTAGCAAGTGACCTGTGGGTCTTCAATTCCTGCTTCATTAGGTTGTGAAGGGGGCTGGTGGTGTGACCAGACCCACCATCTTGTAATATATATATAGCTGCGGCTATTTTAATTGTTTTTACATTTTGCCTGTCCTGTATTTTTCTCCTTTTTGTATAATCTTGAATAAAGTATTGTGGTTATGATATATTCATGTAGTGTTCCCAATTATTTTATACACCACTTTTCTGCTTTATTTGTGATGTGAATATGTGACATGAATATTCATCCTATGGGGAGTGGACAGCAGAGAACTAAGTGGATCACTCACTGTGAGTGACAGATGGAATGAATCTCTTTATTTGAAGTTTAAGGAGGATAGGAGGGAAATATAAATTATAGAAATACATCATTAGAGATTGCTTAGAGAAAGGAATTAGAAAATGATAGCAGTTAAATATGGATTTTTGACCTGACAGATTCCCTTTAATTGCTTTTGCCACAAGTTCCTTTTTGTGGATGTGTCTTTCAAACAGTGCAGCTTTTTAGCGTGCATGCACACGATCCAGAATAGTAACATTTTGGACATTGTGTATTACCGCTGTGTGAAAAACGCTGCGTTGTACAGTAAAAGCACATTGGATGGGATATCTAGAAATCCCCTCTCACTGTGCTTCTCCCCACCACAGCGAGTTTTACAGCTGGAACGTCTTTACGACTGGTGTTTGCTATTTTGCATTTTACCTTCTTAACTAAAGTAAAAAGCTCAAACACATAAAATCCAAATAAATATTATATGTGTCAAACTTTTGCGCATTTTCATTTTTCTCTATAAAATAACAATGATAAATAGGAAAAGTTAAACCGAGTGATATTATAGAGTTGGCAAGATTTAATAATCTTATCTACTTGCTTTCACACTATGCCCTTTGGCAGTCACACTAATGATAGAGAGTAATATTAGCGGAAGTATCACATCCATTTCCTTAGGGCGGTTTATGATGCTGAAGTGTGAACTTCGAAATGTTCTGGACAAAGACAGGGGCAGAATGTCCTAAGCAAAAGCTATATATTTTGCAGTCTTATGTTCACACATGACCTTTGAATGCTCTAATACGATCGCACCTTTACTTTGTATCATTTGTATTACTATTCACAGTACGGAGAATATTCACAATTTGCAGAATATATATAACGTATCTGTGAACTGTTTGTGTAAAAGCCAATCCTTAAGGCTGTTTACGTGAAACTTTGTTCTCTATTGTGTATAATTGGAGGGTGGAATAATAACTATGAGACAGTAGCATTAATATTTGCACTGGAGGAATAAAGTAGCACAAGGTGCAGGTGCTCTGTCTGTTACACTGTGTAAGGAGGGCATTGATTTGATAAATAAGGCAAGACTATACAGTATATCATGATCTTGGTTTATGTTTGTCTAGTGGTATGAATTATTGAGGTGTTTCTATTTCTGTATGTAATCCTATCATCCATCCTAAATCCCAGGTCTATTCTTTGTGCTGTTTCCGAGTCGGCCACGTCCTTCATTGCCATCATTCAGTCCACTGTCAGATTAGGTCACCTTCACCAAAGAATTCCCTGACACTACTGAAACACTATTCTAAACTCTAATAATGTCTACTTTTATCTATTAACTTATCTAGCCCCTTAGAAATCTTTCACAGTGACAGAATATTCTTACATGTATTGCCCTCCCTTATTGCACCCTTTCATTCCCATCTCAAAGACTTTAGTTATGGAGGCCAGATGAATAACATTCAAAGCTTCACATGAAAAAGTGTCATTTAAACTAATAGTTATAGACTAAGTATAAGGTGAGGCTATATGTGACGTCTGTCTGAGGATACCAGCACAAGAAGCTTATCTCAGACAGACTAAGAACAAACCACTCCATTAA